>CM031949.1:34980470-35475470 GCA_018749465.1 Paracanthobrama guichenoti
AAATAACATCTTAAATGAACTTGTGAGAAAATGAGATGCGCGTGACAGCACATGAGATCCGCAGGCCATGTTCCTGCATCTTAAAGTGACAGCAGCACTAATGATGTCTGTCATTAATGTTCATCAAAGAACAAAAGGAACAGAGAAAAGTGTCGCTTAATGATGATTAATCTATATTTAATTTATTATTTATGCAGTTAAGAAAGGTGTTTGATAACTATTACATTTCTGTATATGTCTAACAGGAAGGCCACAGGTAAATAACATTTATTATAATGGGTTTATGTAAAGATTGTTTTAAGTTAATTTAAATTAGAAGTTGTTTTTTTAAAGCCTAATAAATGTTGAAATTGGTAGCTTTCATTTCTACTGTAATATAATGTCATTAATGTTTCATAGAGACATTAGTATCAGTGATACTGGCCGTCATTCATAAAAAGATGCCAATACAACACATTTAAAATATGCTGTCTTAAAATTGTTTCTACATTCATTTGGCGAGTAACTGAAATTAATACAATATCAAATTATAAACTCCAAAAATATTTAAAACTTGCGATTAATTACAGAAGAAAACAAAAGTGATTATTTAATTGTTTTTTTAATCGATTCCCAGCACTGAAATAAATTAAATATAAGTATCATTATAATAATAGTAAAAAATAATAATAATGGGCATTCAATAATACAGTATAGCAAACATGCCTTGATTACCTTCAACTAGAATTTTATTGTATTTTAGTTCTTGCATTAAATATTTGAATTTGGCAATGTCTGTTTGATCAAAATAAAAGTCCCTTTTAAGCCATTGCAGACCAAACACACAAATCATAAATCAGGATATTAAAATATATATATATATATATAAAAGCCTGAAAAACTGCAGGATACTTTTTTTTTAAGCTGTCACCCAGCATTAATACAGTAGGAAACATCGTTTTGGAAGCAAGCAGGATATCTAGTGGATAATAAACAGACCTATTGCTCTGACCAGATCAGAAATCCCACATGAAGCAAACCTTTAGTGTAGCTGCACACGAGGATACAGATTTAAAAGCTCCCTAGGCTAGACATGCCAGAATGGCTCAATGAAATGACAAGGAAAACATAACATAACTCTCTTGTTACTGGCCAAATAAATGCACGTCAGGTCTCGGGTGGAAATACTGCTGCCCATTCAACAGCAGGAGTCCCTCAGGACTCTTCGACAAACAGCTGGAAAGGGGGGAAAGGGACAAGCCAATTTTCTTTGAGACTCACACAAGATGCCTTCAATGGCGTCGCTCTGTATGAACTTCAGATTTGAGAGTTTGACGTTTGCTCCCGTTGATTCCACAAAAGAGTCGCCCTTGCTACGCTTCTCGATCACCACCTCGTCCGGCAGACCATATCCTGAGGGAAGACAGGGAGAGAAATGGCTTTGGAAAAAGTGCTTTTATGACCAACCCTTAGATTTTTGGCAGACACTTTTATCCAAAGCAAGTATTTTACAAAATAAAATAGATCCAAATAAAAAGAAAAATCACTGCAGGGATATCTGAATGTTGTTTATGTCTTATTTAAATAAAATAAAAACTCTAAAATACCCTTGTTACAAAACAGGCCAGTGATGGCATATTCCGACAGTAACAAGAACCTGTTAAAATTGCACTCTTTGAATAAAACATGTACTGAACCTGCATGACAAAAACGCAGAAGGGAAATTGACAGGCCCTTAACCCTGATGGATCACTGTCATTTACCACTATGCCTACCATCCAGCAAAGAACATCTCATTACAGTAAAGCCTCTCCATAAAGGACCTAATTCTCTATGGAAATTAGACCGTCTCTCAGTCTAGACACTAGTAACAATGTGGCTAAATGACCATCAACAAACGTGTTGAGTCTACAGCAGACTGATGACTGAGAGGTCAGCTTAGCACTATCTCAGTTTGAGATAGTGGTGGCAGGTCAGTGAGAGCAGTGGTTCAAAGCCACAGAGTTTGACAGCCCGGCTTCATTACACACTGCTCTTTGACAGATGGTCCTGAAGCAGATTTCTTCCAGAGTTTTCTAACAATGCTCAGATGAACTTGAGCATCCTGGTCAGCTCTCACACACTTCTTTCAAATGCCAAAGGCTGAATATAGACCAGTAAGGTCACAGCACCATCCTCACTTCTATGCCTGCAGGTAACAATAGTGGATTTGCTGGAAGATCTCACCGTAATTGACAGCAGTGGGACGCTTTGAATGGGGAAAATATAGAGACTTACACATCGTACTTCCTGCTCTCCAAAACGCAACACCGTTGCAGATTTCATTTCCAGGGCTCTAAGAAGTGGAAGTCATCATAATTGGGTAAAATTCTATAGTGGTTAACGGAAACTACAACTAACCTATTTGTTCCAATAGCAAAAGAAAATCCACAATGGTGCTTCTATGACTTTCCAAAAGAGGAAGAAAATACAGAGAGATTGATTATGTTGACCAGAAAAGAGAAAGATGTTAAATTCGCCATCACTCCCATCATCCATTGTATTAGAAACACTCACGCAGCAGCATTAACTCATTTTAATTCAAAAAATAAAAAGGTAATATACACAAAATATAGTGTTATAAAAAAAAGACTAATTAACCCTGTTAATGCGTCACAGTCAGTGAAAACAGTCCTTGTACTCTTTTAAACACGCAAAACTATTTACAGCTCCTTCAAACAATCTTGGCGATAAAGCCGCAGCCTGAGACAGAGGCATGCGTGACGTTCTCGCTAAATACCAAAGACCTTTAGCGCAGGGAGCCGAGTTCTTTTATGGTAATCTGGCAGTGGTCTAATTGAGTTGCTCTTCTCCTGTAGTAGAGCCAGCAGCCGCCTGTGTGTTATCTCCTCTTTCAGGGCTTCCCTGACGCTGCAGGAGGGACTGCCAAGCACACAAAACCTCCATATTTAAACAGCGGCCTCCAGGCCTTCTTTCCTCTTCCTCATTTGACTTCATCACTATCTGACTTTGCAGGTCATGCATTTGCATACAGAGACTCGACCCTGACCCCATGCTCTCACTGCTCGCTTGCCTCCACATTCCTCATACATTAATTCCCTCCCTCCCATCATTGGAAGATGGTTATTGTGCCATCTAGCTCAATTACCTCAGAAGGCTTCCTAATATCATGCACCGAATGAGGTTCGTTTTATACACGTCTAGGGAACCATTTTGACAAACAAGGTATGGTGCCAGACTACCGACTTACTGTTATGAAGCATGCGGTTTCAGAAAGCTTTAGTAAAGGGAAAAGAATAGTACAAAATAAAGGTGATTTCCTGTAATTGGATAATAAAGGTCAATGTCTCTATATCACTGCAGTTAAAATGATTCAGCTGTACAGTCGCTCTGGAGAAAACAGTGGCGTCATCGTCCAGCTCAGTTCAATTCTCATGTGGTATCAAAGCAGGCAGATCAGTAATACAGCTGAATATTTAGTGAACCATTTAGACATCACTAATGTCACTGAACTTTAAAGTCCATCCATGAATTAAAATTTTCTTTGTAACTGTCCTCACACAAAGCTATCATATAGATTTGGAATACCTGAAATTTGACACTTAAGAATTACTTTAGACTTTTTTGAATCATTTTGGAACTTGACTTTCATTTGATTTAATTATATAATGATTAGTCTTCCACAGACGAAAGAAAGGTTTGGAATAACATAAGTAAATAGAATTTGCTCACTCTGCCGTTAATAAAATAGGTACTATGTTTGTGTTAGTGTAAAATTAACCCGTATTAGTTTCCATTAAACTTTCCCAAATTTCTGGCAACATTGTGAAAAAGAAGGTGTAACGATACCCTTATGTCATGATTCGATACGATATTAGTCAAGATACGATATTATTGCGATACTCCAAGACATATGCTAAATGGTTAACAAAAAAAACAAAAAAAAAAAAAATATTTAAATGCTAAATTTGGTATTACACTGGGGGTGGAAATAAATAAGCTTGGACTTGGTGCTGGTAGCCCAATGCACAGGACAGTGGTGACACCAGAATAAAAATATTCATGATTCTGAAGCTGAAAGTATATAATTATTTTAGATGAATATGGTTGCACAGTGACAATATGTCACTGACTAGATATATTTACATTTATATGACATTAGGCATTATCAGGACCCACAAATATTGCCCCATTGCATTATATATATTATATACATATTATATACATTATATATAGTAGTTTAATGTAGTACTAACACTAAAACGCTGCAAACTTTAATTTTTTTCCCCTCACACAGAAATTTTCATTTTGGGTGAACAATACACTATACAGATCTTCACTATTCACGATACATGTTGCATTTTTGTATTGCGATACATTGTGACACCATATTGTATGTACACCCCTAGTAAAAACTGAAAAATAAAACCCTCTAATATAGCTTATCAGATGACTGGAGATTTTTTAAATGTGAACACATTTCAAAAAGATCTATAACATAGAGAGTCATGTGATTACCTTCAACCTCGATAGAATCAACGAGACTGATGGAGCTGGTGATGCTGTAAAGGCCCGGGCATATGATGACCACATCACCCTCATAACACGCATTGACTGCAAGCACCGGATCATTGTGAAACTGGGATCAAAACACACACCACATTAATCCAACTCCTCTTTATCCGATGAGAAAGCAATGAAATCACAGAGTGAAAAGTCAGAACAGAGAACACGCATCTGCACCATTTTCTTGAGGGATAAACTGGCTCACAGAACAAGAGAGATCAAACATGAGCTTGTACATGAACACTGTGCTTTACAAATCCTACATTACAGCACCTTGACACTTTAGTGATCATGCCGTCCTAACAACTTCTTTCCGCACAAACCGCTCTTTAATCTCACTAGTCGAACAAAAGATGGAGAAGTGCAGGAGCAAGTGCATGTGAGATTTTACTGGCCAAATTATTCACTGAGACCTAGCAGTCATAAAATTATACTAGCACGAGTGAAATCGATGATTTTATTTTTTTTCTAAGAGCTCTGAGGCGGCCAGCACTCTCAGCCAGATATTAACCTTTAGGAGGTAAACCCAGGAAATTAAAAGACAGTGATCAGAGACTGGAGAGAGGGGCATTAATATCAGCATTTGGGCAGGATTTGAGCTCAACCTCCCTTGTCTGAAACTACTTAATTTAAAACGATCAGACCATCCCCCATCCAGATTCAGCTCTCAGAATAGGGGAAGTGACCTTTTCCAATTTAAATACCATATTTCCCACCCAAATGTCCTGTTCGCCCATTCTTTCACAGTCCAGATGTCATAAACCCTCCCAAAAATCCCCATTTACAAAGCCAGTACAGCTAATAAAAAAAATATATATATATACCACTACCCTGAAAAGGATCTTTATCTTCTGAACAGCATACAACTGAGCCATGAAAAAGAGAAAGGGTTATACACACCTGCACTTCAAACTCTTCACTCGAATAGTGGGGCATCAGTTTGTCGGATATCAAGCTTTGAAGTTGGTGAACTGTGGCCGAGGCAGATACCAAGTGGACCACACGGCCGCCGGCAGGACGCGGCCCCTTTGCCCTGCATGACTGCTGACCAGAGTTCACCTTGTAGCCCAGAACATATCTGCAATAGACACGCAGGTGGTGCGGGTGAGCAAACCAGAGAACTAACAGGCACACATGTTCAAACACAGCTGTTCAGATTAACACTTCTTTGATCCCAGTGGATCTGAAATCAGCTAACTAGGAAAGACTGATGATTAATTATGGAGCAGTGCGTATTGATCCGGAGGTTTGGAAAACTATGAATGCCTGATAGCAATATTAATCACCTTTATACTCATTACATTACTCTCCTGATTAACTTGGGGTTTTGAGGAGCAAAGCCACATTGTGGGAGCACATATACATGACCAATCTAAAACACACACAGCAGTAACAATAACCTGAGCAGAGGGTTTTCAATAATACGCAGCTTGCGTTTAAGTGCTTCAAGCTGCTCGTACATGCGCAGCCCTTCCACCATGGACACATTGTCTTGTTCTGACTCAGAGTCACTGTTCAGGTCACTTCTCAGTTTGGAGAACTCCTGAAACTTCTCTGAGCAGAGCGCCAGCACTGAGTGATACTCAGCGACAAGACCAGCTGGAACACGATCCTCCAAGATATCATAGTAACTGTGGAAAATACACAAAGGGACAGATGAAGTGTAAGAGGACAAAATCCTGTTCTTAGGTGATGACAAATTTCTGGACCACTATTGGCACCAAAAAGAATTGCATTCAAACTTAAAAGAAAAAAAATGAATAAAAAAAAGAAATGGTGCAATGGTGCCGTTAGACTCATTTAATTTGACTGACATCTTCTCCACTGTTGTTTATGCCAATGTGAGTTTAAAACTAGATATCCCATTCTAAAATTAAACATCTAATTTCATAATAACTGTAAAAATGGCAAAGTAAATATATTTGGATTACTCAAAGCAATTTATAGTGTTGTCTGGTCATTACTGAGTAAACACTGCCACCTGGTGGTCAGAGCTCCTTTATGACTAACACAGTGCAGACCTTAATGAACTCGGTGTTGGTTCATGCTTCAGGGGAAGAGACAGGACAGACAGAGGACACTTACAGCCTAAGACGAGGCTCCACACACCGAACAAAGTAATCAAAGTCATCATCCTCATCTTCCTCATCCCACTTCCTCCAGATATGCTTATAAAAAAACCTGTGGAGATTAGACAGAAACGTGCAGGAGTGAATGATGGGAGGGGAGAGAGACACAGTGGCGGGGGGGGGAGAAGATGCGAGTAACAATGACAGGAAAACCTGCTTAACCAGTCAGTTCAGTATAACAAAGCAAACACATCAGAATCACAAACCAAACTCGTATACATCTGCATCAAAATATGGCAGATTTGAATATCAAATGGCACATTCCATTAAATATTGAAACCGTGCCTTTAGAGTACAGTACCTCACCCACTCATGGTCACTGAGCCACACATGTAATCGGAACATTTCAAGCTGTATAATTAACATCATACAGCACATGCAGGGTAGTAACCCATACAGGTTATCTGGAATCAGGTTCCAAATATTAAAGTACATATAATTAGATTGTATTACATTTTAAAAACTAGTTGGTTTTCTATTGATTACATGTGATTAGAGGTTATTCTCACAATGCCAGTAAATTATTCATAATTCACAGATTCTACTTTGTTATATTTTACATTTTCCTTTCTAAAAATGCTTACAGCTTATACATGTTTTGTTCATAAGGTCTTCCAGGTTAGTGGAATTGCACTCACGGACCAGATAAACGTGATGAGCTGATCACTGAAAACTGAGAGCCACACAGTATTTGATCACTGGATTTACAGAAATCATGACAAATGCATTCATTATTATCTGAATTATCACTCAGCGAGTCATTTTACCAGGTATTACTGTCTTTGAAAGGCTTTTGTCTTTAAAACACATTAAAATGTATAAAAATGTTTACAACTTTTTTGTCAGCTGAAGCTCTTTGCCTGAATACATTTACTTAAAGTAAGCCCTTAATATTATTATTGACCTAGTTTACTTAAAATCTAAGTCAATTATAATAATAATAATAATAATAATAAAGTTCACAGTTCTCTGTTGTCAGTTAATGATCACATGACATGCACATAAACAAATATCTTTATTAGTTTTCAGTATTCAGATTCAAGCAAGGAGACGCAAAAACTCCATTCAGTACTCACACATGCACTCATTCTGCACTCATTCACGTCTTCTAGCGCTTGAATCTGAATGGTTAAAAATAGTTTGGATGTTTAAATTGCAGACTTAAAAACATGTGCAAATGATAAACTTTCGTGACAAGGCACCACTGGCCCAATCGGGCAAGTGACAATTCCGTCAACTGTCTTTTAGGGCGGTTTCACACTTGGTCCTTTTCAGGGGTCTGAACGCGGTTCACGTGATTTTTGGCCCATATGTGAACACTCCAAACGATCTCAGACCCCTTTAAAGCGAACCGAGCCGAGGTGAGGTGGTCTGGGTAACGTTACGGTTCGATCTCATCTTATGGTACGGTTTGCTAAAAACACGCAATCTGAACACAAACCGCTCTGGGCTTACTTGATTTTTCTGTTTGCGAATTCCAATGTATTTTGGTCGTCAGATGCCTCCGTACAAAGCGGCTGTTCATCATGGCTGCTTCTTCTGGCAAATCTCGAATTATTCGTTCACAACTTAAACTTGTGTATTGCATTTTTAACCGCTTCTGAACTGTGTAAGAGGGACGCGGCTGCATGCCTTGCCAGTTTAAAATGGTTTCACGAGTACACACACCTAAAGCGCATGCGCAGAAGCCAGCAGTCACAGCGTGTACCAAACGGAATCTTTAGCGTCTTATTGCATTTATTTTAAAATGTCAAAAACACACGTTTCACATAAAAAGGTGGTTTCGTCTTAAGTGAATGTAAACATCTGCATATACTAGCATAATATAAGAATCAGTGGAGTACGTCATATACAGTGAAGAATACCATATTATTTTTTCATGTGATTATTCCATTTCTTACTTGAATGCTGCTTTTAGGCATACCTTTACTTTACCTGGAAAATTTAAAGCAGTTTATTTAATTTGCATCTTTTTTAAAATTATTTTATTGTATTGTTTATTTTTGTATGCTGACGTAATCATTGCCTTCTGCAATAAAACAAAGATGATTCAAGGAAAAAAATTCTAAATAAATGTTATTTACAAAGATGGATGTGTGATATAGCGGTGCAAGAATATGTAGTATTGCAAAAAGAAAAAAGGAAAATGCTACAGCATTTGTAGCAATGGAATTTAAAAAAAAATAATAATCTCTACAAACAAATATTTTGGTTACTGAGGTACAAACAATGTAAGTGAATGGGATAGGGTCAGCCATCAAACACTGAACTGGACTAGATCAAAAAAAGCAACAAAATGAACACAAAGGAGTCTGAGAGCACATTCCTACTAAAGTGGACCAAAAAAGGATCTGAGTCCTCTTTCAGGTACATTGGACAGTGTGACCGTGAAGAGAACTGGGTCCTTTTTCACTTGGTTCACCTCTTGGTCCACTTAAGGGAGTCTGAGTTCGGTTCTTTTAAAGAGGACCCAAGTGTGAAAACACCCTTAGGCATTCTTAATTGATGAGCCCTGAAAAGGGAAAAAAATTAAAAAATCCCCTTTAATGGGTTAACTAACCTGAGGTGTTCCAGAGCCAGAGCAGTCTGATCAAAGTCCCCGGACTCATCATAGACAACCGAGAGCTCGAGAAGAGGTACTTTATGAAGTGTAGCTTCCAGCAGGGACTTCATGGACTCTTCAGTAAGATCACAGCTTCTGGTCTCACACTCCATTGGTAGCACCAGCTCTACCTTTGCCTTTAACTCCTTACAGTCAACGTCAACAACCTACAACAACAATCCATAGCTTTCGAAGCATCCTTTTATGTGAATGCATCATTCATACACATTGACTGTTTGTGTCTTGACAGTAAATACCCCAAAAAAAAGCACTTGCCACCATACGCTTCAATGAACTTACTTCAACCAGTACGTCAAACACATCAGTGTGCCATATGGCCTGCCAATCACACGGCTCCACTATCTTCTCAAGGTACTCAGCGGTGAAGGCTTTTACTTCGGATGTTTTACAGTCACCTGTCAAACATTTCAGGTTTATAATACACTTGTTATCTCACATATTGTTGTGAATGACTTTCAAAAGTGTTTGAATGGTTACCAAGCATGTAATCTTGATATGCCTTGAATCTTTCATAGTACAGAAGATGATCCGTCTGGAAGGTGTCCAGCAGTTTTCCATGTCCTGGCCTCTCTGCTCGCCGTAGATGAGTACAGGGTCTTTCATCATTATTCAGATAATGGGTGCCGCTGTCGTCGTCGTCGTCGTCGTCATCATCATCATCATCATCATCTTCATCTTCTTTTTCTACTTCTGTCTGAAATAACTCTGAAAGCATCAATTTAGAGTTAGAGATGGTAACTTGACATTATGGAAGAGTTCAATGGAAATCACAACACATCACACAGGCATAGTCATATAGCGTATAAACATCACAAACCTTTAGAAACCTGACTGTGGTTTGGGCTGATCTCATTACAGAGAGTTTCTGTCTCTCTTTCTGTCTGTTGGTTGACATTGTGATCATGATCGTTTAGTGGATCCTCGCTGGTCAGTTTGATGATGATTTCAAAGCCGTTTTCAGCCTCAGCGTTTCTCACCTCTTCCGGCTTTGAACACACACGCTCCTCTGACATCACTAAAGCTTAAAACTTTAATCTAGCAACAGTACACGAGATAAAGACATAAAAAAATGTATTTAGTTAACTGGGTTAGCAGCCAACCGACTGTCGGTCTCCTCCCTTCACTTGTATTTTCAAACTCTACCCGGGCGGAGCAAATAGCCCAATAAACTTACAGGGCGGGGCAAAACGAAACATTCTTAAAGGGACACTGCACACTTAAACCCTTTTAAAGTCACCATGAAATCAAAATGGACAATTCTTTTTGTTATGGAATATTGCAGTATTTATCATAAATCATTTATCCGTGTACAGCATTATTCATGTGCCCTCATTTTTCATGTGCCATCAATATTTATGATTTAACATAGGTCTGTGGTTAACATAACTTGATGATACTCGGACAGTTTGTTCTACCATGTAAACACCTCAAACTTTCAAACGTTACTTATTAGAGACATGTGTTGTTGTTGTTGTTGTTTTTAAATAAACATAACAGCTTCAAAATGTGCATTTTCGATATGGGTGTGTGTAATTTACATAGAGCAAAGTATCCAAGTATTATCAAGTTATGGCTGATTTGTAGCGCACGTAGCCTACAGGGTAACCTGGCGTGCAGCTCTTTAAAAATGTAACAACATGTCAATTCTATGCAGACCGCAAGCATTGTGATTGGTCTGCCAGAACCCCTCACTCAGGGGTTATCATCTTTATGATGATAAACCTCAGACCAGTTTACTCATAAATTGAAAAACCCCATTATAAAAACCCATAGGATAATCTCAAGGGAACCAGTGGCGAATTAGTCTTCTGGATTAGTCTTGATGTCACGGCTACAGCACTCTGCTGGGAAGAAAAGAAAAAGCTATCACATATTGATTGTCATGCCCACTTTAAAGTTGTTGGTTGCAACTGTAAATGAGTCAGCTTCGTTTTAGAAACATGCAAAGTTATAAATAAATTACAATAAATTACGGATCACGAGGAATAACAATCATATAGGCTAATGGTTACTTTTCTGAAATGAGACATCCTCGATGACAAATACATGGCAAACATATGCAACCTCCTGAGGGTACCTCCTTCGTTGGATTTTCTCTCTGGTCAGGGTCGTAACCACCATAGACATTGAGGGGGACAAATAAAAAATTATTTTACATTTTTGCACTGCTCTGCTGCACTTCATTACACACTTCATGTTCTGTATGTTAGGATGACAAAAAGGTTTAAAAGTTAAATTTTTAGTCTGGTCTGCCTCAGGTCTAATGGCGACCGTCAATGTCAAAATGATTGAGATGGCCAATCAAATCAAAGTAGGCGGGGTTTACGTTCTCTATTGGCTCGTGTACAGTCTTCACACACAGATGAGTGTGTCTATTCTTTCCGGTGAAATCACAAAACAAAATGCACACAAAGTGTCCCTGCTCTTAATATACAATCACTGATGAACATGTTTGATTTTAATAAAGAAAAACTATATGAGGGCTTATTAGAACCCAGAATCTTTGACGCAGTTTACAAAAGTTCTACCACCCAAACACCAAGGAATGCAAATGTCAATGGCAGATCTATGTATTTATTCACTAATGTGAAGAATATCGGGACTACCGGTAATAATACATTTGATGCAAATATTGTTTGCAAATAGTCCAAAAATGATTATTTCCCAACTAGAATTAGACCTAGAATTTCATTCACTGTTCTGTTTCTTTATGCTTTATAAAAATAAAATAATATTTTATTTTTATAAATAAAAATGTTATGGTTGAGTAGCCTATTCCAAAGATACCTGGATAGTCTACTATTTCTGGTCAGAATTCAAAGTGCACACTCTAACGGCTAATACTGCCCACAGCCCATTGTGCGTTGGACAAGGATTCAGTTAGAACTACAAACACGAGTAAAAAGTGTTAACAAACTACAGACATCCAGGATATGCGAGTCCAGTGGTTATGTAGCGGTTTAGATAAAGGGGTTTGAGTGATTATTTATCAGTATCTAACCTGACGAAAAGATATTTATTCAGTGTTAACCACATTAAATTTAATCTGCAGCAGCAATGTGAACTTTTGAAATGATACGTTTGGCCAATGCATCATTATATTTAAATTGCAAACACATGAGGAGAGTCTCCGCATGAACTGACAGATCAACGTGCTGCTATTCTCTCTGAAACGGTAGGAAATTAAATTAGATTGAATGTGGAGGATTTTAACTGTGACAAGTTGACTGACAGGACATATGGTGATAGGATGCATGTAACTAAGCGACAGAGCTGTCCGTTAAAGAGAGTATGAGGTCTCTGCAGAACAAGAGTGGGCGTGTCTAAATTTGTGGGTGTTTTCAAACTGATGGGTGTTTATAAATCACACAATGAAAATTATCCCCTTCACCCGACCCGACCCGACCCGACCCAACCCCACCCCTAAACCCTACCCACACTGTGACGTGGATAAATCAGGCAACACAGTTGAAAACGGCCCTCTGTTTATGGCCACGTCCACTGATCTGGTAACTCCTATTACTAACCTGCAGAGACCTATACTTGCAAAGTTTGCCTACTCTGGTACATACTCAAAAGTAGGGGAGCGCGGGCCACAATCTAACGCGGAGTTAGTTGTAACACACATGGTTTAAAAGTTTCCACACATGCCAGGATGACGAAACTTAGTGTATTTACTAGTTGCCATATCAACATTATTTAGAAAAAAATTGCGCCAAAATTTAAAAATCTTTGGAAGATATTACTGAACATTTATTTAACCATAGCAAAAGTAAATGTCTTAAGTTTATTTTTCACCTCTGTTTTTTGCGTTTATTTAAATAAGACAAATCTGATATTATTGTAATCTTCTATCTGTTATTTAACAGTTGAGATTGTTCTTTAATGCTGATCTAACAGCAGAAGACACGAGCCGCGGTTTAAATCCCAGTTGTGCAGGTGGGGTGTGTTCTAACACTGCGTTACAATGAGCCCCTATTAGAACTACACTATCATATTCTATACTTTTATGAATTCTTTTGAGAAACCATGAGAAAAAGCTGAATAATGACTGAGAGTCAATGTTCAGAAATGATTCATTATTATTATGTTTTGAACTATGCTGTATAGCTGTGTTTAGAGATGTGTTTGTTGTCAAACTCAAAACATTAATGATTAAAAAATGCCATTATTTTATTTTAAAAAGTTAATAATTGTATTTTATTGACAAAATATTTTAGTTTGTCTTGGATATTTTTTTATTATATCAGGTAACATTTTACCTGTGGGGCATGTTGTCACATTTCTCTTCCATTCTTTGGGGTAAATCAAGAGAAAAGTATACACTGTATTAATGAAACAAAACCACATATTTGTACTAGACGTGTGAAATTAATGTGGGGGGAAAAAAATAAATACTCTGAACCCCAAGTGGATTTACACAAACTGAGAAAGTCAAAAAGCGTTAGGCTGTGCCCCGCTCTCCCCTATGTATTTTTTCTTAATAAAGTGTACATAGGTCTAGTAGATGAAAAACAGTAGTAGACAAAAGAAGTGTCCGATTTCACAGTACTCATAAAAGAGTAGGCAAAAAGTACAATACAATAGGCTACATAAACAATACAACCATGTATAAGCACTCTTTGCATTTTTACACTCAGAGGTACATCACAATACAGGAGAAAAGATCTTCATGTTTCATTGCAACTGGTGGATGAAGACATACTAAACAGATACTTGTAATACCTGTAAATGTATATGTATTTGCAATGCGTTTTAATATAATGAAAACATAGCTGAACTTTAGCTTCTTCACATTCTCTTTGGTTGTTAGCTTATTATTTTTTACTCTAGATTAAAAAAATGAATTAAATGTTCATAAATAATCTTCCTAATCGAGGAATAAATCCTCTTTTCACAGTATAATTTATGACTGTAATTCTGTGGTGAATGATGCCGAGCTCGATTTCTTCGGTCTGAATCGGTGATCAGCTCGTCTGTCCTCGCAGCACGTGTGATTCTAGCAGCAGCGTTTGTTTGTTTTTGGATCCTGTGTGTTTTGAACTATGGAATGTAAGTTTGGTGGGGGGTATTATATTAATCAGGATCCAATAATCTTATATTGTTTACTGCATTATGTTGTGACCATCTTGGATCCTGAACATACATAATATTAAGGTAATTGATCAAAGAAAACAAAATGAAGGACAAGCGTAATATATGATATGTTTTATCTTTTTTTTCCCGCGTTCACAGATGTGTTGCAATCCCGGATCCCAGCAAAGCAAAGCGCTCTTTTGGGAGTTGAGGTGACTCGTGTTCAGAGTTATTAACATACGTTTCTTAATTTAAGCTTTTCCGTGTTTTAGAGCCAAGTTTGTCAACCTTCTAGTTAATGACCTGTTAAGTATTTCATAATGTAAATATGTCCGTAATTCTGTTAATGTGTAAAGGTTTTTTGGGGGGTCTCTGGATGGGCTGAGGGTGTGCTTGGAGGCTCCCAGGATCTGTAAATGTTCATTACTGCAGATGGGATCACACTGTGTATGATGTACAGAAACTTTGCTAACTTGTCAATAAGATTCTGAATGTCACTTTTCACAGTCTTCAAATCAAACGAAAGCGGAGGCTTTCACCAAAACGTTCCTGAAAAATAGCCTTCCCCAACTGAAAGATGCAGCCATTGAGGATGTGATGGCGCACAAGGCTGTAGTACTGGAATTTAAAAGACAAAAAAAGAAAGACAAGAAAAAAAAGGCCAAGGGACTGAACGCCAAAGAAAGAAGACAGCTGAAAATATTCCAGCTCAAACCTGAACATCAAAAGTCTGTATTAGAGGTTTTATTATATGTTTATACTCTCTTTCACCTTATAGTAATGTATCAGTAAAACTTCTGCTTATCACTAAAATCTTATGTCTTTATCTGGATATGATCGTAGATATGAACTCTTCTTGCCTCTGCATGAGCTATGGAAACGGTACATTGTGGATATATGCGGTGGATTAAAACCAGCAAGGTAAGATCCATGTCATAATTTTAGGAAGATGCTCTTCAGAATTTCTGGCTCGTGTATAATTTCAGTTCCAGTCTTGTTAACGATCCATGAATGTGCTGCCTGTTTCTTTTGAATACAGCAACCCACAGATGATCCAGCAGAAGCTCTTGAAAGCTGATTTTCATGGTGCTGTCTTAACGGGTACGTCATGCACATTTGAAAATGTCTGCGCACAAAGGCACACATTTTTGGTTTAGCGTCGGTATATCCAGATTTTCGATTTATTGGTGACATTTTGGGCATATAGTGGAACCTCATGTTCTCTCTCGCCCATCTTTTTCCCTCATAGTTGTCAGATCAAAATGCCCCTCGTATGTGGGTCTAACTGGCATCTTGGTGCAGGAAATGAAGCACATCTTCAAAATCATTACAAAAGAGGACAAACTAAAAGGTATGCGTAAATATAAATTATAGGTTTCACAGCATTTCGCCATTGTGACCGACATGCTGTTGGTACTCAAAGAAAACTTCTGTCCACTGGATAAAGAAAGGAGAGGAGCCTGTGAGTGCAAAAAAAGTAAAATATGAGAGATTAGCAGTTAACTCATTTTTTCCCCCTGTGCCTTTATGCATTGTGGTAATCAAGTCAATAACATTATGTGAAAGTTTGCTATGCTCATCATATGTCAAAGTCTTTAGTCTTTCATGCAGCTGTCAGGTTATTTTATCACTGTCCAGACTAGATGTGGAGCAATATACTGGTACTGATGATAACTCTAGCTATGTTTCCATCCATCTATTTTTATGTGAATTTTTGGATATTGTGTTGAAAAACGCTGGATGGAAACACCATAACGTGCTTATTTTTAGAATGTGTACTAAAAAAAAACGTATGAGCTTTTGAGTGTATGAACGTATGGGCATGATCTTTTTTTTTTTTATTTAAAATTTTTTTTTTTTTTTATATCCGATAAGAAGATATGCGCATAAACTATAATGGAAACACATTTAAATAATAAATCCCTCAATGCGCAACAAAAAACTTGTGTGACTTTACCTCAACAGAGGTTGTGATTGGATAACTGGAATAACCTGCAGATCAATTTCATTATACTGCATCTCAAATGTTGCGTTTGTCATTCTGAAATTTAGTCTGTCATCAAAATGGTTGGGTATAATGACCACCCAGAACTGTCTCATTCATGTTTTTGTATCCAAACGCAAGATAACGTGACAGGCAGTGTGTATTGTTTCGTCTGCGTACTCTTTATGATATACCAAAAAAGATCCACAGTGGCTTCCCTGATTGCAGCAACTTTCATTTTTATTCGAGATATTTTGTGCCAATTTCCCAGGAAGTGGCGATTTTGTTCTCTTAAACGCGTAGAATGCTTTATTTGCAAATGTTTTAAGCGATAATCCAATTTTGTGTTAAATTCAGAACATCAAACATAATGTGTGATATTTAAAAAAAAATATTGATATCATGCTACTCTACATTTAAAGGGTTCATATGACGGTTCATTATTTTGTGTATTTGGTTTAATGCAATGCGTTTACACGGTTTTAGGTTTAAAAAAATATATTTTACACATACCGTACATTATTGTTGCTCCTCTATGCCCCGTCTTTCTGAAACACATTGATTTTTACAAAACTCATCATTCTGAAAAGCATAGTGTGCTCTGATTGTGCATTGTGATTGGCCCAAATACCTTAAGCATGTGACTGAAATGTCACAGCCCTTACCATATTTGGCATCAGCTCCCAAAGCAATATTGACCGTGTGTAATGCGTTATATTGTCTTATAAACAAAGCATTTGTTGCATCCATTGTGGACATAATTACTGATTATAATGACGTATACTGTCTATGGGGGGACACTATGTAAACCTAAAACTATGTCTGCATTTGTGATCATAGAAACGACAAAGCGCTACTCTACTGCTCAACTCGCGTTTGAGTAGTCAGTAGCAAATTCTTAAATGAAAACACACAATGAAAAACACAGCGTCTCCATGACATGACGGCACTGGGCGGCAGTAGTACTACTGAGAATAAAAGTGAAGCCTTCTTTCTTTGCGTATACATTCAGGCGGTGTTATGAAACTCTGCCCCCACATACTGACGTAGACTCGTGGGGGCGTGTTTGAATAAAGCGTTTTAGGAAGGTGTGGATGAGCCTTAACCTTTACAAAGAATATCTCTTTGGGTTTGAGACTTTGAGCTTTGTAACTCTGCAGATCTTATACATGCACTGACAGCTACTTAACACACTAAAGGGAAAGGAAAACAAGAAATCGCATCATATTACCCCTTTAATTTTTATGAATAACACTCCAACATAGTAGTGGTGGAGTCCAGCATAGTGCGGTTGGTGTGGGAGTTTTTTTTTTTTTTTTCATTTTTGGGGATTTTTTAAATGGAAAACCCAGTCACTGATCAACAACTGTCTTTTTTGTACAGTTATGGTTACAAACTCTCTCCTCCTCCTCCCTACACTCATGTTCATAGTGTTTTTTTTTAAATAAATAAAGTTAAAGATGAATTTGACATAGCATTATTTTTTTTTTCAGCGTTTCTATAGATATCGCTATAATATTGTCATTGTGAATTATTTCAGCCATATCATGATATCATGACAGCGCTTGTCCAGACTGAAGTCAAATCACGACTGAGCCACCTCTCAGAACCCCCTTTAACAAATGAAACTGAGAACAAAGTGACAGATACTGTGTCAAAAGGACTGTAGCTCCTTCTGTTTGACAGTTGCTTAACAGGGGCCACTTTAACCTTTCAAATAGTTTTGCTTATTCATTGTAGAAATGTGCTCTTCAATAATTCCCTCTGGATTACTGACATTTTTTTTTTTTTTCCTCTCTTTCTCTCTCTGCAGTAATACCGAAGAGGAATAGTGTGTTCAGTGTGGAGATTGGTGATTTCGTAACTCACATCTATGGCAGCAAGTTTGAACTGCGCTCCAGTGAGCGGTCAGCAAAAAAATTCAAAGTAAAAGGAACTATTGACTTGTAATGGAAAGTCTTAAACATTGTGTCAGTTTTAAATGTGGCCTGATACTGGAGCCTGGGAGACTATGAAGAGCAGGTTTTTTTATTACAGATAAACAGATACATTTATTATTACTCTTATTGTGCACTTTTTGCAAAGATGGTTGTTGTTGTTTTTTTCTCCCATTCTATTTTATTTACATAACTTGTTTCTGCACAAGCATGAATATATATTGGGCATTTAGGAAAAGTAGTTGTGTTTGACTGTCCACCAGGGGGAGCCCTCTTTTTTTGAGAAGTTATAAAGTTATAAATATTTTTTCTCTCTCTCTCTCTCTCTCTCTCTCTCTCTCTCTCTCTCTCTCTCTCTCTCTCTCTCTCTCTCTCTCTCTCTCTCTCTCTCTCTCTCTCTCTCTCTCTCTCTCTCTCTCTCTCTCTCTCTCTCAATCTCTGCCACTTTCTCTTATTATATAAAACTCTTTGGTTATGACCTCATTAAGTCAACAAGGGTGAAGTAAGCAAAGTATTTTCAGCGTACTTGAATGAGCACATGATCTCCAGTTCAGAGTGTATACTGAGGGGAATTGGTATGATATATTTAAGTCTTTACCTGCTTGCAAAACAAAAAAATTCCTTCTGTGAAACAAGGCCTGATACTTGGGGGCTTGATCATGTTTTTTTCCTTAAGTGACTCATCAATGCCTCTTCTGGTAATGCCCGGGGAATCTCCACAGAACAGGTTTTGTGATTAAGTACGTCAGAGTTTGTTGTCCCTAGAAAAGAAAAAGGAAAAAAAGATTTGGCATTTAGTGTTGAGTGCATAGTACAGATTTTGGCATCAGTGTTGGAGTCAAAGGAAGCTGAAAAACATCGGCTGCTTGTTATGTACTAAAAAACGACGTCCGTGGATGTCACAATTCTTGCAAATACACATGAAGTCCTTTCGTCATTCTGATGTGCAATGTCTTTTATGAGAAAAGAGGTTCCTTACATTTAATGTCTCCTCTGCTGTGGTCAGTGTTTAAATAGTGCTGCATTATTTCCTTTAAATCACAATTTTACAAAATATTATGTAGCCTAATAACTGTCACATATCAAATTTCAGGTATTAAACAGATGTGCCATGCTTGTGTAACGAGCCTGTTCTTTGTAGTCACTTTGGATATTTTTCTGTAAAAAAAACCAAAAAAACTTGGTAGACTGGCTATGCCACTCGATTGGTTTAAGGGCCAAAGTTCTGTTGTTGTTATGAAGCTATTGCTTTATGAATCAGATAATGGGTTCCCATCCATCTAAGCCCGTACTGTTAATCAGATAAACAACAAGTGTTGTTCATTTCAGTCCACGCTTGTACAGTTTGCACATTGTCAAGGAAATTGCATGTTTAATTGCGTTCATAAACATTTAATTATTTAAAAATGACTCCTCATAATATCCGTCTTCACATACAACAGTGGCCAAAAGCGATGACATCACCCTTTATTCAAATATTAAAACGCAATAAAGCATGCCAAACTGCGGACATCGTTTTTGTACAGCCTGTCACAGAAATTATGAACGTGCACAAACGAGAGAACCAACAAAATAATAACTGATTATGTTGTAGTCAATTTGTTTTTTTGCTTTGTTTTTTATGTGAATTTTTGTTTTGTTTTTCATTGTGTTTTTGCATATTGTTAAAACTTGTAGCTGTAGATTTGCATTTATTTTATTTATTTTTTTGCCAGATAAATGCCTTAACCAAGTTTGGTGTTTTGCGCTTCTCTCTCATATTTAAAATATTAAAATATATAACATATTTTGACGGTTTAATAAAACTTGTTGGGTCATTCAAAAATATTCCCAATATCACTTTTGGCTACGGTACTTCCTTCATTGTACTGGAAAATAATCATGCTTTTAGTTGTTTCATTTCTTTTTTTTAATTTTTTTTTTTTTTTTTTTTTTTTTTTTTTTACATGTTGTAAACATGATTACCCACTACATGTAAGAAAATATTATTGGTTTAACTTAAAGTAAGTAACCTGGTTGCCTTAAAATGTTGAGTTCATTGAAATAAAATAAAATTGAGTTAATACAATGAAGGAAATTGGTTTAATAAATAGAAACTCAAAATATTATTGCATCTGAACCACATAAAATGTTGTGATAAATCATGAAAATAGCACAATTTGGCACGTTTCACTGCATTATAACAAATAAACACAAACACAATTACGCAATATGCTTACAAAATCTTAATTTGAATAAAGGGTGATGTCAATTCTCAAAAACATTCATTGTATTAACTCAAATTTTTTTATTTCATTGAACTCAAAATTTTAAGGCAACCAGGTAACTTTTTAAATATTTATTTTTATTTGTTTTAAGCCTTGTACAGAATGTAGTTATTTCTCTTTTCTTGGTTTTAGTGTTTATTTGACGTGTTAAGTCTGCTTGAGTTTCATGTCATTGTTCTGAAAATACTAAAAGTAGATGGGACTTTTTGCTACTTCATCCACAGCAGTCTTTAATGCCTTGTCTTAATGCCACAGCATTTTTTAATGCCTTGTCTTTTCAGCCAGTTGTTAGGTATCTCATATTATCCTATCCTAGTTTTCTGTCATTAACGTTTGATATTTTCCTCTCATGTGCCTGTAATTTGCACCTATTCAAGCAAATGTCTCCCCTTAACTATGTATTATTTCTGTGACGGGATATGAGGAACATATCTGTTGTTGTTTTTTTTGTTGTTGTTGTTGCTATGAAGTCTGTCAGTGATGATTCTAGGATATGAGTTATGTCTGTGTTGTTTTAATACTTCAAATACCCGTTTTCTGCTCAAAGTGTGTGTGTGTGTGTGTGTGTGTGTGTGTGTGTGTGTGTGTGTGTGTGTGTGTGTGTGTGTGTGTGTGTGTGAGAGAATACAATTAATTTGTTTGACAAACTTTGACCGGGCTCATCTGTGCTCTAAATGCCTTTTGCAAGACATTGCACGATTTCATGCTTTTCAGACAGATCTTTCTTCCTCCCCATATTGCATGAGAACTGACTTGCTTAATAATGTGAGACAACCTCTTTCCATTTACCTAAGAAGACCTGGCAAACTATTTAACAAACCTGCCTGAGATTGAGACCAGATATCTAAGAAGATATGAGAAATAAAACAAAAACACTTGCTTTTAAAAACTAAAATCTGAATGTTTATTGTACTGAAATCCTACTGATATGTCACTTAATAATTTGGAACAGTGTATGTGAGTTCATGAATATAAAGACTTCAGATGCAAAAGTCTGTCTGACGTTTTTCTTTAAAATAAGCATTTTTGTCAGGCTTCTATGTATAGGTTTCTAGTGTACCAGTAATTCTGAATGGGCTGAGGCTGGGATTTAGCGGGTTTGACGTGAAAGTATTTTATGAACTTATAGTATAAGCAGAGAGCATTAACTCAGTATCTCAATCAGTTACCTAATTTTTGGTAAAGTGGATTTTAGAGGCTTTTGCATCTGAACTCTTCATATCAACACATGCATGCATTTTTAAAATCATATGCACTGTGAAATTAATTGGGCAGGTGAGCAAAAATACAATAATTCTAGTATTATCAAAAATGTTCCATTCTGTATGATGGACATGGGGTCTGTAAAATGTCATGACAGCATATATCAATTATCTCTACACTCTTTGCAACTAGTGAGACATGTAATTAACTCAAAACATTTTATTTTGAGTTAGTATGTCTTGAATACATATCTGAATTTGTGGCAGTCAAGAACAAGGAAGGTAATGCTTCTAAAATAGTAGACGCACTGCTGAGCAGTCCTGAAATTTCCCCTTTTCAAACAGGAAATACAAGTTTATGAAACTATATAAGGTCTGTCTCAACCACCCTGTGAAGTGATTTGTAGTGCTGAACACAGGAGTACTTTCATAACCTCTTTTTCTATTGGAGCGCAAACAACGAAGAAACTGCGAGCAGATAGAAAGTCTGTTTACCCAGCGATTATTCACTGCTTTTCACAGCAATCAGGTATTTGGTAGCTCCTTTGTGGATTAATATTTAAGATGATTAAGCATTTATTTTGTGTCTATATTGTATCATTTAATTTATTAGCATCATCAGGGGTGAAATCATGACTTGAAGTGTTGATTTGAAAGTACTGGGGGAAAAAATCTGCCATCGGTATATTGAAATCAATATGACCTTGTCAATACCTTGACATTTGACCTTGACATTTTACAGGCAGCAGCAATGGCAGAAGATCTGACCTTTACTGTTCAGAACCGTGAGCGAATCCGGGCGGTGGCGAGCTCTTTTGGCCGCGCTGGAAAGATGCTTCTAAAACCCGGGCGTATTCTTGTGGGAGAGGGCTGCTTGTTGAAGATGTGCAGGCGTGGACCCAAACCCAAAGTGTTCTTCCTATTCAATGACATCTTGGTCTATGGTAGCGTCATGGTGCCCGGTCGCTGGAACAATAAGCAGAAGATCATTCCTTTGGAGGAGGTGCAGCAGGAAGATCTGGAAGACGGAATGGCCATGGCCAACCAATGGCTCATCCGCATGCCACACAAGTCTTTCTATGTGTCGGCGGCCTCGCCTGAGGAAAAAATAGCATGGATGGGGCACATTGAGAAGTGCAAGGCCCTCCACGTACAAACTAAGGGCCTCTCCACTGACAATGATGCAGAGAAGTTTGCTGCCACCTGGATCCCTGACATGGCTTCAGCCATCTGCATGCGCTGCTCAAAGCGCTTCAACGTTGCCATTCGGAGGCACCACTGTCGGAGATGCGGCTATATAGTATGTCGAGCTTGCTCAAAGAGCCGGGCCTTGCTACCCAACATCTCCTCCAAGCCGGTGAGAGTTTGCCAGCACTGCATGAGTGGCACACAAGAGGAGCAGAGACAGAAGAGAAAAAAGGTAAAACACTGGAAGAAGAACTCCGTGGAGGATTCACCAATGCAACCCGAGTTTGAGACGTCCAGCGATGAGGAGCACGAAGATGAGAACAGGTACCAGGTGCCTACCAAGTGGTTCAACAACCAGGTGGAGAATGAGGATTACTCCCCATACAGCTTCATAAAGCCCGAGCACATGAATCCTCCTGTTAATGGACTCTGAACGTGACGTGAGCAACTATTATGAACTATGCTGAAATTACCAAATTGAACATATTTTGCAGTTTTTCAAAGAATGGATGCACTGAGACAAATACCAACAGTTAAGTATTTTGCATTAAATTATTTGAGTCACTTCTACGACTTCTGTTTTGCACTTCTATTTTGTATTTGTATGTATATTTAAATGTATAGCCTACTCTATTTTCATTGAATTACAAATGTTTTGTATTGTAGCATATGTATAAAGGGAACAATGTGACTTTTGCAATCAATATAATAAAAAAGCATTATTATAAAATATTTTGGTAATTTTATTAAATACTTGATGGGAAACACATACACACACACCAGTTTTTGTAAATGTTTCTATATAAAACTAATGTACATTATGCTCTGCATTATATTACCCTTGCATTAAATTACAAAATATACACATACATAGAATTCTACAAGAGAAGATTGAGATGACCCTCTTAAATTCCCAGTGAACCGGAAGTTGCAACTGATTTTATTTCAGTGCTGTGACGCATTTCCAAGTGAAACTGAATACTGAATAGAAGGCAAGGTTTTACTTCAGTGCTCCTCCTCTCCATCTCGCGCTCATAGCAGACTAACGGTTGGAGGGGAGTGGTTACACATTTTCAAACCTAAGCCGTCAAACTGACATCATCTGAGAAGGAACGCCGTTTCCAGACCGGAAGTTACTTTTCAGACTTTGATTAAAGATTACCACGGCAAACAATTTTTTTCGGTGTATTAACTTGCACGGATTAATTGTTCAGCCTAAGACCTTTAATATGTGCTAACAAAATAAATAAGGTCAATTTTGATTTCACGAGGACTTTAATAACTGCATTTTCTGTTATATGGTAACATTTTTAAAGACAACGAGATAATGACTTGTAGATTATTTTCTTTTTACATTGGGGAATTGTAGCAAAAATTGCAATGCTCTGCAGCAATTAACTGAACACATTAATAAATTATTATAACTGAATAAAATCATAAATGTGTGTTAATAAATGCATACGCAGTTGAATGAGCAGAGGTAGAAACAACGTTATCTTAACTGTCTTCTTTCATCCTAAAAAAACTAAATCAGTTCCTTGAAAACAAAATAGACGCTCCTCTCCGCAAAGTGATGAGGTTGTGGCGTGTGACCGTGTCTCTCTGAGTGACCGATGAGATTTAACAGGATTCATACAAAAAAAGAGAATTCTGTCATTGTTTACTCACCCTCATGCCATTTAAAAACTGCATGATGTTCTTCTTTGGGTGCAACATAAAAGAAAGTATTTTGAAAATGATTCACTGTTTTTTTTTTTTTTTTTTTTTTTGCGTGCAAACAATGGAAGTCAGTGAACTTGAGTAAATGATGATGGATTTGATTTTTTGGCGGTGGTGGTGGGGGTTATCCATTTACAGTAGAGATCAGAGCAGACAATGATTCAACATACTGCTGGTGGGATGGATACCTGATATTACAATAAAAGATTCTATCTTTTTTCAGGACATGACTGTCACAGTCAGGTTGCAAATTAAGTTGAAACTGGATCTAATCGCACCCGTTTGACATTTACTCAAAAAGGCGCGGCATCGAGCCTTTGAAACAACATTTGCAAAAAAATACAGTCCAACAGAGAAGGGTGAGAGGGGGCTTAGGCAGAGTGCATAGAGCAGGAAAACAGGACAGGCTGGGCTAGAGTGCAGAAAAAGGCAGAATGAACCAGGGCAGAGACTAAGGCGGGAGCAGCCAAGCAGGAAAACCCAGCAGGATGACCAGGACATAAGCCAAAGGCAGATTCAAGGGAAGGGGGAGCTATGGATGAGGCTTGGCAGGCTTTTTCAAGGTGACAAGTGACCAAGACTGAGCCCATGGTGGTGGAGACCCAGGCGGTGCTGAAGAGCTGACGGGACAAAGCGCAGCTGAAGCCCTGGAAGTCCATGATGTAGGCAGAGCAACGACTGACAGGAGAGATGAGTAAGCCCAGTGGAGCCAAAGGGATGACGGTCTTAGGTGGAGCCAAAGCGGTGAGGAGCCAAGGCGAAGCCAACTGGTCGACGGGCCGAGTTGTAGTGACGGTCATGGAAGATCTGGGCGGAACAATGCATTAGAAACTCTGGGGCTGGACTGGTGAACTGGAAGCACCAGACGAATCCAGACAGAGAGATGAAGCCAGCGTGGGAAGAGCTGAAGCTCTGAGAGGAGGCAGGGCAGGAGGACTGGGCAGTGCAGACAGGAACTTTAAGATTAATTTTTTAGGACGACACAGGACAGACACATTACTCAGGGATATCACTTTTGACAGACATTGCAAAAGCAGATTCTCTCTGAATGACTCTTGGCCAACATGGGACAGGCAGATACTTCACATTTATCAGAATTGAAACAGGCAGAGGAGGTAGGGCGTGGACACAGACATCAACAGTTCAGTGCTGGGTGAGGTAACAGGTCTGGTACAATACCGATAGATTGCACTTGCTCTTAAAGCCAATAAGTGGAGGTTCGTGAGCTGTGGTTGAGGAGGCAGGTCTCCACTTCATCCCCTCATACTCCACCAGTAGTCCCTGTGCCTGTTGTTGTTGCCAGCTCACACACCTGGTCAGACGATTTGTCGGCCTCGGGCTCTGGGACAATGTATGGCTCAGTCCTAGTCACTAGGACTGTCATCGTGGCAGGCTCCAGCTCCTCGTCTGCGGTGGGCTCTGGCTGTTCAATGGCTGAGGTGGTGACTGTGGCTGCCGTACAGTTTTTCTCCTCAATCTCCACAATGGTAAAGGGGGATCCATTGTGGACAACCACCCATTCCACAAACTGCTGGAAGTTCCCCCAAAGCCCGTCTCTGGGCAGGCGTGCTCTTGTGAGACATGGATGCTACTAGATCCATGTGATTCTGACATCTGATTTTGAAGTCCGTTATTCTGTCACAGTAAATGAAGTTGAAACTGGATCTAATCACAGCAGTTTTCAAAATGTATGAACTAACAAAACTATGGATACACGAGACACGGAACAGAACAGCATGTAAAATCCTTACTAAAATCCTTACTACTGTTACGGATTTGGTGTGGAACAAACTCACAAAGGCGAAGGAGAACTCGGAACTTTAATCACAAACTCGGGAAACAAACAGGGAAAACACCAACAAACGCAAACGAGAACCGACAAACACTGAGGGCACACAGAGGGCTTATATAGACAGGGGAAACAAGGTGATGAACTAATTAACAGGACACAGCTGGGACAAATTAACTCATAATGAGGGTGATACAGGAGTGGCGGGAAAACTAAACAAAGGAACATGTGACCGGGCAACACAACATGTGACATTACGCCCCGAGTAGGCGCGTCCTCGCGCCGTAAAAGGGATGGTGGGAGTGGGGGGCTCTGGAGGCGGGCACAGAAACAGGGATTCAAAAGGTCCAAACAACATGGGTCCATGGGGCGTGGAAGGAGGGGAGGAGCCAGTGGGGAGCCTGGAGCAGGGGCCAGATGGCACAGAAACCAGCCAGCGATGGAGCCACTGGAGGAGCTGCCAGGTCGAAGAGCCCGCCACGAGACCGGAGGCCCAGGAGACCGAGGTGAGGCCGCAGCGACGAGCGTCCAAGGTGGAGCCGAACACCACAGGACAGAGGCTGAGCCGGTGCGACCGAGGATGAAGGCGGAGCTGGGGGAAGGCGGAGCCAGAAGAACCGAAGGTGTAAGCAGGACGACGACTGACCAAGGCGGAGCCGAGAGACGAGGGAGCCCGGGAAGCCGTATGGCGAAGGTGTCGGTGGAGCCGAGGGGGAGGAGCCAAGGCTTAGCCGACGTGTCGACAGGCCGTGGTGGAGTGCAGGGTGAGGAGACTGGCAGTGACGACAGGGGATCATCTGTGTAGGGCGGAACTGCTGGACAGAAGACCCGAGGCGAGACGACACTGCCTGTGGGAGGAGCAGAGGGGATGAAGGACAGCAGTGAAGGCAGGGCTGAGGAACTGGCTGACTGAGGAGGTGGGAGAGGGAGGCTGGGTGGGAGTCTTGAAGACTCAGGAGAAACATGGGACGCTGGAGACAGGGAGCACTGGAGACACAGGGGGACTGGGGATAGCCACTCCAAAAAAAGTCAATAAGATCCTCCTTGACAATGCCTTGTAGTTCCTCACGGTAACCGCCAGAGGTCCCCGTTACTTCCACCGCGGCTGGGTGGTGGACGGGGCACCCTTCCCAGCCCTCAAGCGCCACGAGTAATCCCTCCACGACGCACAATGTTGCCGGCTCACGCACCTGGTCAGACCCTCGCTGTGGTCCGGGCTCCGGGGCGATGACTCCTCTCAACCTCTGCCTGGGTTTGAGCTCGTCGATCGCGGCAGGCCGGTCTCCACAGTCTGCGGTGGGCACAGGCAACTCCCTCGTGCCGGTCGTGGTGGGTGGTGGATGGCTGGTCTCTGGCGGTGGTGGGTCGGTTCTTCTGTTACGGATTTGGTGTGGAACAAACTCACAAAGGCGAAGGAGAACTCGGAACTTGGAACTTGGAACTTTAATCACAAACTCGAAACAAACAGGAAAACACCAACAAGCATAAGCGAGAACCGACAAACACTGAGGGCACACAGAGGGCTTATATAGACAGGGGAAACAAGGTGATGAACTAATTAACAGGACACAGCTGGGACAAATTAACTCATAATGAGGGTGATACAGGAGTGGCGGGAAAACTAAACAAAGGAACATGTGACCGGGCAACACAACATGTGACAACTACATCCTTCTAAAAGAATTACTAATTATTTGGATCAGTATACTAAAATGAAGATCATGGTAACCCACCATGGTAACTTAAGTGTTATCAAATCCATCGGAAATAAATTACTATCCAAAAACCTATCCTTACAAAACCTCAATGCTCATTACAATGCTTACAAAAACATCAATACAATGACTTTAGTCATTACTAGGAGTCATCATGTTTTCACTTTAGAATACTGATCCAAATAATTCATATTTTGTAATACTTAAATCATTATCTTCACTTTAGAATTATACATTATGCATTATTCAGGTTAATTATGAACCAGTATGTATTTCTTAGTTCTCTGGGAGGTATGAAAAATGTATTAGCTAATAGTGAACCACCACTTTCGACTAAACACTATTACCTACTAATTCATTAATCAGAGTTTCTTTTTAGTTAATTGTAATATTGCATTGCTGTGTAGTTACTCATTAATTAATCTAAAGTGATACCAAAAATTGTAATGCTTCCAAACTTTTGACAGGTACTATATATAATTACACTGAAACAACGACACCCTAAAATAAAGTGTAACCTGTTTCTTACTTGAATGTGTGACGTGATAAGTTTCCCCAAGGAGTATAACGGGTTCTTTGGGAGGATACCGCTCTAAATAGGAGTTTGGTATGAATAAAGAAGCTCAGAACCATTTATTTCTAATGTAACTGATTGTTATAAATAAGTCAAACAAATTGTGTGGCTTACAAAATACAAACAGCCATCTTGTCTAAGCAAATAAAATGGTCATCAGTTCATAATTAAAGAAAGCATCAGTTCATAATTAAAAATTAATAATAATTTACTCAACATCTTTACATGCTTTACATCTCCTCAACCACCACCAATGTTCAGTATCCACCTGGACAATGAGACGGCAGCCATATTGCGCCAGAACACCCACCACACACTAGCTTATGGTGGAGAGGGGACAGAGTGATGATGCCAATCAGTATATGGGGAGGATTAGGAGGCCAATGGGCAAATTTGGCCAGGATGCCAGGGTTACACCCCTACTCTTTCTAGGGCATCCTGGGATTTTTAATGACTGCAGAGAGTCAGGACCTCAGTTTAACGTCTCACCCGAAGGACGGTGCTCTTTGACAGTATAGTGTCCCCATCACTATACTGGGATGTTAGGACCCACACAGACCACAGGGTGAGCGCCCCCTGCTGGCCTCACTAACACCTCTTCCAGCAGGTACCTGGTTTTCCTAGTTGGTCTCCCATCCAGGTCTTGGGCTACAGGGTGATATGGCTGCTGGCCAGCCAGCATCATTTTTTCAAGGCATGAGAGCTGAAGAGTCTGAGTTGTAATGTGCACATGCAAGTAAGTACGTTTTCTGCTCTCATACACACTGGTGGGAGGAAGAGAGTAAACAATTCTTTAAAAACATTTTGGCACACTGTGTGGAAAATAACTAACAAAACCAGTTCAGGAGGCGAGATCAACTTTCACACACAGCCTATCATTGGACAGATAAAAACAGAACAAGAAACCCTCAAGTCTTGTGAAAATGCAAACCACTTGAACAGAGAGAGAGAGGGGGGAAAAAAGGCCACTGTCTTACAGTACAGAAACTCTAACACATTTGGTTCAGAGATTGATTCTGGGAACTAGTGAAGCAAAGTTCTTTCTAAAGTTCAAAGAAAAGCTGTGTCTTACTACAAGCTCGCATTACAAACAAGACAATGTTGTTTTCTGTAGAACTGCTATAGCTGAATTTCATAGTTTATGAACTTTACACAGCCAATACGGAACTGACTTCAGCAGAATAATGACATTATTGCCTTTTTTTCAGAGATGCTGCTTTACAGCAGAATTGAATTGTTTGCATCATTGATCAATATTTTCCTGTTTATCACTGTAAAGCTTCTTTGAAACAATCTGTATTGTATAAAGTTCTGTATGAATAAAAGTGACTTGACAAAGGGCAGTAGGACAGAGTAGGACAAACCATTTTGGTGACCATTGACTTCCACTGGAGAAAAGAAAAAGACATTTCTTAAAATCCACAGAAGAAACAAAGTCACTCAGGGTTGAAACGACAACATTTTGATAGTTCATTTTTTGGTGAACTAAGGTAAGGTCATCATTGAGTGCATGTGTAGTTCTAATAGGGTTTAATATGTCTTTTCATGTTGTCCCATTTAGAGGACAGACAGCGAGTGCACACACCTTAATATGAGGAAGTAGTTACACTTTTCTTGGCTAACTGAAGTTATACAACCACCTCCACAACCCTCTTGTAATAAAAATAATACAAAATTGTGCTGCCAAGTAAATGACAATCAGCACAGAAGGTTTCACTGCATTCTTCTTTACGCTGTTTGAAGTATTTCATTTGATTTGTTTGCACTAATATTTGCAGTGTTTTCACCTCTTAAAGGAGTAGTTCACTTCAAAATGAATTTATAATAATAATTTCATCATGCCATCCAAGATGTTAATGTCTTTCTTTCTTCAGTCGAAAAGAAATTAAGTTTTCTGAGGCAAACATTCCTGGATATTTCTCCATATAATATATTTCATTTGCAACCAACGAGTTGAAGGACCAAATCAAAGGTCCAAAAAGGGCTTCAGAGTCCCAGCTGAGGAATAGGGTCTTATTTAGCGAAACAATTAATTATCAGGAAAAAATACAAATGTATATACATTTTAACCACGAATGCTCGACTTCGGTGTTGTGATTCTTCACGGCGTGTGACGTCATCGCGTCGGAAAGATCACGTCAGTGATGTAAGTGGAAGTACCGACCCAGAGTTAAAATGAATGTGCAAAGACTAAATCAAACTCCTTTTACAAAAATAAAGGTAAAACAACGATGTTGGACAATTTTGAAGTTGGAGGAGAACATGAGATATGTAGGTATTTCCACCTACATCATGCGTGATCTTTCCGTGGCGATGACATCCTACGCAGTGAAGAAGAACAACACCAAAGTTGAGCATTCGTGGAGAGCCTCTGAAGCCCTTTGAAACTGCATTGATTTGGACCTTCAACCCATTGGTTGCCATTGAAATACATATGGAGGAAAATCATGGAAATGTTTTCCTCAAAAAACGTAATTTATTTTCGACTGAAGAAAAAAAGACATGAACATCTTGGATGAGATGGGGGTGAGTAAATTATCAGGAAATTTTCATTTTGAAGTGAACTAATCCTTTAAATCTGTTCTCACTGTGTGCGAGTGTTGTCTGTAGCTTATGACCTCAGAAAGGCTATTTTTAAGAATAGCACATACCTGCTCTCCAGCAAACCATATGAACTGTACTTCAAACTACAGAGACACTGAGGTTCAATGGCCAAACTCTTCTCAGTTTCAAAAAAAAAAGTATTAGCGTTTTGTAAACATGAAAACATTCTCAGTTTCTTGGCAGTCCAAAGAAGGCTGTCCACACACCTCTTAATATGAAAAACATTTGGACTCTCAGTCAATATAACACCCACTTGTAATCTCAATCTACATGACAAAACCAAACATGACACGAGACTGCAGTGTGTTTACCTTTATTTTTTGTTAATTACTTATGTACAGTAATACTCTACCATTCAAAGGTTCGGGGTCAGTGCGATTTAAACGATTTATGGTTTACAATTGTTACATGTTATATATTGAGTGTAGCCTTAAAATAACATTAAACTATTTCATAGTTTTGGTGAAAATAGTTGTAAATGGTTATTATTGAATCAATAAAGACTACACTCACCTAAAGGATTATTAGGAACACTTGTTCAATTTCTCATTAATGCAATTATCTAATCAACCAATCACATGGCAGTTGCTTCAATGCATTTAGGGGTGTGGTCCTGGTCAAGACAATCTCCTGAACTCCAAACTGAATGTCAGAATGGGAAAGTAAGGTGATTTAAGCAATTTTGAGCGTGGCATGGTTGTTGGTGCCAGATGGGCCGATCTGAGTATTTCACAATCTGCTCAGTTACTGGGATTTTCACGCACAACCATTTCTAGGGTTTACAAAGAATGGTGTGAAAAGGGAAAAACATCCAGTATGCGGCAGTCCTGTGGGCGAAAATGCCTTGTTGATGCTAGAGGTCAGAGGAGAATGGGCCGACTGACTCAAGCTGATAGAAGAGAAACTTTGAATGAAATAACCACTCGTTACAACCGAGGTATGCAGCAAAGCATTTGTGAAACCACAACACACACAACCTTGAGGCGGATGGGCTACAACAGCAGAAGACCCCACCGGGTACCACTCATCTCCACTACAAATAGGAAAAAGAGGCTACAATTTGCACGAGCTCACCAAAATTGGACAGTAGAAGGCTGGAAAAATGTTGCCTGGTCTGATGAGTCTCGATTTCTGTTGAGACATTCAGATGGTAGAGTCAGAATTTGGCGTAAACAGAATGAGAACATGGATCCATCATGCCTTGTTACCACTGTGTAGGCTGGTGGTGGTGGTGTAATGGTGTGGGGGATGTTTTCTTGGCTCACTTTATGCCCCTTAGTGCCAATTGGGCATCGTTTAAATGCCACAGCCTACCTGAGCATTGTTTCTGACCATGTCCATCCCTTTATGACCACCATGTACCCATTCTCTGATGGCTACTTCCAGCAGGATAATGCACCATGTCACAAAGCTCAAATCATTTCAAATTGGTTTCTTGAACATGACAATGAGTTCACTGTACTAAAATGGCCCCCACAGTCACCAGATCTCAACCCAATAGAGCATGTTTGAGATGTGGTGGAACGGGAGCTTTGTGCCCTGGATGTGCATCCCACTAATCTCCATCAACTGCAAGATGCTATCCTATCAATATGGGCCAACATTTCTAAAGAATGCTTTCAGCACCTTGTTGAATTAATGCCACATAGAATTAAGGCAGTTCTGAAGGCGAAAGGGGGTCAAACACAGTATTAGTATGGTGTTCCTAATAATCCTTTAGGTGAGTGTATATTAATATAAGTCACTGCTTATAGTAATCAGTGCTCTCTTAGTTAAACCCTGCTCGGTTCAACTGAATTCTCTATACTAATGCTAATACATAGCAAACAAATACATTTTAGCATAAATGATAACGAAAATGCTGACTCTGATTCAGGTCATAACTTCCCAAATTTCCCTATCCCATGTTTCAATGATAATGAAAAAAACCAAACCTATATTACTAGCAAATCTAAAAGTTAAATCTACTAAAACATTTTTCACAAAAAAAAAAAAGAAAAAAAGAAAACTGTCATAATTTACTCATTCTCATGTCATTTCAAACCTTGAAATTCTTTCTTCTTCAGAAAACAAAAGAAGATATTTATATTACGCACTTTCAGTCTATACAAATGATTAACAAAACTGTTTGCGTACCAACATTCTTCAAAAATATATTCTTTTATGTTCCACAGAAGGAAGTCAGACAGGTTTGCAACAACATGAGGGTGAGCAAATGATGTGCTATTCTTTAACTGTACTGAAATGTTACTGAAATGTACTGAATTTCTTTGAGTATTTTAAACATTTTAAGGTTTACAGTGAAACTGTTACTCTGGTAAACTGGATTAAAATATTAAAACAGAACAATGTGATGATACCTACAACCATGTTTATAATAAGGAAAAAATAAAAGTAAAACAGATTTCAAAAACAGCTTCAGGTACTGTAATCAAACTTGGCTTAGACTATAAGCAGGTAACATTAACCCACTAATTATTGTCCATACTCCACTTTGGCTCCGAGCTCCTTTGTGGCAAAAGAGATTAAAGTACTAAGCACTCGCATCTGCAGAGACGAGTTACCCATTACTAGAAAAATGAGTTGAGCCAGGTCAACCCAATCCAGATTGCCCAGTATTGCCATGACCTCAGAGTACAGTTTCTTCTTCTGTTGAGGAGGCATCTCCATTATTATCTGATGAAGAGGCAGGAATTTGTCACTAGTCAACCACCATCCCACAGCACCTCCCAGAGCACCACCTACATAAGACAATGGAAGATCAAGTAGAAAGAAATGAAATGATAAAGATGCACTATTGGTTCAGTTATTAACTAATAAACTCTCGCTCTGTTTTCTTCTCTTAAGTTGATCACACTGAATGGTATAGACGCTTACTGTATAGTTTTTGCAATTCCAACTTTTTCTACATTAATCAAACTTTATTAGTCTTTAAACAAGGCCTACGTTATGCTTAGATATTATTGCAAAAATGTCAACATACTGTGTTATTTTAGTAGCCTATAATTGAGATGCTAAATTTTTATCTTTACATTTTCTATTTTCATTTTAAATTCAATTTAAACTTTAGCAATTTGTGTGTTTTTGGCATTTTCATTTTTGTTTACGTCTATTCAGTTTTAGTTATAGTAGCCTAGGTTATACAAGGGATAGTTCCGGACTTCCGGTCCTTGATTCTGATTGGTTGAGTCACGCTGTAAACATATATTACAAATGTGCAAGGGGAAATATTAAAATGTATAGGCCTACAATTATAATATTTTTAATATTATACAATTATAATATTTTATGGACTAACCGTTTTATAAAAGCAATAAGCCAAGTGAAGCTGTGGTTTAAAGTGAATTTACAACATAAATGAGGTTATTGCTTTATTTTAGTAGCCTAAAGTTAAACTAAAAAAAATAAATTAAATAAAAATAAAGTTTACTTGGAAACTAGCTGAAGTAAAATAAGTTCATGTTTTGTTTATATTTTGTTTTGTTTTAGTTAAAGCTGAAATAACGGTTGTTAGCCCTGCCTGCAAAACTTGCTTCAGGGATTGTTTATAAATGATTTAGGCTATACCACCACCCTGTGGTTAAGAAGTGCAGTCGGTCAAAGTTTGTGGACGTCAAGAAATCAAGCACACAGGTCAATATACATACCAATAAATATACCGGGTGGCCCTCCGAGTAGTCCCCCTACAAAAGCCCCTCCGCCGGCGGTAGCAGCTCCTTTGGCGGAGTTGTGTACCGCTGCTTTAATCTGCCTGCTCTCTGATATCTTACAGCAGAGCCCCATTACATCATCTATTTGACGCTTCATTGTGTTGTGTTCAAAAACGCTGCCGGGGGAGGAGAAACATGAATCAAAGAGCTGTCTATTCTCAAATGTAAGAAGATTTAACACTGCGCAGAGTGTCGTAGGTCTATAGTATATGATTTCTATCAAATAAACAGCCTGTAACTACTGTCGTAGTTGTGATACAAAAGTATAAAGCTAAACAAGTTACATAAAATATGCACAATTTCATGGCTTACGTCTGCTTTTGAAAAACATTTAACACTAGGCAATTTGTAAACTACAGTACAGCTTTCTTAAAACTTTCACACATTACCTCTTCTGTTGACGTTACTTTAAGATTGAGAAAGTGAAAGTGACATCGAGTAACATCACACTCTCTGCTCCGCTGCTGTGTCCTGCCCCTTTAATAAGTGTTATCCTTATTGTACGTTTCGTAATACTTTTAATTTATATCGGAGCATATTGTCGAAACAACTAGCAATATGCTCCGATAGGCCACCCTGTTGTTGCAGCCAAAATAAAAGTTCATGTTTACATAATACGTGCATGTGTGTATTTATATTTAATATAAATGATATATAATATATATATATATATATATATATATATATATATATATATATATATATATATATATATATATATATATATATACACACACACACACACACACACACACACACACACACACACACAAACATAGGCCTATATACACACAAATATTTCTTAAATACATGAATTAGCGTGTATTTATATATACATAATAATTATACACATTACAAACTTTTATCATGGATGCTAAACAATTTGACAGCACTAATATATATATATATATTCAAGATTCAAGAGTTTTATTTGTCACATACACAGTTATATACAGAATATACAACCGGCAGTGAAATGTAAACAGGTCCGCTCCATGGACAGTGCAAATTCACAGTTAAAAACACAAGGAAGAAATTATAATAGAAATAGAATAAAAAGTACTATATATATATATGTATATATATATATATATATATATATATATATATATATATATATATATATATATATATATATATATATATATATACACACACTCACCTAAAGGATTATTAGGAACACCATACTAATACTGTGTTTGACCCCCTTTCGCCTTCAGAACTGCCTTAATTCTACGTGGCATTGATTCATCAAGGTGCTGAAAGCATTCTTTAGAAATGTTGGCCCATATTGATAGGATAGCATCTTGCAGTTGATGGAGATTTGTGGGATGCACATCCAGGGCACGAAGCTCCTGTTCCACCACATCCCAAAGATGCTCTATTGTTGCCATGTCATCTGCTGGTGTTGGTCCACTGTGTTTTCGGAGGTCCAAGGTCAGCGCAGCCGTATACCAGGAAGTTTTAGAGCACTTCATGCTTCCTGCTGCTGACCAACTTTACACAGTGCCAAAGCAACCAGTACCTGGTTTAAGGACCATGGTATCCCTGTTCTTAATTGGCCAGCAAACTCGCCTGACCTTAACCCCATAGAAAATCTATGGGGTATTGTGAAGAGGAAGATGCGATATGCCAGACCCAACAATACAGAAGAGCTGAAGGCCACTATCAGAGCAACCTGGGCTCTCATAACACCTGAGCAGTGCCACAGACTGATCGACTCCATGCCACGCCGCATTGCTGCAGTAATTCAGGCAAAAGGAGCCCCAACTAAGTATTGAGTGCTGTACATGCTCATACTTTTCATGTTCATACTTTTCAGTTGGCCAAGATTTCTAAAAATCCTTTCTTTGTATTGGTCTTAAGTAATATTCTAATTTTCTGGGATACTGAATTTGGGATTTTCCTTAGTTGTCAGTTCATCAAAATGAATCATCAAAATGAAAAGAAATAAACATTTGAAATATATCAGTCTGTGTGTAATGAATGAATATAATATACTATATAATATATAATATAGTTTCACTTTTTGAATGGAATTAGTGAAATAAATCAACTTTTTAATGATATTCTAATTATATGACCAGCACCTGTATGTTATTTTGTAGACTATGTGTCAAATTTTAACAAAAAGTTGGGGACATCCACCTATTACAAATAGCCTATCAGTCTTTAAGAGATCATAAACTGATTTTGAATACATTGTTTTTCCACTGTTATAGCCTATATTATCTGAGTTAGTAATATTTTAGTAACATTTGTATCAATAAACCAAAAGAAACAAATATTAAGCCCACTGTCTGATCTGATTTTATTTTTTTATGGAATGTTACCTGTTTCCATATTTTGCACCTGTTTGGCTTGGGATAAAAAGATTGCATTTACACAATCACCATTATGTTTCATTATGCATTCATGTCCGTTCAACAGTGACACCTAAATGACACATTTTTCATTGTGACAACTTCAATCCATTCACATGATTATGTATTATTAGGCTACATGTGTTAGTAGCCTATTAACATTAGTGACCTAAACATAGCCTGCTACCTAAACAATATTTTTACAAGTGCTACATTGCCAAAGTGACATTCTTTATTATAGTGGTTTATAAAATTTCCCATTAAGAAGGTCAAATATAGCAACAGTAGTTATTCTAGCTTGTCCTAAACACTGGAACTGTTCTGTTACAAATAGCCCAATGTTTCCACCATTCTTGGTCTCACATTATCCAGTTCACAGTTTCAACCATCAGAAGATATTTATACCCTAACATCTGTTAGCATATGTATTGCTAACAAAATGCCAATGGTAAATAGGTTAAAGTTAATAGTTAAACCTAAGTAACTCAAAATAAAAAGAAAAAAGAAAAAAGAAGAAGCTTGGTTACAAACATTCTTCCAAATATCTTCCTTTTGTGTTCAGCAGAACAAAGAAATGTATCCAGGTTTGGAACAACTTGAGGGTGAGTAAATGATGACAGAATTTTCATTTTTCAATCTTCATACTGCACATCAGCTTTGAGCTGGGTTTTAGTATAGTTGACTATAGCAGCCAGAACCTGCTCATGTAGAGTGGCATTCCCATTAACTTGAGCAATTAACTGGGTGAGGTCAGTCCATTTCAGTGTACCCACTACTGCCATGATATCAGAGTACAGTTTCTCCTGCTGTATAGGAGCCAACTCCATGAGGATCTCAGGAAGTGGTTTGAACTGGCCACTTGTCATCCATCCTCCCAGCGCACCTCCTAAAGCAGCACCTTTAAGCAATACAAATAAACAAAATCAATCTATAGCACCATCTTGTGGTTAATAAGTGAACTAGACATTTGAATATTGAATAAATCACGGATAAACATACCAACAGCTATACCAGCTGGGCCTCCGATCAGACCTCCTACAAAAGCACCTCCACCAGCAACGGCAGCTCCTTTCGCCGAGCTTTTAAATGCTGCTTTTATTTTCTTATTCGCGGAGATTTCACAGCAGAGTTTCAGAATGTCATCTTTTCGATTGGTCATTTTGACGTGCTGAAAAGTGCAATAAACAACGATGCACATATGTATTAAGAAAAATGGAAAACTGCCAACGACACAAACTTCTTTAATCATTAGGCTACGCGTTTTTTGAGTCTTCCACTCTTCATGTTTGAGAAATAAGACCTTCATGTCTTTTTATTTAAAAATCACCAGGTCTATTTGATAAACTACATCTTTGATTTTACTAAACACGGTTTACATGTCTTACCTGAGTGTCTTTCCTTAAACTCGACTAGGTTTGAACGGGAAAGTTACTTTCGGTATCACATTCGAGCCTATGCACTTCCGCGGTCGCTCATCTGTCTCTGCGTTTAAACATTTCAATGTAGACTAGGTCTATCTATCTATCTATCTATCTATCTATCTATCTATCTATCTATCTATCTATCTATCTATCTATCTATCTATCTATCTATCTATCTATCTATCTATCTATCTATCTATCTATCTATCTTTATCTAAATGCACATATATCTATATATATATATATATATATATATATATATATATATATATATATATATATATATATATATATATATATATATATATATATATATATATATATATATATATATATATATATATATATATATATATATATATATATATATATATATATATATATATATATATAAAACATAAAATACCAGAGATGAGAATATATTTAGTTACAGAAACAACATGTGCTTTATATAGAATAACTTGCATTATTCACAGAAATGGCTTATTTTCTATACAGGTTTAAATGTCATTGTTATGAGAGAGAGAGAGAGAGAGAGAGAGAGAGAGAGAGAGAGAGAGAGAGAGAGAGAGAGAGAGAGAGAGAGAGAGAGCCTGAACAGGAGTTGCAGAGGAACATGGATATGAGTACAAAAGCAACAGGAGTATAATACACAACCAAACAGAACCAGGACTTGGAAACACTGGCTGGTGACATTAACCCTCTAGTGGTCATTTTTCATACAGCACTTCAGCCTTGAACTCTTTCGTAGCATAAGCGAGAATAGCAGCAAGCACTTGTTCTTGCAGAGTGGCGCTGCCCATAACCAGAGCAACGAGACTAGCGACGTCTGTCCAGTCCAGTGTGCCCAATGCAGCCATGACATCAGTGTACAGTTTCTCCCTATATTTAGGAGGCAGCTCCATGATAATATCAGGAAGAGGTTTGAATTGGCCACTGGTCATCCAAGTTCCCAAGAGACCTCCCAAAGTGCCACCTAGAATAATATACCAAGAGATTAATACGCAGAATATGATTCATTTATAGCTCTGTTTGTAAAGGTATTAAAGATCTACTTATAAGTAGTGTATTTTATAGTGTTAAACTAAAAAAAACAAACAAAACAAAACAAAACAAAAAAACAGGTATAACTAAAAATGTATAGGGATATCAAAGGATTCAAATATTTAGGCCTAACATAATATGTGTTTAATTCTTTTTTTGGTGTTAATGGTGTCACCTTACTGAAGGGGCTGCAAAAATAAATAAATAAATAAATAAAAATTAAAGCTAATATTATAACACCACCCTATGATGAAAGTAGATGAAAGTTCGTGGATTGCATGGGAAACAGAGGCATGATCCTACCAACAGCTATACCGGCTGGGCCTCCAACCATGCCCCCGACAAAAGCACCTCCACCAGCCGCTGCAGCTCCCTTTCCAGAGCTCTTCACTGCTGCTTTCATCTTCCTGCTGGCCGAGACCTCACAGCAAAGCTGCATAACATCATCCACTCGCCCGCTCATTGTGATGTCAACAGAAAACCTAGAAATCAACACTAATAGAGCATTTGATCTTTTATGAAAATAATGAGAAGTGCAGAAACGCACGCTGATACGCGAACGAGATGCCAGTTCACGTGCATGCAGCATCTGAGAATATAACTATAGGCCTACTATTTCAAATGATCATAGCACATTTTATTATGGACAGTAATACAAAGCCTATTTATATTTCACATTGTGCAATGGAACAATGAAAAAAATAGAAACTTAGATTAATAAGCTATTCTTTTAGAAAACTGTGAGATATTCAACATTATTATAAGCTATACAATGTTATCTTAAAAACGAAAATAATTATTAAAGTATATCATTTAAAAACATAACAGTCCATTTCATTGAATACCGTTATAATATATAATTTTGACACTTAGGATACGTAATACACATTAATATGACAAAACATAAATAAATAAACTGCATTGATTCAAGTCGTTTTTAAAGAGCTTACCTTTGTTCTTTAAAGAGGAGCTAGCAGACGCCTGTATAGTCTCTTTGGGTGGAATCAGTGATTGCTCAAGTTACTTGCACAATTCTGCAGTCTGCTTTGTGGGTCCTCTTGCTTACATTGGTGTTATCTCTATGACAATATTAATATGAACACATGACACATGAGGGATCTCACAAGCCAATTCATGAAAGCGATTATAGTTTATGCATCTACTTCAAGATCCAGTCGGTTCTAAGCACCCGAGCATTGAGATTACTGCAGGCCATTAGCCCAAATCATTTGAAAATTTAATCATGCTGAGATTTTTAATACAAGGTGGGTCTTTTCTGACATTTTGAGTAAAATAAAGAACTGTAATTGGTTCAGGTTATTCAACAGACTATCATAGGCTGTTTTAACCTCTAGAGGGCCACATTAAAGGAGTAGTTCACTTCAGAATGAAAATTTCCAGATAATTATACACCCCATCATCATCCAAGATGTTCACGTCTTTCTTTCTTCAGTCATAAAGAAATCAAGGGTTTTGAGGATATAGTGTACTACTTCAATGGGGTACAATGCACTCTCAGAAAAAAAGGTACATTGCTGTCACTGGGGCGGTACCTAAGGTACAAAAGTGAAAAGGTACACTCACCACTAAATGGTACATATTAGTACCTTAAAAGGTACATATCAGTACATTAAGAGTGCATATTAGTACCTTAAGTATCTCAAAGATACATATTAGTACCTTTTCGGTTTTGTACCTTCGGGTACCGCCCCAGTGACAGCAATGTACCTTTTTTTTTGACAGTGTGGGTTGAAGGTCCAAATTCCAGTTTCAATGCAGCTTCAAAGGGCTCTACACGATCCCAGACGAGGAATAAGGGTCGAAAGATAAGTCATTTTCTAAAAAATATTTTAAAAATTCTATACTTTTTAACCACAAATGTCTTGCGCTGCGCCACAAATCACGAATTTGGACCTTCAACCCATTGTACCCCATTGAAGTCCACTATATGGAGAAAAATCCTGGAACGTTTTCCTCAAAAACCTTCAAATCTTGATAAATTATCAGGAAAAAAAAAGGGTAAGGCAATACAGTTTAAATGTTGTTTTTTAGTCTAAAAACATTAAACATAAAAATAAAATGTTTGAAATTAAATGGGGAGCGGTGACGGGATGGCATAATTATTTTGAACAAGCAAATTATCACAAAACATTAATGCACTTTACAATGTCCATGTTTTCACTCACACCCTGGTAGTGGTTAAACAAGTGCTCTTAGGCTACTTGACACTACTTTACAGGGATATTAGGTTATATTAGTTGAGAGAATACAAAAGAAAACAGTTACAGACTTGTGCTTATCACTTGTTTAACTGTGCATTATGCAGCACCATGATCAGTCAATTTGACATGTGAGCAGTTGAGATAAAAGTCTTCCAATCAGCGTCTTCGGCTTTGCATAGATGAATGTTTTTCTTTATTGTATAAGAAATCCTATTTGTGGACACCTGTGACTGTGAGACTTCCTATGTAAACAAGAACATCCGCATGTTCGAATACCATTGACGCCCCGCCTTGTGGGTGGAGCTTGTTGACGTCGGCTCTAGTACAGTCAAGAATAAGGGGGAGGAGCCTCGGGTACATAAACAAGTCCAGACTGTACACCGAGTCACCGACGGGACACGGGAGCGACCGCTACAGCGACACAATTTAGATAAAACAGAGGCATTTAAGCTGCAAAAACTACTTTTCTGACAGCTAATAAGGTGGGCAAAACTAAACGTTGTTATTCAGATTTTACCACATCTTTCTGAAATGTCAGATTTGTGAATGTGCTTTGTTTCTTCGTATGGATAACTTCAGCTAATGTTAATTGTTTTGCATTTAAACACTCAAATCTATCTAAAAATCTATCTGTTTATTAGTTTATCACTTGAAACTTTCTGACGGGGAATAGAATAGATCCACTCAAAAACAAAAGCAGTTTGCCTATTATTATTATTATTATTATTATTATTATTATTTAGTTGTGTCCTTAATATCGATAATCCTAAGAATTATTTAGTTGTTATTACTGTTGTTTTTATGGTAGAGCTACTTCAGTTGCTATAAAGAAATGCACAGCACATTCAGCGCTTGACTGTAAACAAGTCTAGATGCTTTACATAGTCTACAGCTGATCACTCCTTCCTGTCCCACTTCACTGACGTATATTGGGGATCATTTTAGGATGTTCAAAAATAAATAGAACAGTGTTGAAAATAGTTTTAAATAAAATAAATAAATAAATAAACTAAAACCAAACAAACTATCAAAAACATCGTAAAGTTGCAACTAAACATTATTAGCGTAAAGAAACCAGCGTTCATTTTCTTTGGAAAATGAATAGGAAAAATAATCAAAATACTCATCATATTTCAAAATAACCTTTAATTGTAGCCCATTTAAAAGGGTGCTACAATGAACCATTTATGAAATGTTATGCTGGTTTAAGCCGTGGTGTGTGTATACAAATGTTTGTAATGGGAATGCTATACTACGGAGCCCCTTAAGGGACATGGCGAAGAAAAAAAAAAAATGAGATTGAGGAAAAAATATTTATCAATACTTTTGCGTTCTCTCGCAAATGCTTTGCGTTGACCGATAAACTTTGCGTTCACATTTGCGAGAACACAAAAGCATTGACTTATTATTCCTGTCATCTCATTTTTTCCCGACCACCATGGCCCTTAGCGGCCCTGTATATTCAAACTTGTAAAATGTAAGTTCTGCGTATGTACAGTGCGCTTATAGAATTCAGTTAGCAAAAACTCCTACTATTTGCCTTTAGCAGTCTAGACCGACATGCCTGTACATACAGACTGATCCTGTATATAAGTCTATTCATAATCTGATTCATATATGCATTTAGTCTAAAATAAAGCTAAATTTAGAAATGAATTCCAGACAGTGTTAAAAATAAGCGATGTGTGGAAAGGAACACCGTGTCTCAGTTCAACCAGCTGGTACTAGACTACATGCCAACTGCATCAGCTGAACCAGGCCAGCAGATCTTGTTAATGTCTAATGTTACTTACACCTGAAACTTTCTGCACGTTACTTTCAACTTTAAACAGCAACAGCATGCTAAATATGCTTATTACCAAATCTTTTGGAAATGCTAAGGGAGAATATTGCAATGGAGGTAGATTCCTCTAGAGGGCAACATAGCCTAACTCTTTTAACTGAGGCGTTTATTATCTTTTTTCTTTTTTAAACAGATAGCGGTCTGGCTAAGCCATAACAGAAAATGATCAGCAGAATCCTTGCACAGCTGGTGGGAAGAGAAGAGAAGGACAGTGATGTTGCAGAAGAAACTGATAACTGTGCAAACCTCCTCGAGTTTGATGATGGAGAATGGGTTATCATAAAAATACATGGTGAGTGGTTATTGATGAAAGTTAACTATTTTCAGTTCAGTAACTCTTCTATTGATGTTAATACACTGTAAAACAAATATTATTGGTTTAAGTAACCTGGTTGCCTTAAAATGTTGAGCTTAAATTTGAGTTAATACAATGAAGGAAATGGATTTAATAAATAGAAACTCAAAATATTATTGCATCTGAACCACATAAATAAATAAAAAAATGTTGTGATAAATCATGAATTGGCACGTTTCACTGCATTATAACAAATAAAACACAATTATGCAATATGCTTACAAAATCTTTTAATACTATTTGAATAAAGGGTGATGTCAATTCTCAAAAATGTTGATTCAATGAACTCAAAATCAAAGCAACCAGGTAACTTACTTTGTAAATATTTTTTACAGTGTAGCAATCACATCTTCTAAAACACTTAAAGTGTGAGAGTCATTTCTAGCCTCTGGGTGCGTTATACCAATGGTTCTCAATCATGGGGTCTCAAGATGATTTAAAACCAGACAAAACAAGCATTAAATAAGCTAAAACAATTACAAATCTAAGTATTTTTATCGTTTGGTTATTTTTATGGGGATGGGGGTCCTTGAAGTCTAAAAGGTTGAGATGCACTGTTATAGACGATAGAGACTGGAGCAGTTCACTGAACACACACTGACCTTATGTAGACCTTCTAAAAGTATGGCATGTTGTCACACTGTTTGGTCTAAGCTGTCACAAAGTAATCTGCCATTAAACCGCCTATTTGAAATCTTCAGCAGAATTAAAACGGCAACACTTTACAGTAAGGTCTCATTTGTTAACATTAGTTAATGTATTAACTAACATGAACTAACAATGAGCAATACATTTGTTACACTATATATTAATCTTTGTTCATGTTAATTAATAAAAATACAGCTGTGCATTGCTTGTTCAGTGCATTACTAATGTTAACAAATACATTTGATTTTAATAATAATGTATTAGCAAATGTTGAAATTAACATCAACTAAGATTAATAAATGCTGAAATTCTTAGTTCATGTAAACTAAAGTAGTTAAAGTGTTACCATTAACAAAAACAAAAACAATTAATGCAAATGCAAACTTTAATATACAAAATATCAAACCATTAGTCAAGACATATAGTAATAAATAAATGACATAAATATGTAACCTTTAAAAAAAAATGTGACTAAAATAACCTTGTCCTGAGCAGTTAGGTTCAGTTCAAATCAACCTTCATTATCTTGAACGACTAGTGTAGTTTTATCCAACAGCTATAGCAAAACTGTATAGAACTCCACTGATAGAGAAACCACACGCGTTTAATTCTGATTTTTAAAGTTCTAGTTATTGAGATATCATCTTTGTGGCAAACCCCCCTGTGTGACAACTATATCCCCGGTAGCCCTTATCATATATCTTACAGTGCAAGAAAGAGAAAGAAAAATCGACCCTGCTCTGAATCAAGCCTAATTGGATAATTAGTAATGTTGTTGACTTGAAGTAATTTATGCTTCCTGTGCAGAGAATCAGTCACTTGGCTCAGCCGACACAAACATTCTTGAGAACCTGTTAATCGAGCACCCCAGCATGTCTGTGTACCAGATGAGGCCTGATCAGGGAGACCTTGCTTCGGATGAAGAAACAGAGGACATGGCTAGGTAAGTTTAAAGACAATTAGACATTTTCAGCTAGAATAGAGATACTATTCATTATTTAAGCAATTTAAAATTGCATGTTAGGTGTTTAAAGGGATAGTTCACCCAAAAATGAAAATTCTTCATTTACTCACCCTCAAGTTGTTTTTTTTTAACCCTGTATGAGTTTCGTTGTTCTGTTGAACGCAAAATAATATATTTTGAAGAATGTTGGTAACCAAACGGTTTCTGGTCCCCATTGACTTCCATAGTATTTTTTTTTCATACTATGGAATGGGGACCAGCCACTGTTTGGTTAGCAGCGTTCTATCTGTATCAAAAATACAGTAATATTGTGGTTGCACTTTATATTACAGTAAGTGCACATTCAATGTACTTACAGTGTCCTTACCCACAAAAGTACTGAGTAGTGTAAACCAAGGTAACTGTATTTTGAAATATTATTACCATTTAAAATAATCGCTTTCTATTTTAATATATTTTAAAATGTAACTTATTACGATGAGGGCAATGCTGAATTTTCAGCATCATTACTCCAGTCTTTAGTGTCACATGATGCTTCAGAAATCAGATTTGTTCAAACATTTTTTTTTTTTATTCATTTTTTTATTAATTAAATCTATGTATATAGAAAACACGTCCATTGATGTCACAAGGACATGTAACCTATATTTTCCATGATGTAACTGTAGTTATGTTGGCTTGTGATTTGTCAATCTACCCCTTTAGGCCTGTGCCAATCAGACGTCACGTTTCTTGGCGGTTAGCAGCATGGGGCAGCCCCTTGCCCTGCAGCACCATTCTGCTCTCAGTGCAGCGTGCCAGAGTCTATAATGAGCACAGAAAGCTGACCCGTGGCGCCCTCAACAGGCAAAACCTCGCAAGAACACGCTATTCACCTTCCGAGCGCCATTATGGCTACTTCAAACAGCCCACTCAGCGCCTGCACAACTATTGAGAAAAATCAATTGCATCTGAAACCACTGAACATATAGGATTTAACATATAAGTGAGTAATTGTTTTAAGGGGGTATGTTTGCAAAATATGACATGAAACCATTCCCCTGTATGGGGACTAGTATGGATTAAGAAAAATGTTTAATTAAATGCAGTGTGGTATTATTATCTTCAGGAATAAGTCTGACACTGAAATAACTCTGAAAAGCATATGTTACCAAATTAATTTGCATTATTAGTCCTTTAGCAATGTAATGATGTTTGTGTGCTTGTATTTTAGCATGTATATTAAGTGAAAGAAAAAAAATGTTTGAAAATAATTCCGTGTTGAAGACTGTACTGTACAAGGCAATGCATTTTTTTCATCAAGTGTTAAAGTGAAATTGTATCTTAATGTAACTCACATGATAAAGCGATATGCTGTGATTCAAATTGTTACAACTGTTATTATTTTACTTTGTATATTTAAATGCTTTTTTGGTTTTGCTTTTTATCCTCATGAATATATTTGATAACTTTTTAAACAGTTAAAAATAAATATTTTATCTTCACATTGCTTTTATTTTTTTTGTGCAATTTTAGTTACACCAGTCACTCCCGAAGTGTGTGCATCTTCCCCATGAACTTTTTGACTCTCTCAGCATCCATACCATTTGCCCAGTAGCCTCCTTTCTTAAAATGGGAGCCGACGATCATGGCGCTTGCTTGAAGGTATTGTTCCACGTTATCATGTGTTACTCCAGAACCGATGAGAACAGGAATCCGCACAGACTGGGTAACCTCTGTTAAACAAATAGGACTCAAATATGAGTGTGAGGACATCTTTCTGCTACATGCAAGCATAAAAATACAAAAACATGTTGTTCCTTCATTGTAATGAGGATTTTGGCAGACTGTGCCTCATCCTCCATCTGACAGCTTCCCCAGTCCAATGGATCAGAACTAAGGAAGGCAATAGGCACATGTCCAAAGTAGGCAGCAGGGCAGTGGCAGACTAGACTGGGCCTGGTTTTTTGTGCCTATGTTTACAGCCTTCCATGATCACCAGCCATCTGGAAGTGGGATTTAAAATAGATGGAAGTGCTGGTGTCTATGTTAGCCCATACAAGGCCATTGGTTTTGGGGCAGGGCAGGAAGCAGGCCATCTGCCCACACGGGGCAGTCGCCAGGGCCAGGACACTGTGCAGCATCCACTCTTTCCAAAGGACACCACTGTCTTTATGGCCTTACACACCTGGCTGATAGGCTCCATTAAAAGCAGGTTAAACTCTAAATTAGCAGATGTGCCTTTGAATAGGATTGAACGCTGAGAGTGTCACAAATTGTACAGTTTTAACACTAATGATTCCTGGACTTTGCACAAACTTATAGCCTTGGACAACTGGGGTCTGTAAGATTGCTGACCATGGCTACACAAATACAGTAAAACATCAATACTGTTACAATTCAATATATTACAATAAAAATTACATATATAATATAAAAATATTACAATTCAAAATAACTGTTTGTTATCTATATGTTAAGACTATAAACAGTATTTTGTTTTTTTTATTCCTGTGATGGCAAAGCTGAATTTTCTGCATCATTATTCCAGTTTTCAGTGTCACATGATCCTTCAGAAAGCATTCTAATATGCTGATTTGCTGCTTAAGAAACATTTATTATTATTATCAATGATGAAAACAGTTGTGTTGCTTAATATTTTTGTGAAAACCGTGATACTTTTTTTCAGGATTCTTTGATGAATATAAAATTCAAAAACCAGCATTTATTTGAAATAGAAATTGTATAAATGTAAACGTATTTACTGTCCTTTTTGTGTAAAAGTATGAATAAAAGTATTCATTTTCTTTAAAACAATATTTAAATTGTAATGTAGGAGTGTAAAGGGACACAGAAAAACAAAAGGCTAAAGTCCTGTTAACATCATGCTGTCCGCATGAAAACCCTGGAAAATTGTTTGTGCATGTGTGACTATACATGTTGTTGAGCATACATCACCATTTTAATTCAAAATGTTTTTAATTCAACCATCTGAAATGTCAGGATGACATATGAGATGGTTGGTTTATACTGAAGCAGATCAAAGTTGAGCGATTCAAACATGCATAGCATGCTGAGAATTGATCGCAGTGTGGCCTAATACATTAAACGGTACACTACTGTTCAAAACTAATTCAGCAAGGACATTAAAATCGGTAAAAAGTGACAGAAAAGACATTCATAATGTTACAAAATATTTCTATTTCAAATAAATCAGCATATTAGAATGCTTTCTGAAGGATCATGTGACACTGAAGACTGGAGTAATGATGCTGAAAATTCAGCTTTGCATCAGAGGAATAAATGACATTTAAAATATATGAAAATATTTGAGCTATAATAGTTATTTTAAATTGTAAAAAATATTTCACAATATTACTGTTTTTACTGTATTTTTGAGCATAAGATACTTCTTTAAAAGCATTTTTAAAAACTTTCAGGACATATTAGATATGACCCAATGATACATTGAAAATTAAGTATGGACTTTAAAGAAATACACACAGCACTTTTACACAGTCAGGCTGAAGTGTATTATGACATCAGGCTTCCAGACTCACCCCTCAGTTCCTCTGGATCAGCCTGTGCTCCAGTGGCAGTTCCTGTGACAATGACTCCATCGGAGAGGAAGAACTCAGCTGCTTGGGCTGTCTCAGCTATGCTCACATCTGAAGTCAGGGCATGAGCACTGTAACATTTTCAAATATCACACAATAAAGTAGAAACCACCACACTGTTTTGCACCTCTGTTGGAGCTCTGTGGTCAGCCAGCACGTAATGCACTCAGATCTGATTATACCTGTGCTTCTTCTTGATGTCTGTAAAGATCTGAACGTGCTCTGCTCCAATTTGTCTGCGGTAGCGCAGCAGCTCACCAGCACAAGCATTTAACAAGCCTTCGTCTGCAACATGTGAGAACACAAACCCCTCTGCACGGATAAAATCCAGCCCTGTGGAGAGGCAGAAGCTAATATTCATTAAATATGTTATCAGAGAATACCTTGGTTTGAAATGGCATTCAGTCATGCAAACACCTGAGGCCAGGGCAACAGCCAGTGCTGATTGGTTTGCAGCTGAGAGAATCTGAACACCAAGCGGCCAAGATGGATAAAGGCCTCGGACTGCTGCACACACAGCTGTCATTGATGCACACACTTCTGGACCCACCTCAAGGGTGTATGGAATATCATGCATGTTTTCAATGATTAGCCCATCCTGTCATACAGAGAATTGTCTAAAATGAGCATTCACACATTGAGCACACTGACCAGATACATAACTGACAAAAGAGAAATCTAAACATTCTCATTGATAACACTGTCAGAAAGACATTTAATTTCATTCAGTCACATTTAAAAGAAAATGGAAAAATATCTCCCATTGAATGGTAGTTATGACCCTTGCAGGCACCCGTACTGGCAAGAAGCAATGAGAAATCCGAAGACTGATCTGACTCGCTTTTGAACAGTTTGTTTTAAAGGTGCAGTGTGTGAATTTTAGCGGCATCTAGTGGTGAGGTTGTGAATTGCAATCACTAACACTCACCCCTCCTTTCAAGCGCATGGAGAAGCTACGGTGGCTGACACAGGACAAAAATGTCATTGGAGAGAGAGAGAGAGAGAGCAGAGAGTGACTCTGTACAGAAGTTTGAGCGTTTAGGGCATGGCGCAAAATGGCGATTTCACTGCAAGGGAACCTGCGGTGTATGATAGAAATGGCTCATTCTAAAGCAATAAAAACATAACATAACATAGATTATGTAAGGTCTTTGTAGACCACTGAAAACATAGTTAAGTACAAGTAAAATACAAGTATTTTCTTATAAATCTATTTCTTTTTCTAGCCAAGTTTATTATACATAAGTGCAAATTTTTGTCTGTTAAACCTCTTTTTTATTATTTTTGCAAAGACTTGAAATTATATTTGGGTACTATCACTTCTTCTAGCAATGTCAAAGCTTTAAAGTCCTTTACGCTGTGCATAAAGTAAAATATTTATGCCTTTTTATAATGTACAAAAAAACAACTTAATTTTCATGTTCAGTCTATTTTTTTAATCAGTTCTCTTGTGTTGCAGTTTACACCAAGAACTATAACGATAACTATAATGACATTTACACCAACGAACAATATCGTTCTGTTTATTATAAGTGCGCCTACAATTATGTTTCTGCGCTTTAAATACACAATTCTCTTCAAGCAGAATGCATTCTGATGGGCCGTCATTTTTTATCATTCATAAGCTGGAAAAAAAACGCTCTGAAAGTGATTCCAATGATATCGTTCCTCTGTGTTACTGTTACTTTCCTATTCTCATAAAAACGATTATTATAGTTACAGTTATCGTTACAGCTATCGTCCTTGGCGTGAACAGCTCTTTAGTCAGCTAATTAGATCTTTTAATCATATCACTCCAGTTTTAGCTTCACTACATTGGCTACCAATGCACTTTAGGATCGTTTTTAAGATATTATTATTGACATATAAAGCGATTCATGGTTTGGCACCAAAAGTATTTGGCAGAACTTGCAAGACCTCATGAAACAGTCAGGTGTCTCAGATCTTCAAATCATGGATTGTTGGCTGTTCCAAGATCTAGATATAAAACAAAAGGTGATAGAGCTTTTGTTTTGCGGTGAAGGCTCCAATGTTATGGAACAGTTTGCCAATGAATATTACATCTGCGGAGTCTTTGTCTGTTTTTAAGTCTTTTTAAAAAACGTACTTGTATCAATGTGCTTTTAATACTTTGTTAAGTATTTGGATTCTTGTGGCAGGTTTTTTTTGTTCTTTTTCCCCTTGTATTTTGAAATTATCATGCCTTTATTGCTTTTTGTGAAGCACTTTGTGCTGAGAAGCTTTAAAGGTGCTATATAAATAAAGTTATTATTATTAATAACTGTTATGATTACGCAATTAATCCTCGGATCACTCCAAATGTTCACGAGTCATTACGAATCAGAGATGATTCTCTCGGTTCAATGATTCAGATGACTCGAGAACCACTCGGACCGAATCCGTCCGATTCGTAAACGAATCGTTCAAACCGATGCTTCCATACAAGATTCGACACCGGTTCATTGAAAATATTTACAAGAATGATTCGTTCGCGAATCAAGCGTCGCTAACATTATTATACGTCAGAATGTTAGAAAGCGCGAGATTATTATAATTCTACACAAAGACATCTATGAAAATATACGTTTCACTTGTATTGAGCACATACAAGTCCTGCGTGGTGGTAGATTTCCGCCTCTCGACAAGCCTCCTCTGTGATCTCTGAGATAGTAGCGCGGCTCAAGGGGGTTCCTGCAGAAGAAAATAAATGAAAAGTGCAGTCTTTCCTCTATGTTAAGTTTGTTCTCCTGTCAAATGCGTTACCTGGCAAGGCTCGGACGTGAATCATGCCAATGACATTTGCTTTTAAGCGTCCGAAAAGATTTAAAAACTTCATTTCTTAAGCCAACAAAAAAACTGATTTGTGCGCGTTTTGATGGTCATGTGACCGGTCAAAGGTTATATACTGACAGTATGGCTCTAATGACAACTCTAAGCTACATGAATCATATAAACATAAAAGATACACCTCTGATAATATTTTAAAACGCTGCTGTATATTGTAGTGTTCTGTATGTATAAGCTGGCGCCAGTCAATAGTGAGACTTGCCTAACCCAATAGCAAAATAACGCGCTATATCAGCTTGGCAACACTTGACATATCAAACGGCCAACAGAGCACAACCAAAACATCCAATTTCATGTATCACTAACATTACAGCGCGATTACATCCATCTATTTAACGCGATCACTGGGATTGTTTACTTCTTGAGCCTGCTAGCCATGTGCTCAACGCACTTCCGCTACCTCAGTGCCGCCCCCAAAGTGACGTCAGCAAACACACGCCTCATTTTGCCGGCAAAATCTTCATGTTTCTAAACTTAGTTTTATTGACCATTACATGTTTGAAGCATAACGTGTGGATTTCCCATTCTCGGGCCGTGCCGGTGTTAATCTCACAGCGGTATTGATCGCACTGCTTCGCGGTCGTTATATCAGAGCGGGGATTTTAAATGACCCGCGTTGACGGCCCCTTTTAACGACTGCTGGCGGGTTATAAGACAAGGCGCAAAATTACTGGCGCCAGCTCAGAGCGAGCGGACTGCGGAACACATCACAGCTTAGCCATATGCTGCCTGCTTACAAACTATTTGATCAGTTTCTCGAAATAATGCCTTGTGTCACACCATCCTAACTTTTGCTTTTGGGGATATCCGTGGAGAGAAGGCATTTTCAGAGGGCATCATATTAAGGTACGTTCATTGCACAATAGTTGGGTTATTGTTCAAGATCGGTAAAAGTGACATCAAACAAGTAATATGTATTAAAAGGGTCTGGGGAAGCAAACTTTGAAATGATGGCTTGTTGAGACTTCAGGTTCTTACTTTGAGCTGTTGCGAGAGCGGGTTCAATGAAATGAGGAATAATGATTGGCTCGGCCATTTTCTGACTCCCTTGGGTAGAGCAATGCAAACGGGTATTTTACTAAAAATAAATGAAATCTCGGCATGCACCGGGTTTGCTTTGAAAATATAGACTTTAAAGTGCATATATCTGTGGTCTTAAAGTGATTGGTTGTGTTTTTCGTGTAGTTTTGACCTCTTGAACATTGTGCCCAGTTCTACTTCCCCGCGCCCAAAGCGCTTTGTGAAAATTTACATGAGGGGGGTTGGGATTAAAAGCCACAAATCGGACATTTTTATAAAGTAACACTTTTATATTTTAGGCTCTCGACACTGAAGAAGGTCACACGCGTGGATATCATGCCAAGCAAGAAAGTGTAAGTTTCGCTTTCGTGTCTTTTTAAGGCAGTTTTGACCAGCAGTGAGCATGCATGGAAAAGTCGCAGCAGCGAGTTGGCCCAGTTAGTCGCAGAGTTTCAGGCCAATGTGGAAATGTAACAATATATTTTTTCGACGCAGGCTACGAACAGGGCAGATCAACACTACAGACGAAGCTTCTAAAATCAATGCAGTGCGTCCCAGGAAGAGGAAAGCAGACGTGGCTATTGTAAGGAAACTATTCTTGTGTGTGTATATATACATTTTGTGTAATACTCCTATATTCAAGACATGATGAGAGAAGTCTCTGACTGTTTTGTTTTTGAATTCACAGCATTTACAAGATCCAGATGAGGAGATCACCGAGATGACCAGAAAGAAACCATGTGCATCACAGGTATGGGTGAATCATGACTGCTTGTATATCCATAGGCCTCACCAGGCATCTCATATCAATGATGCTAAACCATTGGCCACTTTTCTGTAAAGTGGTGTGTGAGACTTGCGGTCTAAAACGTGCTGAAATTATTCAGTTATACCTCTGTGGTAAATGTATACAGAGACTTTGAATCTAATATTAAGGCCATAACTATGTCTTGATCATGAACTATTTCCAAATAATATTTTTATTTTCAAAGATGCATGCATCTACTCTGATTTGCATGCCTGATGTTGAAAACGCATATTTGGGAATCAAATGAATCGTGTACATGATTTGGCCTATATTTTCAATTCAAAGTGAAATTACAGTTGGTTGTTCAACAGCTCTATCGTAAAACGGTTGCCAAATATTATGTTTGGCCTCGCAGTCTTTCACTGGGAAAAAAAAACCTGAAGCGCTATGCTGGAATTCATGTTCAGTATCTGTAAACTGGAATGGCAGCAGCTTTTGATTTTAATTTTGTCTTTGGCGAGCACTGTTAGACCGCTGAGGCAGGCCAGCCTAAAAATATAGTATTTAAAACCGTTTTGTAATCGTAACTACAAACGGAATCAAGATCATTAAAAAAAAAAATCCCCCCAAATGTCTATAGTGGTTACAGCCCTGCTTAATAGTTATCGACTTATCATTGCTGCTTATGTCACCTGTAGTATTGTGAGTATTTGGGGTAAATGTTATGGCCTGAATTTACACAGGAAGCTTTTTCTTTTTTCCTTTTTGTGCCATGGAAAGGTCCTTTTCAAACTGCCCTTGAAGCCTTTCCTAGTTGCAGAGGGCGGGCTTTTGTATTTGTTTATATCCGTTAGGTTACCTTTTTTTTTTTTTTTTCTTCTTCTTCATTTCTTTTCTCATCTTGTCCTCTTGCTCAGGCCTGCTGGAATCCTGACACAGGTTACACAAGCCCATGCAGGCGGATCCCCACACCTGATGAAGTAGAGGAACCGGTTGCTGTTGGCAGCATGGGATTCACACAGTACACCTCAGAAAACATTTTCATCACCCCCACGCGCTCTACCCCTCTGCCTGCCCTCTGGTGAGATATTTATGACATTTCAAACTGCGTTTAGCTACCTTCAATTGACATGACTAAATGTTTGCCAATAGAATATCTTGTATGACACAACTTTGACACGTTCTGTGATGTACATGGAAAAGTTTTTTTTTTTTTTTTTTCTTCTTCTTCTTCCTATCATTTTTTCATAGCTGGGCAAGCAAAGATGATGTGTGGAACAACCTGCTTCGAAAAGACAAACTCTACTTGAGAGATACGCATGTTATGAAGAGACATCCAAATCTCCAACCCAAAATGAGAGCGATTCTGCTGGATTGGCTGATGGAGGTTTGCAATCCTTGTTTAACCATTCACACGTCTTAATCTAATCTCATTAAGAGGGGTGGGGACACCACAAGTTCCTTCATTCCTGTCTAAACCTCAAGATGTTTACCAAGACTGTTCAAGGTCTCAGGTTTTCTTAGAATTAAAAGCTAACTGCAATTGAATTATGTGAACGCTTTATCTATTTGATATTGTGCGTGAACACGGGTGATTGAAAAATGCAGGTTTACTTTTTTTTTTTTTTTTTTTTTTTTTTTTTTTTTATCTCTGTGTCTCTGGGATTTCTCTCCAGAAATTGAAACAAAAAATCTTTTGTTTAAACTACAGTTTAGTTCGTAGCTCTAGCCTCTTTCACACAGCGCGTTGATCCCAGAAAATTGCCTTAAAATTGCGAGTGTCTTCTGTGAATGCGAACACATCAAGGGATTGATTCTTGGATCGATCCCAGGATGGCGACCTAGTAACATTGCCGGGATAGGTCACACCCTGTGTGAACAAAAGGCAGGACCAATGCCGTATGGGGTGTGCCGTAGTGATGATGCAGAAGCTGAGATTGAAGTGGAATGGTACGCAATGTGCAAATTTACGATCAATTCAGAAAAAAATGCGCAAATATGGTTTCTCGAGACCGAATTCGCAGATCATAAGCAAACTTAAGACGCTGCGGATGTCTTTACAGGGTGTGTGTGTGTGTGAGAGAGAGAGAGTGCACACTCAGATTCCAGAAAATCACTGGCAGTGTAAATTAACCAAAATCAAATGATCCTGGGACAAATTGCAGGACCTATTATCTGTATTTTCTGGAATCTGTGTGAAAGGGCCTTTGTCTCACACAAGCACTCGTCAATGCGGCCGTGTATTGTTTCCATTTCTAGAAGTTTGTTTTTCAATCTCATTCAATTATATTCAAAGCTTATGTGCAAGCTGAGAGGACAGAGCATGGGCGTCGGAACGTGTGGGTGGGACAAGACCCACCTAATTAAGACCAATGTTATTGGACGCACTCACTTTTACCGTCTCTAATTCAGCGCATGTCTGTTCACCACCCCCTAACCTAAACGCTTAATTATTAAACACACGTTAGATGCTTTATTTCCACTTTTTGAATATTTTCTTTTTTATTGAAGATAAATGCCTTTCCGATCTGATGTGTGATGGGGAAAAGGGAGTAGAGCGAGTTCGGCAAAAGGCGGATTCAAACCTTGGGTTGATTTTGCATCAAATGTGCTTTACCCCTACACTATTACTACTGTAAATGATTCAGTGTCTTCTGTCATTTTGTCTGTCCTAACCAGACGTTAAGTAAACAAGCGGCCAATTCACACTTAATGTAAATGTCATCTACACCAATAAAAACAAAAACAAATTCTGGTTGAGGACCCACCCACATTGTCTCATATTTTTTTTCTTTTTATTTATTTATTTATTTATTTATTTATTTTTTTTTCTTTGTGGTTCCAAATAACAGCAAGACTTGCTGTGGGGAAAAAAAGTACATGATCTAATTCGTCCTAAATATGTTTACATAACTGTGTGTGTGTTTTTTTTTATTTTTATTTTTTTATTACTTTTTATTTTAATTTTTATATTTTTACTGGGTTGTGTGAGAAACCGACGTGGTAGATTCGAACAGGATTAAAATCTCACAGTACACCTGTGAAACCCAAATTTCTCTAACGTCCTCCATTTCAAAACTAGTCCCGTCTGAATGGGGCTTTAGTTTGATCAGTAAACCAAGTAATAAAAGAATACAAAAATGAATAAACTGTATCAAAAACAGAATTGTGACTTCAGAATGGAGGTATTTACTGAACTGCAAAATGTAAAACTAGTAGATTTCTGGAGGTGATGAATGGTTTTGTTTCCTTTTTCATAAGCACTGCAATGTTGAATGGTGATCTTTGACACTGACATCTACTGTCTTTTAGGTTTGCGAGGTGTACAAGTTACACAGAGAAACGTTTTACTTGGGTCAGGACTACTTCGACCGCTTCATGGCCACACAAGAGAATGTTCTTAAAACGACACTACAGCTTATAGGCATCTCCTGTCTCTTCATCGCTGCCAAAATGGAGGTAAGTTTTACTTTCAGCTGCCCTTGTACTTAAGCCTGAACTTTTGATAAGGGCTGTAATGTCCTATCAGTGAAATTTCATGTTTTAAGAACATTTCAAAGTGAAAGTCAGAATAAGGTGAAATGTGACTTTTTTTTTTTTTTATTTATGATCTTTCCAAAGGAAATTTACCCTCCTAAGGTGCATCAGTTTGCTTATGTTACTGATGGTGCCTGCTCTGAGGATGACATTCTTAGCATGGAAATTATCATCATGAAGGTAGCTTATCATTTAACCTCAGTACTGTGCCTAACCCCTGCTGCTTATATGGTATAATTGACTACCCTGCTTTTTTTCTTCTTCAGGAGTTGAATTGGAGTTTGAGTCCTTTAACCCCAGTGGCTTGGCTCAACCTCTACATGCAGATGGCCTATCTAAAGGAGACTGCTGAAGTTCTCATATCCCAGTACCCACAGGCTACATTTGTACAGATTGCAGAGGTATGACGGCACAATTAATCTTGTTAAAATCACAATATGGTGTGTGACTATATTTACCGCAAAAAGCTGTGATTCCCTTCGATTTCTATTCTGCACGTGTTGTTTCCTGCAGTGTGCAGGCCTGGCACTGTTTTGTTTTCTACTACACATACCGCAGGTATACACGGGGCTTATGATTTTAGCGTTCTCAAAGCTGCTCCCGATTAATTGAATGCACCCTACAAAGTTCATTTCTGGGGATTTTCTGTGACAATAAAATGCTTTTAAAGGCATAGTCTACCCAATTTGTTGACTTACCCTCACGACAAGGCCTAAGGACAATGTCAACTAGAGATTGACCGATGCTGAGTTGCAGAGGTCAGGGTCAACCGATGGCCGATATGTGCAGCCGATTTTTAGGGCTGAGATCTTGGAAGTTTTCGCCTTCATTTGCATGCTAAAATGTCACACTAATAAGTGGATGCACAACATTTCCAAACTTAACTTAATTTATCGAACACTGACTTGGAACATCTCTCGAATTTTAATTTTGTGAACTGCACAGTATTAAAGTAAAATATGTATCCAAAGTTAACCAAACAAATCAATAAACTGACCAAGTATTATGATAAACATGGCCATAAATTCCACTCCCATTCTATGAAATGCATCTATACACCAGATCTAATTTGCATAATGTGTTTTTAGAACAATATGCAATGTAAAACGACGTATAATAATGGGAGTAATAAAAATGAGTATTCCTCTACAGAGGCAAAACCTCTATTCTGGGTGTCAGGAGGATATTTCTGTCTCGTGCAGAGTGAATCCAGCATTTATATTTAGATCACTTCCGAAACTTTGCAGTTGGCCTTAGCAGCGTGAAAATCAGTAGTTTTATTCAAAGGATTTTATAAACTGTACAGTCTCGAGTTTTGCATTAACTCAGCACTGAATAAAAACTCGGATTACGTTCAAGAGATCTGGCTACATTACTCACCGCTGCAAACACACGTTGTAAATAGATGGCGCTCTCCAGAGTGCGAACACAAATGTGCAAATCTGCCCAATCTGTTTCGCCAGTATATTATTACAGGATCAACTGAGAGGGCTTTTGCTTGCGTTTGAGGGCGCTTCAGCCTTGTTTATACTTTCCGCGAGCCTCCGCTGACTGCGCCTACGATCACTGCGCACGACCGCACAGTCTGTGTTGACATCATTTTTGCCGCGCGCACCCTCGCTTGTGCGGATGCGTCGAGTATAAACAAGGCTAGCCTGTCATACACTGTTCTGGGCTGCTCCATGAGTGAGGATAGCTGTGTCTCCGTGAGGGGGGGTGGAGTAACGTAGCCCTCGCCCTACATCCCGCTGCAGTGTTTGTGAGAGCTGCTGCATTCTCTACCCCATGCACAGAGTGAAATTCTCCGACTTAGGAAAAATAAAACAGAACTTCTAACATTGGGGCAAACAAGCTGCTGATAGTTTTCGACTACAGTCCTTAAAGTTAACAGCAAGCATTGTAGCATTATGCCAGTTCCGGACGGGTCCACCACACCAATAACATGGGGCTGCCCGCGGACGTGCCTGACTTTAAATCTGCGCTACTAAACACGGATATCGGCCGATATATTAAAAAATGACAAATGTCAGCTGGCTGATATATATATCGGATAGTACTGTCAACTATCACACGTGTAAAGGAGATGACTGTCTATTTAAGCAGATATTTACATTTATGCATTTGGCAGACACTTATCCAAAGCGACTTACATTGCATTCAAGGTACACATTTTTGCATGTTCTTGCTTTCCCTGGGAATCGAACCCATGACCTTGGCGTTGCTAGCACCACGCTCTTATTGTTTGAGCTACAGGAAGCATAGTCATCTATATTAGTCATTTAAAATGGGAAAGTGAAACTAAGACTGCAGATATACAAACCATAAACAAAGCAGCTCTTGCTTACCATTTTGAATATCAGTTACGCCGATCACGTTCTTTATTCCACTCTCCTCAAATGTTATTATGAAAATAGTTGCTCAGGTAAGCTGACACAATTATAACAGCCTTCTGTCTGTTCAGTTTTGACTTGCTTGCTCGCTTTAATCACTTTTGCTCTTATTCTTGTGCTCTGACTTGTTCACTAAGCCAAACAGCCAATCAGAGTTCTCTCACCGACGGCCCGTCAAAAACAAAAAACCAAAAAAAGGTCACTGTCTGACTAGAGCCAACACTGCAGAACACACCAGGAAAAAAAGTTGGCCGATCAAAAACTGTCTGTTGCCTGACAGGCTTGGTGTGTCCCTGGCTTTAGGAACATGGCTTTTCAAAATAAATTTTCATATTCATGTGATTGAGACTCCTTTCACTACATGTTACTATATAAATGTAATATAATGAACTAAAAGCTTGTTTTGTGAACAGAATAGGTGTTTGTAGCTTTTTACCAGAATTTGAATCAGGAACCTGTTAAAAATAGGTGTTGAGGATGTCAACCAAAAGTTGCCTGAGACAAAAAAAAGTGTCCCTGGTAATGCTTCCTAGCTTGACGTTTGTGCACGTGATGAACTTGAGCTAAAGTTTCAGGGTTTTTTTTTTCTTTTTTTTTTTTTTTTTTTTTTTTCTTCTAAGCAGATTTCTCAGTGGATCTCTATCTCTGTACTTTGGATTTAGGAAGTTATTTTTGCTTTGTTTTTGTATAGCTCTTGGATCTGTGTGTACTGGATGCAAGAAGTCTGGAGTTCTCTTACAGCCTCCTCGCAGCTTCTGCACTCTTCCACTTCTCTTCTCTAGAGCTAGTGATAAAAGTTTCAGGTATGGTTTTAACAACTCTTGTGTGAATTATTTTATATGTATATATGTGTGTGTGTTATATATTATTTATTATTTTTGCTTCCAGGGCTGAAGTGGTGTGAATTGGAGGAGTGTGTGAGATGGATGGTGCCTTTCGCCATGTCAATTCGTGAAGCAGGCAGCTCAGTTCTCAAGACATTCAAAGGAATAGCAACTGATGACATGCACAATATCCAGACCCATGTGCCTTACTTGGAATGGCTGGTAAGATTTTGCGTTTGAATCTTGGACACAGCTTAATTTTCTCACTTTTATTCTAAATAAAATAAACACACAACCAAAACTTGGGCTTTAACACCACTGCCTGTCTTGTTCTGACTAATGAATTTTGCATAGCCCCACTTTCATTTCCTCTTGCTTAAAGTTTTCTTGTTTCTTTTCTTGTTCTTCAGGGAAAGGTGCACTCCTATCAGCTAGTAGACATTGAGAGCGGGCAGAGGTCTCCAGTTCCTTCTGGAGTGCTCACACCACCACACAGCAGTGAAAAGCCTGAGAACACCGACTCCTGACTTCCCATTCCATACGTCAAGGACACAGCCCTGACTGATGAATTAAATTAATGGCATTACATGACAAACCCAACCATCAGTTCACATGCTTTGGCATAAGACTTAAGACCAAGAATGTCTTATGCAAATTTTTTTTTTTTTTTTTTTTCTCGCACAAGACTTGAAAGCTTCTTTTTTTTTTTTTTCTTAATGGTCCAAAGGTTCTATTTTATTATTATTATTATTTTTTTTTTTTACAAATGTAGACTACCTGACAAAATCTCAGAGCTGTAACTGGCTCTGATTGCTGCTAAAAGAGGGTGGGACTGGAGCAGATGGAAAGATGACCACAGAGATCCCCACACAAATTTGAGCATGGGTTTCTGTTGCTCAGGTTGCCATTTGGACCAGCAAAATCCTGACAGGTTGTCACAGGGACTCAAGTCTCCACTGCCAGAAAGGACCAGAGAAATCACCAGCTTCAGAAGTTTGGAAGTTTTTATATTTAAGATTTTTGCTTCCTGTGTGTTTAACCAAATTTGACCATTCACTTTTTATAGGTATGTTTTTAAATGAGATGCTGCTACATTTCTATATCATATATGTCTAAATAAAGCCACTGTCTCAGACAGTTTTTATGATTACCATACTTGTGTTTCTTAATGTTTATAAAATACTTACAGATTTTAGATGCATTTAAAAAAAAATATGAACCATTATTTTATAATGCAAGTTGTTTAACATGTTTACGATTCTGTGAGCTTGGGTGCGTAACCAAAAAGATGGATGCTTTGCAAAAAAAGCAGTCATTTAATTTACTAACAAAGCTACATACACCCTGTAGTGCAGTGCATTTAACTTCATGGGAAAAACTCCAGCATGTGTAATTTGACATGCATGTATAGAGGCAGCCTAATTTGGCTTTTAATGGAACTGGAATGGTTGAATTATGAGCAGCCTTATATTAAGGCATCTAATTATCAAAAAGCAATCCATGCAAATAGGGGAAAATGCATGCACTCGTGGGATGTTTTACAATAGTAGTCAAAAATAGCAGTGTAGCATCATGTATGAGATCTACGAAACAAAATGGTGAACAGGGCCTGTAATGGCTGTCTTGCTCATGCATCTACATACACAGTGCCCTCTGCTTGCAGTCTGCGAACAAGTGTTACGGAGAGACCTAGGACATGATCCACTAGATGTCAGTGTGATGCTTTGTCACGATCAGAAGGCTGGACTTGAGGTCTGTGAGCTCCTCAACAGCTGCTGCTGAGACAAGGGTAATTCATTACATTGCACACTGACAATCGCTCTGCTGCCTTGGTCTGGCAGTGTTTGGGTGCTGTGTTGGTGACTGGAATCTACTTAAGGCAGTTTTGGTTTGGGCTTTATTATTTCAGTTATTGAAAATGGCAAACTGCTGAATATGCTTTGTATTGAAACATTACACCCGTACATTGTTATTCTACAACATGCATTGCAGATCGGGGGTAATTAAAAAACATGTTTTAGTGGCAGATTAAGCAGTTAATAACAAAAGGATGAGGTAGATGAAAGCTTCTCAATCTCAACGAACAATTCATGCAGCTTTGCGTCTCTCATGCTAAGCTTACTGAGGTTGACGGTGAATGGTGTCTCACGTCACTGTTCTGTACTTATGTGGCAGCAGGATGGCTACCATGCAGTCTCTTAAAAGAGCTGTATGGAGGTCAACATTGAAGAGGAGGAGGGGGCTTCCCCCAGCAGACAGACCCTGGGGGCCAGGGGGCCCTCAGGCAGGCAACAGCGCAACAGCTGTTATGTGCTCAATGGCCCCTTTTGTTCTCTCCGCACAGACGCTGGTGGCAGCAGCAGCAGGTGCCCATTGGATGATCTCCCAGCCAACACCGCCAAAAGTCACACCTAGTCGGAGCTCTGTGCCCCCTGTCTGCCACTAATATTCATAATGCCATGGACTACTATGACATGATCCAGTTCTCAAAGTTCTGGTTAAAATATATGAGAATTGCTAATTGTATTGTTTTACATTTTGATTAATTTAGGATGAAGAACGTTTTGAAGAAATGCTGCTGTATGTTTAAGCATCCTGTTTTGGTCAAATGTCTGCAATTTTGATTAAGCTCTAAGCCACTCCATGCGATACTGTGGCAGACAGAATGGGTTTCTTTTCAGACAAAGGGTCAGCTTTCCAGTCCTTGAGTGAATTGCTTGTTTGTAATTGTTAATTGAGTAGTTCAGGTGCTGTTCCGGGTTGAAATGTATAATCAGCCTACATGCATTAATGAGTATGTGTTGTGTTGTTCCGTCTCCTGTATGACATGGGGTGGGGAGTAAATTGTTTTAGATAACTCATTTAGATGACTCAGTTTTAGGCAAAATAAACGGGCTTTTCTCGGGTTGTTAGCGAGCCATCTTCATCAAAAGCCCCCTATGGTTCTTAGAGGTGGCGGGGGCTAAAAAGCTATATTCACACACAACTTTTTTTTTCAGTTCAAATGAGAAAAATTCAATCTTCACTGTCTCATTTTTCACCTAGAACAGTTCAGCTAATGGGGTGATTGTGTGTTTTTAATGCAATACTGTTACAAAAAAAGAAGAATGTGATTAAGTGGGTCTCTTTATATTATAGAACAGTCGTAGAACAGTCTAATAAATCCTTGATATCATACAAAATAGGAAGTCTTTATTCAAATCATTTATCATTCATAAAAATCAGGATTTTACCTATAATATATATATATATATATATATATATATATATATATATATATATATATATATATATATATATATATATATATATATTAAATTGATGTTTTTATTATTTATTTTGTACAATAAATAAAACAAACATACTTATATATATGCAGTTGCCAGTCATGACAAAAAAATTACAGAATTAAAAAAATACTTTATTGTCCCCATATGAAAATTTGGTTTCGACCCTATGCATGGAGAATGTTAACTGACCATTAATATTAAGTCATTTATACCACCAAAAAAAAAAAAAATCAGTACAATATCTTTTAAAATAAGAATCTAAATGTTAAATAATATATTAGTATATTAATATTGCTACTGTTGTATTTTTTGTGGTTTATTGCATCAATAAATCAATATCCTAAGACCTTTTGCTGTGTAAGTCTAGTAAACAAGGAACAGGCAGTGGCTAATGCTAAGGATAGCTTTAATTATCATTATTTATTTTTTTAAACATATTGTTAGTGTTCTTTGCTTTCTTGGCTACAAAATAAGTTTCTCATCACCTCAATCTCATTTATTAAAAACCGCTGTATTGTTTAAAAGAATGGTATCAATTTAAGTTTCACCATTCTTGACAACAACTGTGTCTCCTGAGCTGTCAAACTCAACTGTCACGGAAGCTTTCCCGCCTAACCACGTGGCAGCAACTTTGTTTACACACGTGACTCGCTGAGTGGCGCCCACTTTGACGTCATCAACAAAAGTCGAGCTAGGGGCGGTTTGAGCTCAGATCAGCGTGTCATGCACAGAAATGCGAGTAATTTACAGTTGCAAGAGATTTTAGCGGGTTATTTAAACCCAACAGGTTAGTTCCCCCATATAATGTCACCAAATGATATTCATTGTGTTTTAATGCAGTGACACATCCATGGGTCAGTCCACATATAACTATTAAATATTTTTCTCTTCAGGCTTTACGTAGCATAGACGCATATTTCAAACGTTTAGGGGAACTTTGGAAGAAAAACAGCAATCCAGCAATTCTACCTGCAATGACCAGGTGAACTTTCAGTCAAGCTTTTGATTCTAATCAGGATTAATCGCAATTCAGATCAGAATTTAACAGCTGCCTTCCAGTTGTTTTTGCCATGCAGGCCTCACAGGAAGTTGAATTGGGATTTTGGCTGAAATGCTAGGAATAGGAATTGATCAAAGTAATGGCATTCTGTCAAATTAAATGTACTTTCAAAATGAAATGAGCTTTATTTTCATATTATAAACATACATTTTAAATAATCAACGCTTGAAATGCAATACAATATACTTTTATGCGTCTAGAAATAATTAACGCACAAATTGTTTAGTGTATGATAATGGGTAACGTGTAGATTGATTTTAACTTCATGCAGTTCGAATTCTACTTAATTCGGTTTCGAAACTGAAATTCCAAATCCTGTGTGCTACCTCAATTCAAATGCAGCACAACTCTGATTGATGAGAAAAATGTCTGAATGTGTAATTTTCTTGAACTGAAAGAATGCTGTTAGGCAGCAACCAGGATTCAAAGTCTTGGCATATGCAAAGCACGTATATTAACATATACCTGAGCCCTGAATACATTAATAACTTGTTTTTAAAACGGTTTCTGTATGCTTGCATACTAGCCTTGCTTTATGCTTTTTTTATTTTCTGATTTTGCCTGCCCCCTCCCTCTAATACTCCCCCTCCTGTTCAGTACAGAAAATACACCCACAGACTGCAGTTGGAGTTGATGTAGGGGTGTTTGTGATAAAATGGTAAAATGGCATCCTTTAGTCTGTCAAGATCAACTTTGTTTTAGATGCATTTCCACAAGAGTTTGTCACATTTGTTCTCAATCTCTATTTTTCCTCTAAACAATGGCACATTCTCGTGAAGCTTATGAGCCTGAGAACAACTGCTAAGCCTGTTTTTAAACATTTGCAGTCCTTCTGTATTGAATACAGAAGAGGGTTATGTATGTGTTGTGTCACATTTCTTCATTTGCATGTTATTTGCTTGTGAATGAATTGCATATGTCCGGGTGAGTTTGTGTTTGCCGCCCCCTTATGGTTGAGTAGACAAACTGCTCCACTGATCCGGCATCAGCTGGGCTGAGCTTACCCCAGCTGTCTCTGGGCACTGCTCCCAGTCTATTTAAAACAAGAAGAGGAGGGTGAATATAATCAGGGCTCATCTTTGTTGTATATCAGATTAAGAGGAACCCTTCGTCTGTTCTATGGGGGTGGACAGTAATTTTGCTGTTTTGTTTGCTTGCAAGACAGCATGATATTTCAAAAGTATACAGACAATTGAAAATCTTTTTTGCCGCAGAATGAACAATTTGCGGTTCGGTGTTCAGCATCCTTATGCTGATTTCTTTTTATGCTTAAGCATTTAGAGTAAAAAGATTTGCGTGGTCTGTGGAAGTCTGAAAATAAATGATCTGATGTCTGAACGGCAATTAAATTTCATAAGATCACTAAGGCTTCCCACCCTAGATTACCTGATAATAAAGAACATCAGGAAAGATCTGTGTAATGTAATTATGTGTGTTTTACTGTAATTGTTGTGCTTGATAGCCTCAGAAAGAAGCTGCGGGCTTTTCGTTTTATTTGTGTTTAGATCATCTGGGACCTCTGTTCCTTTTAGGTATTATGCTGCTGTGTGTGTGTGTCAAGTATGAGGGCCGTTTCCTGTCGACTCTGCCGCGTGTATTCTCTGTTCATTGTAATGCCTTTAATTAAAGTGATTTTATTCACAGGCACACAGCTGGCATCGGCGACTTTCCATTAGGCATCTGAGTGGCCGTCTCGCTGGTGGGAGGACCCGCACTGGGGCCGCTTCCTGGGGAACACAATACTAGTTTCATCTCCCCTCTGAGTTTGTTGTGTGTTTTGAATTTATTAATCATTGATTTTAATGCGTGCCTCTTGACAGTGGCAGCTACCCATGCATTAATTAATTCCTGAGATCCTCTTTTACAAAATGGCATTTAGAAACAATGCAGGGTCGGCCAGGGTTGCCTCTGACCTATAAAGAGATGTGCTGAATGCGAAATGTCAAAATTTGCTTTTATTTGTTCGTCGTTGTGGCGCTTCTTCACAGGTTTTATTGGCTCTTTTTTATGTTGATGGCATGGTGATATAAAGGCCTATTTTTGCAGCCAATGAAATACCAGTAAATAAAGTTCTTTATTAGTCAGGCGTTTGGCGGAAAACGCTTCTTAAACTCACCTGCTTTGCATGTGCTGGCAAGCAGTCAATCGTCGAGCGAATTGTTGGTCTTAAGTTGTGAAGAAAGGTGCTTTGCCTCTGACAATAGCTAGACTGTGTTTATCCGTTCAGGTCTTAAGGAAGTATGTTAAAAAATTGCCCTCAGTGAATTGTGTGGATTAAAAAGACAGATTAGATCTCAAAGGATGCATAGGGGAGCCGAATTTGAATTTGGAGCAGGATTTGAATGCATTCAAAGTCGCTTTATTTTTTTATTTATCGAAGAAGGGGGAAAACACTTATTCATCCATTTAAATGAGTAAATAGTCTGTGTGCTTGAGAAGATAAAAGCTATGCTCATAATCCGTATTGACACTCAGAGATGCGGAAAGGAAGATTCCTAAGACCCATCCGCACCCTGCCCCGTTGAAAGAGCCTGATCCTCATTCAGGAGGCAGACCTAATGCTAAAGATTTCCTGACAGATTTCTTTCACTGGATTGATCAGGACATGTTGCTAGTAAGCGAGCGCACCCAGATAGACGTTTGGGGGGGGTTCGGTTAGCAGGTGCTTATCACTTGTCTCAAGGAGCCTCTACCAGCCTCCGAGAGCCTGATCGTGTCTGACGTCGTTCGTCGTGCTTATGTGGCAGAACGGTTGGAGACGCTCGGTTGTCCTGATATGAAAGCCCTGCAGATGTCTTCTTCATTCTAGAGAACTTAAAGGGATAGTTCGCCCCAAAATTAAAATTGCCTTCCTTAAAATAAGTCATTAAAATATGACTTCCTTCTGTGAAAGAAGAAAATATTCAAGTTTTCAAGTTTTAACTGGTTTTGCTTATAGACCTTATGTAGCCCTGCCCCGTTTCAGCACTACGCTCGTTGTGTTGTCTTCCAGTTTGTATTTCCACAGCATGAAGGTAAGATCTTACGGATTTATGAATGAACCACTCGTTTTCTTCCCGACATTTCTTATGAATTCCGCTTCAAACATTACAATGATAACTTTCGTTAACTCTACAGTAAGTAAATCCACTTCATCAGCTAATCACTTTTCGACAGCAATGCCATAGACATATATACGAAATATACCTCAAAAATGGAAGTTCAAACACAAAATGGCTGCATGCTTGTTTCTCTGGCGCATAAGGTCTATACAATGGGGTCCAAAACAACTCAATTGCAAAAGTACCCGCCCACATTTGGTTCCGAAAGTACTTTTCCCTTAGAGATTTAAAAAGGTCTTAGTTTAAGAGTTACCCACCTGCTATAAGGTGAATCACAACATTGCAAACTTTGATTTAAAGCATAAAAGGCATAAAAATTATAGAGAAATATAAAATATTATATCTTGTCTCAATCGAATCAAAAACTCACTCTGTGTCCTTTGCAGTGCTTCTTTGGTTCTTTTGGCATTATTTACTTGGCATTATGATTCTCCAAATGGTGGAATCATGGGTAATGTTATTTCACCAGGAATTTTGCTATTTAAAAAAATAATAATTTGCAGGGTGATGGCTTCAACTAAGCATATGCCATCAATGAACAATCTCGATCACAGCAGGTCTATCTTTAAAAGTTTATCATCAGTTATCATTAAAAATCAGTTCCCCTATGGAGAATATGAATGGGGTATTTAATTCCGGAACCCGACTGTTGCACTCTATTGACGTTCATTGTGTGGACAAAAGAAAGAAATGCATTGAAACATTCCTCAGAATATCTTCTTTAGTGTTCCGTAGAAGAAAGAATGTCATGGTTTGGAACGACTCGCTGTAAACGGTGATGAACTGGCCTTTTAATAGCGTTAATGTGTGAAGCATTCTCTCAGGATCTTTTCAGTATCTCACCGATTGATATCATCACAGTCAGCCATTTTCGCAGTGTGCCTGTCCTCACCATTTTTCCCACTCTTGTGTGTTTAAGGACCCCCTAAGCTCTGCTAGCCACAAAGCCTAAACGATGCTGCCCTTTCTTTTTTCCCTCCAACTCTAAAGAGGGAAGAACAGAGGCAGAGTGCGAGAGAGAAAGAGTGAGCCATCGATCAGTGCCGATCGTTACACGGCCCCGCACCCTGCCTCTCATTGTTTTTTATCTTGTCTCTCAAGCAGGGTGAACCCTTGTTGCCATGGCATCCCCCACACATTGGCAATGGCACTTCAACCCTTTAGCTTAATGATCTCTTGGCTGATAGCCTACTTGTCAGGCTGACTCGCTCTGTCAAGAAGCAAGGAAGGATATTTGAATCGCTAGCATAACCATAACATCTCCTTACAAGCTATTTACACTTTACTTTCACAAAAGCGGGGCAGCTTCTTCCCCCTTCACCCCAATCACACACATGTATATTGGCCCACATTGATTTTTTTATTCCAGACTCCTTGTACTTCACCATTGTACAAGTCTCCCGATGGCGAGTGAAATCTTATTTTACATGCAATGAAGCCAATTTCCATTCATTCTGTGTCCTTTTTGTTTTTTAGTCATTACTTTAAACCATCACAGCGCTAGCAGATCAGAGCCGGGTGAAGGATTACTGTTCATATAAATAGCTGGCATTGATTCGGCAAAAAGAGAGACTTCTCTGTCATTATGGAGACAGAAAATCCTAATTTAGAAATGTGAACAAAAACGCTGAGCGTTCAATTCAATTCAGTAATCCTCCATATTGCATGAAATCAGAGGTGTCGTGTTACAATGCGCAGTTTAAGTCAGTGTGGAGATTTAGACAAAAGGTAGCGCCTGGAGCTATATCATGATGTACTGAGCTAGAAAATGTGTTCTTAGTCAGTGTTTCATTTCATCTCATTCAATTTTTTTTTCATATTTGGAAGTACCCTCTCTGTTACCTTTTTATTGCGGTATATGTACAGATCTCATTTAAATGTATGCGGTTAAGGCCTTTAATATTGAATCAGAGACACAGAACCGTGGATAGGCCCTTGTTAATTAACGTATTTTCCCTTTCTGTCTCGCTCACTGTTTCTTTCTCATTGTGTCTTTCAGGCGTGCCTAATCGTACATGACTTTGAGGAGACGATGTGTGCTACAATCCCAGCACGCCGTATTTGAATATGGACAGAAACAGATCAGACATTAGCCACTGCTATTGATCCTCAAATAGGGGCCGAGCTGTCTGTTTTGAACGGCACTGCCCGGTCGATCCCATCTGACCTACTGTTCACAAGGTAAAAAAAAGAAAGAAAACAAAACGGGGAAGATTCTGCTCATAATTGGGTTGCGGCAGCAGTTGCTATTTTCATCGACATGAGAGGCTCATCATCTCCAATAACCAGTATCACAAGATGGAGAGTTCAGGCTGCCTCGTTGTGCTAAACTGATGTTACACAAAGCCTGATACTTCTCTTCGAGGACGCACAGGTGGCGTGTTGTAGGTACATATTCTATATTGTGGTCAATGTCAACATTAACATAAAAAGTCAGTAAGATTTTTTAAATGTTTTTGAAAGAATTCTTTTATCCTCACCAAGGCTGCATTTCTTTAATGAAAAATACAGTAAAAACTGTAATATTGTGAAGTATTACAATTATCCATCTATCTATGGATGATGGATGGATGGATGGATGAATGGATCCATATATTCATATATCCATATCCCCATGATCACATCTTTCAGAAATCATTCTAAGATCCTGATTTGGTGCTCAAGAAACATTTCTTGTTATTATCATTATGGTTGAAAACATTTGTGCTGCTTTATATTTTTGTGGAAACCATGATAACCCCACAGAACAACATTTATTTGAAATATTTTTTTTTTTTGGTAACAATGCAAATCTTTACTGTCACTTTTGATCAGTTTAATGTATGAATAAAAGTATGAATTTCTTTAAAATAACTACAATCTCTGATGCCAGACTTTTGCATGGTACTGTAAATGAATAATTAATACAAATACAGCTTAACTCTGTTGATTAGCATATAAACATTACTTTGGTAACATACTATAATAGTACAGACAGAGTTTTAACCAGATATTGAACTTCCCTTGGCAAAATGTTATAAAGTGGAAGTTTACATTGCTGGCCAAATGCTATCAGTTATCGTGTTAAACGGCATATAGCTTGTTTAAAATATTTTCTGTTTCTCCATGCTTGACAAGTCTCCATGCATGTCAAGTGTAGGCCACCTGATTTCCTACCAGCTGTTGTTATTTATGTATGCATTTTAAATTTGTCCGAGCGCACATCTTCAGATTTTAGTCCTTCGACTCTGATGCGATGTAAATATTAATGGTATGAAATATGCCTGCTGACAGTTTAGGTAAGAATTATTTAAAGTCAGCTCCAAATTTCCATTCATATCCTTTGGTATGAATGCATACACTACTCGCAGGTCTGTGGGTTCTTGTACTTTTTGGACCACAGCACACAAATGCATAAATTTTTTTATTTTAGTAGATCACGGAATAAACCCAGTGTGTTAAAATAACCTGATTTAATGCTACTGTTATGCAGAAAGCTCAAGACAGGGGCTGCACATCTTCTTTGTTGCTTTATTGCATTGGCCATGTGCAAGCCTTGCATGTCTTGGAAGTTGCAATTCAAATTCTCTGTACTTGTCAAACCTTTTTATGCACTCCACTGGTTAGTTGTGATTGTGACAAGAAACCACCCGTCCAAATTAACCCACCCTGGTAAATGCATTTCTTACTTCATACACCTTGTCACCAGTGTAAGGAAACCTTTAGTGGAGTGCATGAAGTGCACAACATTTCACACTTAGTTTTTTTCTGTTAATTAAGTGCACCATCCAAGTATTTGAAGTGCATTTTTAAGGACAACGAAAAGGACATAGAAATCAAGCGTAGCGTTTGTTCTGGCAGGTCAGTCAAGTTTGCATTAGCTAACTCTAAGCTGATCCATGTCTACCTATAGGGATACGACACCTATCACAGCATCCTGATAAGGGATGCTCATATCGATCGTTTAACCGTTAACCCACAGTAAGAATTTTGACCGATTAATACTATCAGTTAAAGGTTTTTCTTTTTAAATAAATTTTAACGTTTTTTTTATTTGTTTGTTTACTGCATGGTTAAAGAAAAATGTGCTGTATATTTGTTAACTCACAGGGCGCCGTCGACACTTGCAACCACACGTGTCTAAACAGACATATTTCGCAAAATGAAGCAATGGAAAAGAAGAAGCCTACTGTGTGAGACCATTTCGACAGAAAGGGCGACAAAGTTACTTGCAAAATATCCTACATGGTATTAAAATACAAGCTCTTGAACAAAGTACAAAGCTCCTGTACAATGCTTTTCGTAGTGTGGTTTTGGTTTATTGGTTTATAAAGTTTATAAAGTAAACATTGTCACGAAATATTGTTCTTCTCGCCACTGTTTCTTGATGGTTTATAGAACAATTGCTCCGAGTCGCTCTCTGTCGTTTCAAAGAACAGCACAACGGCGAGCGCGTCGAGTATAAACGCTTCCCCAAACAGACAAGGCGCGCGCGCAGTCAGCGGAGGCTTGCACTGCGGAGACAGACGAAAGTATAAACAAGGCTTTCTGCCGCGGGTCTAACAGGCTGTGCTCCAGACTAACCCGCATCATTTAGACATGTTACTTTATTAAAAAATAAAAACCAGTCAAGGTATGGATTGAGGTTGGCCTGCTATTTTTATTTGACTAAAAAAAACAAATTCCGGTTCTTCAAAGCTTCAAATAGATTCAGTGTATTTTAATTTTGTCATCTTAATTTGGTAATTATTTAAGTGAAAAATATTTAGTGCAGGCCTATTTATTTTATGCTTTTTATTTATATGATTTTATTCTGTTTTTCTCTGTTGAAAATTTGATGACTTTTGATAATTTGATAAAATTTGATAAATGTGATTTAATGCTATAATCTTATCAGTTAATGGTTAATAATCGATTAATGAGCATCGGTTGACAGTCGGGAAAATTAGCCAAAATGAGCATCCTTAATCGTGATATATATGGTCCATTCAGAATTATCAGCAGCTTTATTGCGTTACTCAGGAGCTAATTACCCTCCTCCATCCCCAGCTCCTCCTCTTGTCCACAGTCAGGACTTAGCGTTCTGATATTCCTCTTCGAATCAGACTCATTTTTACTGAATTATGTTGTACATTAAGTTATTTAACATGAATGATATCTGCAATACATTTATGTTGGTTCTGTTTACCTTAAGAGGGTTATCGCTGCTCTCCCTGCTCTTATCCATGCTAGCCTTCATGAATGGGCAGGGAACCATACCGCCTATCCAAACTGTATGCTAATTCTTATTCATCTCTGATGATAGTGGACAGAATAGTGCACAAGTATACAAATTGGGATGCACCTCTTAATTTGTCATTTCTTACTCTTTGAAGTGTTAACATGGGGCAACGTTGCTTTATCCAACTTCACTGCGTCCTTTTGAGGTCCTGTGATGTCCACAGCTGGTTATGAATAGTCTGTCAAGCAGAGAGTTGAATAAAGTCAATAAGGAATAACTTCTCCCATTACTATTTGAGGCGGTTAGATGATGGATGCCTTGCATTTACCACTAAGCGCTAGCTAAAGCACTTATAGCCACTTTTCAACCCCCAGACAAGGCAAAAGTAAGCTTGACTTTTTATCTGCTTTTATCCCTGTGCATACTTGCCGCCTTTAAAAAAAATCAGTTTTACTATTTTATCTTTCCATAATGTGATATCGTGAGCCAAGCACTTCCTGCATATCATAAGGTATTGAAAGGTACAATTGAATTAGACTAAAGAGCTCTGAAGAATGGAGGGTACTCACAATTTTTTTTTGCTGTAAATTGACACTGAAATGGTCTGTCTCACGCCCTCTCAGATGGATAACTTGCATATTAACTGGCTTGAAGCAAATTGTGTCAAAATGGGGCAGAATGCAGTAAATGAGATATCTATCGCTTCAGATCGCATTTCCTCTCATCAGTGGCCTTCTTTATTTCCTCACTCCCGTTAATGGGACTTTATGACGTCTGCTGATGACCTGACCTTGACTCCTTTTCCACAGCAAATGTACTTTGTTCCACAGAACTAGAGCACAGTTAGTATCCGCCAAATGAGGCGTGTAATTTGTGTTGCAAAACATCCCGCTTCTGACACCTGTGAACTAGTTAAATCAAGGGGCAAAAGCTTACGGTTCTCTCGCTTTCTTTTTTTCTGACTTTGACATCTTTCAGCTTATATTTTTCTGAGTCTTAGACTTAATCGGGGACTCTCGTCAGATTGAGACTGTCTGGGAATATCTAACGCTCCCAAAAAAGAAAAGCTTTGAATATACATATGATTAATAATTAATTCCATACTTTATTCCCCTTTGAAAGTTATTATGCAGAATAAATATTTCATTTGAGTACAAGTCTTACATGACAAGTGCGCTAAGACAAGGGATAGTAATGGCACGCAGTTTGACAAGTCTGTGTAGGATTGCGGTCTGAGAGTTGGCCTCCATTTCTTATAAATATAGCATTCAAGAGACGCCTCTATTTTTGGTCATTTCCCATGAATGAATTCCCTTTTCTGACTCCTTAAACATTAGTGGCACAGAGTGTTTTCAGATCAGTCGATCGCGAGGGTTGTGTTATTAGCAAGCTTGAATCGGAGCATCTCTCCCTCATGAATTGGTGAAGTTGTTCCAACTTTAGATGGCTTGATCTGCGATGATGCGGTTTTTGTGCTTGTAAATGTGACAAGGGTTCCTTCTGTTTGAACTGGCTTGTTGTCTGTTGATATCTGTCTTGCACCTCCTGATCCATCTGTCTTTCCTCCTCTGCCTCTCTGTCTCCATCTTCTCTCTCTCTCTCTCTCTCTCTCTCTCTCTCTCTCTCTCTCTCTCTCTCTCTCTCTCTCCCCCATTTCCTGATGTGCCGCAGAGAGACACAATTATCCACTTCATTTGAGTCGCCGTGATAATGGTTGGCCCAGCCCTCTCGGGGAAATAGGTAGCAGTAATTGTGAATGGTGTAATGAGTGTGGAATTGTGAGCGTGCTGGGTGACACCATTAGAATCGACCCGCTCCTGACCTCAACCCCAACAACAAGTGAGACCCCCAGCCCTCAAAGCACAGCAACTGCACCGCAGCCATTTCGCTTCTCGGACAATTAATCCCAGCCTTCCTTCCATTTGTATTCCCACTGTTCCTCTCCTCCTCACCCCCTCTCCACTATGAATTTTGACACACTTAACTGGGCTTTTATCAAGTGCAGTGCAATAAATCAGACAGGATGTGACTTTTCAAGTCCCAGGGTTCCCACTGACATGGAAAACGTTTGAAATATCAAGGAAATTTTGTAAGGTTCCATGCTCGGAAAAAGTCATGAAAAAATAAATGGAATGGTGGTAGCACTTTCCAATAAGTTTCAGTTGTTTAACATTAGTTAATGTATTGGATTACGTGAGCAATACTTTTACAGCATTTATGAATTTATTTTAATGTTGATTTCTACATACACTGTACTGTTTAAACTAAGGGGTTGGTAAGATTATGTATTTGAAAGAAGTCTCTTATGCTCTCCAAAGCTAAAGTTATTTGATCAAAAACAAATAAAACAGGAACATTTTACAGTAAAAACAACATTTTCTATTTTATTGACTTTATTTTATTTTATTCCTGTGATGGCAAAGCTGTATTTTCAGCATCATTACCCCAGTCTTCAGTGTCACATATTCCTTCTGAAATCAATCTAATATGCTGATTTGGTGTTCAAGAAACATTCTCGCAAGTAAAGATTTTTAGCGATGTATAAATTTGCATTATTTATTATAAACATGAATTAAAATGACCTAGATTAATGTATATGCTGTGAAAAGTTGTTGTTCATTGCTAGTTTATGATATCTGATGCATTAAAAATGTAACTTATGTGATTGAACCACATCCAATGAATGTATTACCACCAGTAAAAACTTAAGTCATGGAAATGTTTATACTATTTTTATTTATTTATTTATATATATATATATATATATATATATATATATATATATATATATATATATATATATATATATATATATATATATATATATAAATATATTATTAGGATGCTCCAAACAGGATTTTTGCAGCCGATACAGAGTACCGATTTCTTGTCATGGTGATCGGCCGATACCGATCCCAATTCCAATGCTTCACTGATTTGTAAGCTCTCTGATCATGGTTAACCTTTTTTCAGATAAAAAATAAATAAAAAATACTATAGATATTGCCTTTATTATATTTTTGTTACATTTTTATGGTAATTATATATAATGTAACTATTGTTTTAACAGGGTATTACATAACCACAAAAAATATTCATTATACAGTGAACATTTTTAATATGCCTTTAAAATGGGGTTTCTGCATAACAATATGCATATCAGGGTACTTAATATAAGAAAAAACAAAACAAGACCACCTGAATCAAAATGGAGCAGTCTGATGCAGCCCACAAAGTAAAATGTTGAGGACAAAATAAACATTTACGTTAATCTCCTAAAATGGAGAAGTCTGATTTAACTTAAACATTGTCCAATACAAGTTAAGTTATTTACTGCGCTGTCAAACTTAGCATGGACATAGGGGATACACCAGAGCTCCAAATGCCAGTTGTTAAACTCACCGCAGTCACATTTTCGTTAAGTAGACTGTTTATGTGGCTGTAGACAATGTGATATAACTCTGGAAGAGCTACAAAGGTAAAATATTTGCGATGTGGCAGTTGATATCGTGGTTGAAGATGTGCTATAAGGTGTTTAAATCCAATGTCTTCCGTGAGTGACAACGGCTGGTTGTCAATGCATACAAAGTGAAATTCATATTACTAGTTACCTTAATATTTGCCATAAGTCTCACGGTGGCTCGTTCTTAAGTGCCGAATCAGGTTCAAAGTATTAAATGTTTTGGACAATGCTCCTCCACGCAAGATTTCTTTGGAACATACATGGCAAATAGCGAGTTTTTCATTGTTTCTCGAAACGTCATAGTAATTACACACCGGCGATGACATGACTGCGGTGCCAAATCACGTCCTCACGCGCTGACGTCATCAAATTGCGATCGGTTTGTGAGATCGGCCAAGTTTAGTGAGTACCGGTCGAGTCATAAAATATGATTATAGGCCGATACCGATCTTCGGTACCAACAAACTGTAAAATACTTAATTGACTAGAAATTGCTTTTTGTGTGTGAGTCTTTAATAAATTGTTATTATTTTTTTATGTTTATCCAGTAATAAAGAATGACTCGAAAAGCAATGGAAAAGTCATTGGTCAAAAGGTGTGGGACCCCCAAAGACCAAAAAGAAACAGGCGTGCTGTAGGTGGGACAGGTTACAGGTTGTTACCAGTTGCTGCGTTGAATCTGACAAAAAGAGGATGGTTCGCCTCCCTCCAGCCTCCATTTAATCCTGCTGTAGGGTTTCTATTCACCTTTACCTTCCAAAAGCTTCTCCTGCTGCTTTCAGCTGCACATTACAGCGTGTAAGAGGATGCATGTTAGATTTCACCGTTGCATCTTGCACGTTACCCAGAGGTTCTGACACTTTCGCACCTGCAAGCAGACAGGTGAGCGGAGCGCAGCGCAGCAATGTGCCCCAATTATCCACCGTGGCAATGCGTTAGTGAATGATATGGCTGGAGAGAACGGTGGGGTGCTAAGGAACCGCAGGGGGCCTCCTGACCTGAGGTGCTATTAATCTGGGTGCAGAACGGCTGAGAAACAGCTCCACTTGTGTGTTTGATGAGCCGCTTATCGTGGAGCCCCGCTGCTTCTGAGTGCAGAAGTGTTGGGCTCTCTTTTAAAAATGCTTTGTATTAATTAACCCCCTACCCATGGCTCCCCTGTTCAGGCTGATCTCTGCTTGCCTTTTGTTCTTAATATACTAACTTGAGGTGTAACCGGATGGAGTTACGGCTGTACTTGTGGAATATGTGAGTGCCTGGAAGATTTGAGGCTTTAACTAGTGAATATGTTCCCAGCGCGAGTCAGTTTGTGTCAGTAGTTCCAGTTTCATTTTAGGATTATATAGTGCTCTTTCAGTGCATTTGACTTCTCAAATCCTTCAGTACTTGTACTTTTTACATCCAATTATCATTAAATTGCCATTAAAAGAACAGTGATTGGGGCTTGTCAGATGCCTAAACCATTCACATAATTTCATATTCCTTTTGCTCAGCAAAACAGCTTTTGCTTGTGTGTAATGCTTTTGTGAATCAGGGCCATTTTCTCAGCCTTAATTAAGGGCAGACAACAGGGCCTGTCTTGTAAAACTCAGCTGTACACTTAAACCAGCTGTCACAAAGCTGACATCAGTGTCTTAAATCCCCGGCGAGCAGGCCAGCGGTGACAGCGTTGTGGAAGAAATGTCCTTTGGTGGAAAGCATGATGTAGTCTTAAAGTAAAGCCGTGGCATCTTGTGGCAGCCACTAGCCTTTTCGTTTTTAATGAGAAGTCCATATCTGATTACGAGGACACAGATATCCAGCGAACTATTCAATGTCATGAATAGAAATACTACGAAACTGGAATTAATGTGTGACCTTTGTATAATAACATTTAATTTTGACTGTTTGAACGAAAGCTTAAAGGTGATCTGGACTGCCCTGTGAGGGCTAAAAGAGATTTTCGCTATAAAATTGGTTTCAAAGAAAGGTGATGTTAAGTCTGCCCATACGATTTTTTACCTTTATTACTGGCTTTTATGCCAATTTTATTATAGATGAAATTAGAGAGAAGTCTGAAAATAATGGGGATATTTTTTTCAATGTCGTGAGCCAGACTTAAAGTTTTGTCGTCTCCATGAGCATCACAGCTCAGCTCGGGAACAGCTCAGCTTGCTACGGATTTTTAAAAATGTTTTTGAAAGATGCTCTCTAATGCTCACCAGGGCTGCATTTATTTGATCCAAAAATACTGTAAAAAGTAGTATTGTGTGAAATACTATTACAATTGATATATTATTTTAATATTCAAATGTAATTTATTCCTGATGGCAAAGCTGAACTTTGAGCAAGCATCAATACCCCAGTCTTCAGTGTCACATGATTCTTCAGAAATCATTCTAATAGGCTGATTTGGTGCTCAAGAAACATTTCTTATTATTGTCAATATTGAAAACAGTTGTGCTACCATCATACTTTTTTTTTTCAGGTTTCAAAATATTTTGTAATATTATAAATGTTTTCATTTTCACTTTTGATTATTTTAATGCACCATTAGTGAATAAATATTGATTTCTTAAAAAAAAAAAAAAAGGAAAAAAAAAAGTTTACTGACCAGACTTTTTAACGGTAAATAATTTGGATATTGTGACTTGTATGAACTAATAATACAACTCTTTTTTTTTTTTATAAAAAAATAAAAAGTTGTATTATTAAAATAAAAATATCATCCAAGAGCAATTTTAAGTGCATTTGAGGTATTTTTACACACACTTTAAATGTACTTTAAGATGTTTTGGATTAAAAAGTCAGACAGATATTCTTGATATTAGTAATTGTGTTTTCTGGAAATCTAACCCATGACCTTGTGTTGCCAGCACAAAGTTGACTTACAGAGGCTGAGAAGAAAAAGAGGATAAAGGGTGAGAATTGAGGAGGAAAGAGTCAGAGGGAGGAAACTAGGAGACAGAGATGGAAGGGGACTGAGAGGTAGACATCTGCTGTCCAGCTGAGCCACCCTCACATTAACTCACTCAAGTGCACACTCTCATTGTCACACTTTCCCAAGGGCCCCTGATATCTAGGTCTGGGGACAAGGAAAGTATATTTCAGTCACGCGCAAAGACAAGCAACAACTAGGCTCTCTCTCTCTCTCACACACACACACACACACACACACACACACACACACGCAATGAAACTTAATTACACTCAGCCACAACATCTTTCATCCCCCTCTTTTTTTTAAGATTGCACAAGGTAATGTCCGAGTTCCTGCTTCCGGCCAGCAGATGGCGCTGTTGTCACTGCTTTTTCAGGCACCTGTGGGAAAGGCAGCTGAAATGCCAGCAAAGCCTACAGGGGAGGGTTAAGGATTACTCCTAAAATCACACTCAAATGCCGTTAGCTGAGTAAAGAGAGCTTATTGTTCCCTCAAAGTTTACATGTCAAGGTCATTAGTGAGTCGAGCTCATAGATTTTAGCTTGATGCCATCTTACACTAAGCTGCTCCGCACAATTCCCCAACCATATGTGTGTGTGATCGGGGGTGTGCGACATCATCTAAATAAATCATGCTAAATCATTGTATTCTCAACAGGCTGCCATTGCTTGCCAGCAGTTCTCTTCCTTTCGTTGCCTCAGCCGCATTCAAACACCACTTTGCCTTCTAAAAACTACAGAAGAACGAAACCCGTCCGCATCCAAGCGGCCCCTATTGAAACGAGGGTGCGCGCGCACAAACGCATGGCGTTTCTGTGGATTTAAATGCAGTCAGGCACATTATCAGGCTGTGCTCAGTCAAGCTCAAACATTCCATAACCTCAACCTTCTCCCTGACCCCTCCCTGCTTTTAACAACTGCCGACATAGTTTTGTGCTGTTATGTGATCATGCTCGGATGAAATCTGTCAAACAGCCCCCTGAGTTATTAGGCTGTCTACGTCTGACCTTTCCGCAATCAAAGATATATGACTTAAGGGCTCAGATTTGCCATGGCAACGGGTCCAATTTGCCGCCGTGAGAAAAGGTCTAATTGTTGCAGAAATTTAATGATCTAGCGCGACATCGGGGGCTGTGAGATTTTATGAACTGTTTACGCTATAATTTTCTTTTGTTAATGCATTCCCTGCTTAACCCTTCCACTGCCGGCCGCCTGGAGCGGAAAGGGGGGTGTTCGGAGCTGGAAAGGAAAGGATGCTGTGTATTAGGAGGGGAGGTCTGTGCATGTTTGTATGCATGCATGTACTTCAACCTGTTTGCAGCTCTTGCGTTTGGAAGGTGAAAATAGGGCAGCTCGGTTTCAATGAAAAAGCTCAGTATTATCACCCCACCAATGTAGACATCAGTAATATATTCTACAAGGTCAAAGACAACTGAAATTAAAATGTCTAATCAGTTAATTTGTTTTATTGCGAGGGACTGCTGTGTGATTGGACACAGGCGAGGGACGGGAGAGGCTGCGAGATAGATGGAGGGTGTGCAGATGCTTAGATATGCACACTGATATTTTGACTGCTCTTGATGTGGGGAAGTATGGCTGTGTTATTCTGTCATTGAATGTTGATGAACCTCCGACTCCCCTCTCTCTGTCTGTCTTTTTTGTTTTCCGCCCTTTCCCGCCTTCCTTTTTTTCCCCAATCTATGTTACATTCATACAAGACTGATTTTATTAGTTTGCTGAAATAGACTTATATTTTATATCTCATTAAATATTCAAAATAAATTCAGCATGTTTGATACGTTCATACATATTCAGATTTAGTAACAAGGATCAGAATATTTTGATTGAGCCTATACAGCGAAGAAGAATATTTTGAATTGTCTTTTTGCGTGCTGATAATTCCATTCAGAGGAACGAGTTGAATCACAATTGATCTCATTGTTTTCTTATTGCTCTTTAGATTTTTGCTGGGCTGCCAGCACCATTCTGGCATAAAATATTTTAAATAGATGAAGCCTTTGGATTCGTTCTTCTACTTTATAGGTTGAAGTGTTTTGTATATTGTTTCAGTGAATTTAGACTTGACTTTTTAATATCTTTCCAGACAGTTTCATGATCCGTTGTAATGCGAAATGGTGTTTGTGCAGGTAAGACTTTTATAGATATTTATTTGTCTTGGAACAAAATGCCATCCCTTTTTAAGAAATGGTATGAGGGAGAGAGCTTTTGTTCTGTAGTCTTGGACTATTTAATTGCATGGTGTGGGTGAATTTGACCTCCATTAGGTCTAGTAAAGAGGAACGGACCTCTGCTGTTTGTTTTACTTTAATTCTCAGTAGAAGAGGAATGGCCTTGATTTATTAGCGCTCAGTGTCAAATGACCATGATGAAGTACATTTCCATTTTAAAAGACTTCAGCACTCAATCTGGAAAAGTTACGATGGAAACAAACAACATGATTAGTCAGTGAAGGAGAGAGGGGCACTATATTGAGATCTGGAGAGAAAGAGCAATGACCATCTATTAATGGAAGGGACTGTCACGTTTCATATTTTATCCATTTACTGTCTGTATACAATATGCAAATTCATACTTCATTAGAGTCAGAATAAAAGAAGACTTCCAGACTAAACTTGCAGGGCTTTAATTAAAAGAAATGATTCTATATTATATTAAATTATATTATGTTATATATTATATTATATTATTTATTACATTAATTATATGAATCCGTTCAAAAGTTTGGGGTCAGTACGTTTTTTTTTATTTTGTATTAATATTTATATTTAGCAAGCATGCATTAACATGAGCAAAGATTACAGTGAAGATTTTTTACATTGTCAACTAAATGCTGTTATTTTGAAATTTCTATTCATCAAAGAATCCTGAAAAAAATGATCACAGTTTCCACAAAAATATTAAGCAGAACAAGTGTTTTCAACATGATAGATAGATTAAAAATTGTAATAATATTTCACAATATTACTTTTTATTGTATGTTAGTACAATTGAGATACTATTATAGCTTTTTTTTTTTTTAAATAATATTTTGAATTTTATTTAGTTTGTGTATATTGTATTATATTTAGATGTATATGAATAGATGCATGTGTTGAAACCGAGCTGTAAAGTTCGACTAGTGCATCATCGTATGACCAACTGATGGTGGTTAAAAAGACTTGTCTATTTGACAGGCTTGTGAAATCCTCATGCTTTCCTTAAAGATTTGCTAGGGGTCTTATGCGATTTACCTTTAAGTTTACATCAGCCAACACAAACTTGTCATTGTGAAGCATGCAAGGTGAGGAGGTGTGTGTGTGTGTGTGTGTGTGTGTGTGTGTGTGCGCCTGCTGCTCTCCAGCACAGTGATGAAGTGATTTTTAAATGAAAATACACCTGTCTTTAGGACAAATACGTGGCACTAATTACTTGTCTAACCTAAATCTCCTACTGCCAGATGTTGCTAAAATACAGAGAGACAGAGACAAATTGTGCGCCACTCTTTCAGCCAGTGCACAAATATAGACGTTTAAATCATTTTTTCCTTGACCCTGTTAGAGAGAGGCATTCAATGTGAGCACTAAGTCAAGGCTGAGACTAATTGTAACGGTATGGTAGGTATCGCCTAATCTTGTCTCTCTCCAGTCTGTCCCTGACATAAGAGGGATTATACTCTTATCTACCCCTCCTCCTTGTGTTCCCCTACTCTCCGATTCACATTTCTATTTCAGTTACGTCCTTTTCACCTCTCCTTACCCGTCCTGCCCTCCTCTCTTTCACTCCACCTTTCCTCGCAGTCAATGACTTACACGAAGTGCTGAAGAATTTCGAGGCATGCGTTAGATTCGCAGAGGCCCTCGAAGAAACTAGCGAGGTGTCAGTTACAATAGCTTGGTAAGAGCCAGCCAGGAAGATGAAGACGAATCTTTCCTGTGACTGCTCACTACCAACAAAAGGGCCTGATGGAGAAATCAACTCCGAGCTCTCACTCTCATTCTCATCTTCTTTTCCTTTCGGTACCTCTCTCCCATTTCCTAACTGTCTATATTTGAATTCTGTTTGAGGGGGAAATTACGTTCGGCCACCACAAACAGCCTGCCTCTCCTTTACTTTAAAAGACAGGATAATGAGAGAGAATATCTATTTGCTCAGCGTAATGTGTGTGTTCACACTGATGTTAAGAGACTGGCGCGTCAGGCCGTGTGCACGTTTCTGCAGCGGGAGAGAGGAATGGGACGTGGTCTTATATGCATTCCGTAAGACTCGACTGTTTGTAATGGGATGTGTGCAATATTTCCTTTTTTGGTTTTTGTTTTCTCTAAAAAGCAATTCTCATTTAGCACAAGAACACTGAAAACTGTGTCATATTGTTGTGCCCGTGGAGCAAGTTGAGTTTTAAGTGCTTTGCTCAAGGCGCAACAAACATCACTCAGATGAATAGCGGGACATTAGAGCCTGGAGCCCTTCGATTTTAAATCAAAACACAAAATCGTAATTCAAAGTAACCTTGCTCTTATTCTAGATGTGGAGCTGTTACCCAGTGACTCAGTGGCACCCTGACTCATGAGATGGTTTGCACTAAATCACAGAAATTCTTCATTTTTCCTTAGAAGTCTAACAATTGTCATTTACAAAGTTTTGTAAAACACATGGTCTAATTTGATAATGCATTCATGTGTTCAGCATTATCTACCAGTCAGATTAAAGTACTAACAGCTCTGTTTAACACTTTTCTTTTCTTTTTTTTTTTTTTTTTTTTGAGTTTTTAGAAATGTTTTATTTGTGTAATTGAATTTAATTAATTATGGATATTCCAAGCCACTAAATTCCATACATTTTCCCTCACAATTGATTGATTCTGTGCTGGCGAGTCTTTTTGAGATTTTCTTTTTAAGATCATTATTTAGTTTAATATATAATAAACTGGATTTTTAATGCAACAGAATTCCACGTTTCCCCCCCATAATTGGTTCTGAAGAACATGGACGTGTTCGGATTCTGTGTGGCCCTACTTGAAGAGTCTCAAATGGTCTCGGTGGTCTCAAATGCTGAATTGCCTGAAATACTCTGATTTTGGATGTACAGTGCTAAAAATACATCTTCTCTTTAAACCCTTACAATTACCCTAGATATTTTTTGAAGAAGTTATAGGTTTATAGAGTTATTTGAAGAACAATTCACAAAGTGTACCTCTAGGGAGAAGTTGTCTTTCTACTGTCTTTAATGTCATCTGTCTGTCTCATTTCCTATTATCAGCATATGCTCAGAATGATGATTTCAGACGGACCACCGGTAGTCTGCCCTTAATGACATACCATCTTCATTTGACATGTCTCCCACGCCTCTCTGTGAAAAATCAATCAATCATTCTAATTATTTGTGCAAATGTACTAATTAGTTATCAGGTGCCCCCTCCACTTGCCTCCCCAGCATCCTCTGTATTCAAAATAAGCTTCAGCACATGGGAATGGTACAGACCATTGGCAAATATTTACTATTCCCATCTCATTACTTCTGGAGTGGCCACATGTGCTAAAAAGCTGACCATGAATATTTTAAAGCTCCTTGCATGCTCTAAAATTTACCTTGACCTTTTCGGTCTGGTTTGACCACACCAGAGCAACACTGGAGGTCCGTACTGTCCACTGCATCCATGTATGTGCCTTCATGAGTCCGGATGTTGTGCTCTGGGGTTTTGTTCTGCTGCATGGATTCAAACACACACACACACACACACACACACACACACACACACACACACACACACACACACACACACACACACACACACACACACACACACACACACACACACACACACACACACACATACATACATACATATATACACATATAGGATTTATTTTCTCCTCACTCTAGTTCTCTGATATTTGCTTGTTAAAGACAACTGATGTATTTCAGCTTTAGTGTGTCCAGAGGGAAATGCTGACCATTTTTATTTCTCGAGCTCAGTGATTAGCAAGTTGGTATTTGTCAATACAATGGTTATGAATGATTGGAACGAACCTGAATTGGGGCTATAATCTTTTTTTCGCTGTGCTTTGATATTGCTAGTCTGCATTTTTGTTAAAAAAGAAAGTGATTAATCAATAATTAATTTGAAACTTTGGCATTGACAGAGGCAAAACGATGAAAATATTTTCCATAAATCTGCTGTTTATTGCAGGTGCAATTGAGCACCGCTCGGCTGAACCTCGGCACTCATGTAAAGTATGGTGTGCGACACGCTTTCCATGCCTAGCAAAAACCTGCTGTCTTTGAAATGTGAGACACATTGTAGTTTATAACCGAACGTCAGGGAAGTCCTCAGAGTGCGCTTCTTAATTGTGCCCAGGAGTTAATCTCCTTGTAAAGGAGACAGAGGAGAGAGTAGCTGCGGCGTGCTCCTGACGGCTGGTTAGAGGTCTCTCGGTCCTTGTTGTCTATCTAGTGCTCTGATAAAGCAGATCTCCTCACTTCCTCTGTTCCTGACCCTAAAGTCACATGGACATATATCAGTGATGGCTGTTGGTAGTGGTTTGGATGCTAAATTTATCATCTACATTTACCCAAAAAAAAAAAAAAAATATCTTGTTTAGTGACTTTTTGCTTTTAATAGATTGGAGAGACGACAGGAAAGCAGGGTTGTTTGCAATAATTAAATTGTTTATGCCTTTTAAATTCCAATTCATTTCCTGAATTTGAATTAAGGTAGCAAACAGGATGTTGAATTACAATTTGAATTTCTATTGAAGCATGCACAATTAAAATTGATTCAAAGAAACTAATATTTAACAAGAAAAGCAAAGTTTGAATATTGTAGCAACGTTTGAAGGTTTTGAAAAAAGTTTGGAAATTTGAAGGTTTGTAGACAAACAGGCAGACGGATAAATGGATGGATAGATAGATAGATAGATAGATAGATAGATAGATAGATAGCTAGCATCCATACATAGCATCCATGTGTTGTGTTTACAGACTGGATCATTTAAAGACAATGCCGCGTCAAAGCCAAGCTTTGATCCCTGCGCCAGCTCTTCTTTTCCCAGCGGTATTCACCCCAGCCCTTCCTGCTGTATTGTTCAGGTGTGCCTCCAAAGATATTTTTTAAACTTCATTGTTAAGAAATCACCACTCAATGGACATTTTTTCCCCCTTTCCACAATGGACAGTTTGCTTTGTCCTTTCACCCGGAAATGTTGGAGTTGTTATTTTAAACCTGGAAGTCTTGCTTTATAGTGAGACATGACTTGCAAAGACACAACATCCTCTTCCTTAGGAGAGAAAGGTGGTGACCGCCAATGTCTGGTAGTAGATCCTCAAACAGCTGAGTTTGTTTCAGGTGTTTGAGTGTGTGTGTGTGTGTGCACCAGACTGGAGTCCAGGCTTGACCGTAGCATTGACCAGGAGGAGGAGAAGGGCCAAACACAGAATGATTTAAGGGAGGGAAGAAGATGAGAAGGGGAAGGAGTAAAGCAGCTGTGCTGGGGCCATATGCCAGCCCCTCAGAAGAAGGTAAGGTCTGTCCCTTCACATATCCCTGGCTGAACATCAGAAGGTGGTCACTGGCCATGCCACACACCCGACCAGTCAGTTTGATTTAATGAGAGGAGCTTGGGATGCCACCGTCTGGCCAGAGAAGAAAAAAAGGGAAGAACAAGAAAAAAAAAAAAAAAAAAAAAAAAAAAAGTCCACATGCCCAAGTGATCCAGCTGCCCGACTGACTGACAGGTACATGCAGAAAGTCCCATGGCTCCAGAAAAGACCAAAGTAGAGAAAGACGAATAGATTACTCAATTCTTTGGATCTGCACATGGTTGTGGAATGTATGTGAGATACGGAGGAGAGACGGAATAAAGAAGATTGCTAATGATGACGAGAGTGAGAATGGCTGTGGTGTCTGGCACAGGAATCTGCGCGTGTGGCAAGGTTTTAATGATGCATCTGCTCATGTCAAATGATTCTGGACACATGGCAAACCCTTGACTGCTGGAAGCTTTGATGTCATCACACACATACACAACTGCATGCTGGCACTCTTTTTTTCATATACACACACATGCTCTCGCTCACGCATGCACACGCATGCTCAGCTGTGTACCGGGCACTGGTTCACTTTGGCCCCCTCTGGTGCGGCAGTGGCTGATTTTAATGTCCCTGCCTAATGATCTGGCAGCCCTCGAAAGGTAAATGATAATTTGCCTTAAGTGGAGCCTTTAGGCGGAAAAGCCTTGTAGTACTTTTTCTTTTTTGTGAAAATTTGGTCCTTTTCAAGATGGAATTATTGACGTGCCATGCACAGATTTCATTTCAAATACTATTTATGTACAAAAAAGCATTCAGGAGTCTGACCAGATGATCCATCACAAAGGGAGGCAGTGGCGATTGAAGAAGTTTCAACTGAAGAGGGACTGATGGAGACCACAGTAGCGGGGACTAAAAGCTGATTTTAGATAAGACGTCCCCTCTGAAGACTTACTGTGCTCTGGCTTTGTGAAACACAGTTCACTGGAGGCTTCACACAGAATATCTGGCGGGAATTAACTGGTGTTTCATCAGTCAAAAGAACTGTTGCTGCTGCTCTCTGTTCAGCTGTCTTTAGAAGTGAAAGTAGTTTCCTGAATGACACTTCTAGCAATTTGTCTTAATATACAACAGTTTGAAACATCAGATGGTCACTGGATCACACTTTTGGTTATACTATCAGTGGATACAGCTTTTTCTTTAGGAATGCTAGTCTCAAACATTGAAACTGACACAGCAGCACATCACCGTTTCCACAGCAGTTGCAATAGTTGCAGCAGCAGCAGGCTCTGATCCATTGCAACATTAAGGGGCAGAGATAAAAAAAGTTGAGTTGGCTCGGAGCGGTCAGGGGCTTGTCCCTGGGGGCTTGTAATTGGTTAGGGTGAAGGGGAGTTCAGGGCCTGCTTTTGTCTCACCGGTAATGGGAGATGAGAGCTTAGGAGTCTGGACTTTGGCAGTAGCCTATTGCCACTGATCAGTCGGAAGGTTGTAAGCACGTGGGCGCCCTCTTGCTTCCACAGGATCTTCCTCCCTTTCTCCATCTCTGTCCTCTCTGAGGGTATTAGAAGCAGCCAGATGCTCTGGTATCTGTCCTGAGGGGATGGAGGTTAACCGCTGGCTCGAGTGTTTTTCGCCAAAGGCACGAGAATGGGAGGAATCCTTTCTCCGTTCATCTCCGTCGCACTGTGTCTCTCGTGCCTTTCTATCACTTTCCTCATCTTTACATGGGCAAACAGTGTGCTGTTAAAGATCTCTTACTCTTTCCCTGGGTAATGACCAAATTTGCCACTTAAAAGATGATGTTTCTCCCTTCTTTTCCCACCTTTTTATTTCTCTTAAGGTTGGAGCTTTAAAGATAATGCAGCTTTTTAGTGATGATGGCGTAAAGTGAGAGCGGAAATGTGATTCTGAGACATTAGGTGATAATGCAGTGGTTTAGCTACAGCAAAGAATATTAGTCGTTTGATCTTTGAGTGATTTTTCAATAGGGGAGCCCCAGGTGCTACGCCTTAGGAAACATCTGAAATGGTTAAGAGCACTCTCTTTACTGTAATGGAGTGAAAAGACTGGATATCGTATGTGCATCTCAAATCTAAAATTCCTCCAGGAGCACAGTCTAACTGGAATGTAACATTAACTCGTAGCTTGCACTCAAGAAGGCTTGACTGGTAAAGGTATTTTCAGTTGGGAAAACATGTCTTGAAGCCTAGGCGCCACGGTGTTTGTCTGGACTATCCCTCATATTGTCTCTTTTACTTCTTTACTTCTTGCTGCACTATTTCTTTCAGATCTCACTGGGCTTGTGCCCATCTGTTAGCCTGCTAACTCATCCTAACTTTCATCTGCATGTCCTGATCAAAGCTCATTAACACTTCTGAGTGAGGGGGAGTTGTCACTCTAAAGCTAACCCTGAGCGGTCTCTCAAGATCATGTGGACACTGGGTTCTCTCATGGCCTGTGATTCTTTCCCTTTGTTTCCAGACTTTGACTAATGGCAGTAAAGAGGGCCACTTCTTTGAAATGTTGTTTTTCTTTCTTCGGCGGCAATCTTTGATTCCTTGGGCAAGCCATCCCACTAGTGCACAGCTGCTTGCTTGGCTTGTTGTTCTTGGCACAGCTCTGGTGTTAGCGCGCCCGCTACCGGCTTTGTGTAGCACACTCTGAGGCCCTGGCACTTCAAAAAACCTCAACAAGCAGCCGCCGAACCACCATTTTAAAACCAGGACACTTGACTGAAGCAAGCAAGAGAGGGATAAATGTATCTGGGTGTTGTGCAGAACTGGGTGTCCTTTTTCTAAGAGCACAAAGACCCCAAGGTTACCTGGAGGAGTCACTGATCCTGTTCCAGGATCTGAATTCCTGTTTCATGCCATTCCATTCCTCAACACTTCATGACTGCCAGGTGCGGTTTGCCTGACCTTGGCAGTTTATTGAGATTATATGTTTACCAGCTCCTCTTGATAAATGCTGTCTTGTCTCCTCTTCCCTATCTCTCACATTCCCACAACAATGCTGCATTATTCCCCAGCCGTGCGTCTCTCCTTCACTGGATTACCCTGAGGATGGATACGCCAGAAGTGGAGTAAGCTAATAGCTTTGAGTAACACACAGCCAATGGATGTGTGTGTGTGTGTGTGTTTGTGTAGCGCATAAGGGAGTGAGAGAACATGTTTGTGCCCGGCCCAACAGATGTCAGTCATGTGTTTTTGTTGGGATCTCAGTGAGAGTTCACACAGTATGGCAAGATTGTTGATTAATTTGCTGCTGCAGAAGTTTTCAGATTGGAAAAGGTTTGGCAGAGGCTAGTCATAGCCAAAGTGCTATTGAATTGCATTTTTTATTGATTGAGTGCGTTGTGTGGGATGTTTTAGTTTCTGCTTTAATTGTTTATTAAATGGCGAAGCTAAAGAGTGAACATGTTCAGCAAGCTGTTAGATTTTTGTCATGTCAGACTGTGGTTGTGAGTTCAGCAGTGTCTGTGTTCTGTGCTGTCGGTTCTAACATTACATCATGTCTTTTCTTCCTGTTAAGTGTAGATCGGTCAATACGGTTAAAAAAGCTGAGCTTACACCTAAATGCTTTAGAATTGATATCTGGGTTTGGCTTCCTGTCTTAAGCTTTTCTGCTCTGAACCAAATTTGAATTTAATGTTTTTGCCGTTTTGTTCCTGACACTCTAATAACTCATCTGGAAATATTAGACAAACATGATGTTGTATTTTAACTTCATCATTGTGTTGGTTTGTCCTCATCTCTGTTCAAGTCACCTGTGTGTACGAGTGGCAGTATTTAGCTGCGTTCTGCCCCTGTGCTGTGATATTGTTGCTGGCAAATATGTGATGTGGGGGGTGGGAGTTAGATTTTGTGTGTGTTTGTATTTGTGCGTGTGTGTGTGTACGTTGGCGAGGACAGGGGAGAGGGGCACGGTTACCACGGAAATGGATGTGTTGGCCTCATCAGAGGGCTCCCAGCTGGTGTGGGTTCGGAAGCTCGTCTTGGCAAGCGCACGGTCAGGGGGGAGTTTGCATCTGTGCAGCCTTGGCGCTCAGCTGGAGGGGGTTGGGGAGGTTTGGGGCTTCTTCCCCCCCCCGACACGTCAGGTTTTAAAGGGGACCCACCCACTGCCACCACACAATCCCAATGGTCTTCACACTGGGAGCAGAAATCTATAGAGTTGTCCACTGCTGTTCCTCTTAGTGGTGCCAGTGTGCCTCTTTTGTCTTCCTTTGCCTTTTTGAGAATGTACCATGAGCCCACCTTTTCTCTCCTCCTTTCCCTTCCTCACCCTTACTTCTTGTGTCCTCATTTATACCTTCCTATTCTGTTTTCATCAGCAGATGGAGTTTCTGTCCCACAAATTCTTTCTCTTAACTGGCTTTATTTAATTTGTCCTCAATATACAGTAATGCCTAGGCGCATATGCTTCCTATTTACAGGGATTTAAGCATATCCTCCCTTCGCTGCCTTGTGTGACTTGCAGTCTTTGGCCTGCATACAGAGTTTTAAAGTTTCTGTCTTTCACCGTACATCTTTCAGTGCACCTAGAAACAACAGTCCCTCTACAGGTGTTTAGAGAGTTGACCTGTTGACCTGTGCCCTCTTGGAGTGTGTTGTTGGCTTGTGTAAACATGCTCAGAGTTGTTGAGACATATGACCTCTGACCTCTCAGCGGGGAAGAGTGTGTGAGCTGGTGCAAAGGTCACTGATCTAATTATCATGTATTTGTCCCTTGTTCTTCCATGTACAATTAATTTCCTCTACTGATTTGATATTTGGAAGATATTTGATATTTCAATATTATTGACTTAAAATCAACTTTTTAAACTTGACCAGTATCATGTCATGTATGATGTCAGTTGTTATTGTAGTGTCATTGATGTTATTGTAGTTTGCATTATTATTAATAATATACCAATTATTTAATAATAATTGCATGATGTGATTAATTCAGTGAATTAATTGCTGTAATGATCTGGTACTTTTTATCAGGTACACTTTTTCAATAGTCCACTTTAGACATTCTTCCAACTAAAAGTAATTTTGCAACATGTCAACTAACTCTCATTAGAGTATTAAACTGTAGTAGACTGTTAGGTTAGGTGTTTGGGTGGTTATTTGACATGTAGTTGCAAAATGACTTGTATTCAGTAGCATGTCTGTTTGAAGGACCATTTAAAAAGCCATCAAATTGTGTTAATTTTAAAGTTATATTTATAATTAATAATCAATAATACATTTACCTGTGAATTTGACAGCTCTAATTACTAAACTTTTTATACTTTTTGTTGTCCATTCTGTCTGTCCATCCATGGTTTTTGTGTGTTCTAAAGAGAGACAACAGAAATGTGCAGTCTCGCACACCTAATGAGGGCTAGAAATAGCTGACCATTGCAATCATGAACAGGTATGCAAGGTCTGTCTGTCCACAGTCATGTTCTGCTGGTTCCAGTGGTGCTGCCTGACTGCCAGTCTGACAGGCTTTGAATCTCTCTCATACAGTGACACTGAGGGGACAAGGGCCGCTTTTGTTCATTTTCTGCTTGCTTGCATCTGCCTGCAATAGACAAGACCACTTCTGTGTCCCGGCATCTGCTGGCTTTGATATGGCGTTCAGATTCAGTTAAGTCCAGAGCAAAATGAGACGGGCAAGGGTCACGCAGGCCACATCTCTCTTAATGTGATGGTTTAAATGAGAGTTTTCCTCATTTAAATCTAAAAGAAAGATGCTACATACATGGCGCTTGGGTTTTGTGTTGCTCAAATATGTTAACTTTTTTATGTGTTTAATTTGTAGTTATTAAATGTCCAGGGTGACTCAAGTTTGAATTAATTTCCAGATCCCAGCGATCTTTTTCTCCATATCATTTCCTATGTCCTCTTTGACAGTCTCCTTCTATAAAATGGCAAAAAAAAGCAAAGCAGTTTACTGCATATGCTTTATAGGTGCAATAATTGTTCCTTAATGCTTCATCTGGGTACTGATATGTGCTGTTTTGTTCTTGTCTTCTCTAGTCCTTCCTGCAGTGAGCAGTGTCTCGCACACATTGACCTTTGACAGGTCTCCTTTGCTCACAGTGCTTTCAGCAGCTTGGCACAGCACTACATTAAAGGCTGCTGCTGCCTCAGAAACACTGCGTGATAGTTCAATGAAGAGCAGGAAAAGGCAAGAGCCTTTATCAGTCAGCCACACTGCCTCAAATGCTCCATGCTGCATGTTCAGCTCGTCCGCTTATCTGCTCTTTCATTTACCTCCTGTTTCCTACTTACATTTCTACTTTCTTTGTCACTTCTTTCTTTCTTTCTGTCTGTCTGTCTGTCTGTCTGTCTGTCTGTCTGTCTGTCTGTCTGTCTGTCTGTCTGTCTGTCTGTCTGTCTGTCTATCTATCTATCTATCTATCTATCTATCTATCTATCTATCTATCTATCTATCTATCTATCTATCTATCTCTCTCTCTCTCTCTCTCTCTCTCTCTCTCTCTCTCTCTCTCTCTCTCTCTCTCTCAAAGATCGGAGGTAGATCAGAGAAAACCTCTTTTCCTTCATCTTTGTGGGAATATGTAACCAAATATTTATGTCTGGTAATAATTATATAAAAGTTATTTTTCCAGAAGTGTATATAACTCCACAGCAATAAGGAAATGACAGTGGTGATAATGTGAATGTGTTGCAAAGTCTTCCTTTTTCTAGTGAACAAACTAGAAAGACTTTCAGTAAAGTCTTTCTTTGTTGGACAGTTAAGAGAGAGGAGAGATACAAAATGGAGAACTCTCAGTGTCAGAAAATAAATCACCCTCATGGCGGTTATTGTATAAAAAGGTCTGGCGATTTACAGTGGCAGATTTTGCGTTGTGCATTACCAACAAATGTTTTGTTTAAATGCAAACATACAGCCTTTTCACTTTGTACTTTGTGTAATGAACATGATACAGTTATGAACTTGATACTTCCCATTTTTTTTTTTTTTTGTGAACACTGTAAACCTTGGCAAAACTCATAGAAGTTACATCACGTTTTGAGTTAAGAAATGTAGTTTAAGCAACCAGAGCTGATTTTTATTTTGTACATTTGAATTGTGCTTAACTTCAAATGTTTGAGTAAGCTGATTCATACATTTAAATTAAAATGATCAACTTAAATAATTTTAGTAGTGGAAACTTGGCTAGCTTTAACTAGCTAATTAAATAACTGCTACCTTGCTAATTGGTAACACAATGCTTTGATAGCATTAGCATAGCATAGCACATTCTTTATATCTGTTCTCAAACTAAGCTCGTGCTCCACTTGTCACCATGATGGTAAAAAGCAACAAAAAAAACACATAAAAGAAACTTTTCCCAACTAGCAAACCATTAAATGCTACTAAATCTCCAACTTAACATTAAACTTGTACAAAATACATTTTATAACACTTTATTTTAGCATTTACCTTTTGAGTGTCATGGCAAAGCATGCTGAGAAATAGAAATCCCAGCCCAGTTTCAGTTCATTTTAAGTTTGTCTAAATTAAAAGTTCATAACTCAAGACAGTGAAACAATTCAGATTACTTAATGTGTCAGTTTTGTTCAAAAGAAAAAGAAAGTTCTAAATACTCATAAACGTTTATTTGATTGAACGAATTTGTTTAATTTGAGTTGGTGCTACTCAAACCAATTAATTATATTGAGTGTTAGGGTTTACAGTGAATGTTGTAAATTATCTCAGTTTTTTTATGTTTTGAATACAATTTTGAGTAGTTTAGGGATAATTTTTTTTTTTTCCGAAAACAGTGTTTATTTATGTGTGTAAATATTCTCGTGATAAGTGGGAAATCTGCACTTTTTCATTTTTTTTTTGGTTGGTCAAGCAAAGTTAGCCATTTGGAAGGCTTATAAAATTGAAATGGAAAGACAATAAGTTAATATGATTAATTTATTTAAGGTCTTGGTTGAGTCTAGGATTAGATTAGAATATGAATTTAATAAAACAAATAGCAATCTCATAATGTTTGAGAAGAAATGGTGCGTAAACAAAGGTTTGATATTTATAGAAGGTGGAGATCTCTTTTTAACTAGTAATGAGTTGTTAAATATGATGTTTTTGTATGTTAAAAAGTTTTTTTTTAATGGTGGAATAAATTGCTTTATAAAATAAAAAAAAAAAGTCTTTCTTTATCTTTCTTTTTTCTTTCTAAGAAAGTACTATTATGGTAGGATCTGAGCGACTTTACCAGCACACAAGGTGGAAGCAGAAACAAGAAAACATCCAAAATGTTCCTGCATTGTGTCTGTTTTATACCCTAAGGAAGGCTCTCAAGCCAACATGCGTTGGTCATTTTTAGAATTTAGTAAAGATCCCCTTATCGCAAGTGTTGCTGGATCCCCTTTTTTGCACTTTCTTTCTAAGAAAGAACAAAATGTGCAACTCTTCTTTCACACCCCTCTGCCCTTTCTCTGCTCAGCATGGACTGGGATCGCTGTCCTGGGGCATTATAACATGCTCGGCAGCATGTCCCTGCCCTGTTTTATGCTCACCCCCTACCAGCATAGCCAGTGCTCAAGATGGGATAGTGATGCCTGCTGAAATGCTACAGATATAAAAAAAAAAAAAAAAAAAAACAGTTACATATGTAGCAACCTAGTAATCTCCATTTGTGTTGAGTTATAATAAAATGAGACCCAAGCTCGATCCCCTCATATGTCAAATATGCACCATTCATTTGATTTTCTTTTTTGGTAGTTTTGAAATGCTCAGCTGCGTGGAAGCTTATTTGCATGCAATATGTCTGCCTGCTTTTTTCATCTTTCGTTACCTTTGCAGACCGGTTTGGTCTATCTCTCTCTCTCTCTCTCTCTCTCTACCTCCGAGCTGATCTAATGATTCATGGAGCTACATCGAGCTGCTTGTCGGAGATCAATCATCTTGGTCAGAGCGTTCTGCCGATTGTTTGAGTAGGGGGCCATTAGAGAGAACTGTTTGGAAGTGTTTTGTGAACCTAAGCTGCTTCAAAGGTCAGAGAATAAAAAAAAACAAAAAAAAAAACAGTCTTTCTGAAAAGTGCTGCTGTGTGTGTGTGTGTGTGTGTGTGAGAGAGAGAGAGAGAGAGAGAGAGAGAGAGAGAGAGAGAGAGAGAGAGAGAGAGAGAGAGAGAGGCCTTGTCAGCCTCGTTGTGACTCCGCTGCCCTTTGTTAGTATGAATGCTTAAACAGCTCGCCACGAGCTCAGAACCCAGGATAAATAATTTCCACTGTCTGTCATGCCGATCTGAAATATGCACGGCTACAGCTCGGGCGGAAAGATGAGACAAAAGGAGAGGTGAGGTGAGCCGAAAAAGCTGGCATGGAGAGCGGGCGCACATAAGAAGACTGTTTTATGTGGCTTGTCAATACCTACTAATGAGAATCTCCACTATGATTTGCATTGTACAGTCTGAATCTAACATATTGCTAACATGCCGTAAAGTTCTGTGAAACGGGGGCTCTTGAAAGTCTCAGAGTTATGTTTTCAGAAAGTTGTCAAAGCCGTTCTAATTTTTCCAACTTACTCTTATTATGTGGGAGCAGCAGTTTCATTGTTTAAGATCTGAAAGTTTTGTTGCGGCATAACTTTCGGTGCCTTTTCATGCACAAGAGTCGACTTTAAAATGCTCACACAGCCTGATGACCTTGCGATTGCGCAATTTGAAACCGATGTGCGCTCACAGCAGAGCTACTTTTGGCATTAAAGAGCAGCGTGCACTTTTTGAGACAAGTGGAGGAAACTTGTCCATGATTCACATGAAGTTAATGGGTGAAAATGACACAAGACTCCTAACTGATTAAATGCAGTCAGATGTTTTTGTGATGCACAGAGCCACTTGTTCTCTCTCTCTCTCTCTCTTTCCTTGAACAAAATAAGTAGTGTTTGTCAGCTCGGTACTTCAAAAATTAAAAAAGAATTACCTTTTTTTTATTTTTTTTATTCTGCCTCTGTGGGTGCCAAACCTCAGCATCATGTGTTTGATTGAAGAAGGCATGGCAGAGTAGACGTACCCCCACCCCTGAACTTGCAGTGCCCTGGTAAAAACCGAGGGGGCGGTGGCTGCAGGAAATGTTTACATGTGATAGCTGGTTTAAGACCCAGCAGTTTGCCAGTAATTGGGTAAGCTGGCACAGCGGTGAAGACCTTTTGTTGCACATTCGTCTTGAATCAAAACCACTTTTCCACACCACAAAAGGGGAGCTGAATTAAAATCAGCTGTATTTGGTTGATTTAAGACAGTTTCTATTTCATGGAACTGCATTTAAGGCAGCTGTAGCCTCACCATCGTGCATCTGCTTGCCAGGCATCTCCACGCTGTCCAAGTCCCATTCACTAAATCATTTTAAGAGACCGAAATGTTTAAAAGTCCCCTCAACAATGGAAGGGCTGTCTCACTGTCTATCAGGATTGGACAGTGTGCACAATTTATTGAAGTTCGCTATGAAATGAAGACGAACTGTGCTGTTAATTATCTTATTTCCTATTTGGCTGGTTGCTTAAACTTAATGATGCTGCTATTTTAGACTTTTATTTTTTAGTTTATATTTTTTATTTATTTATTTATTGCCTCCCAGTTCTTGGGAAGAGAGAAAAGTAGGACGCTCTCTTTGCAAGTATTGCACAACCCCACTTTCTTGTTTGTTATTTTTTTTCTTAAAGGCACAAATTATTTTAAAAATAAACAAACAAAAAAGCATTTCTCAACTGGAAGAATATTTAATTGTTTTTTGATTACTTAGGATATGGCCATGGGAATTCCTACTTTTAAATATTTAAAGACATGCAATCCTGCATGAAGCCATATTTCAATTGGCGGTTAACTGCATTTTTTCCGCGCTCAATAATTATTCTCTGAAAACAGTCTAAAAACATCAAATACATAAATATTTGAATTTCTGTTCAGCGGAGAGCATAAATTAGAAGGGAGCTCTCAGGGTATCCTCGGTTCTCTCAGGCAGGGACAGGGAGACCGGCAGAGCGGCTTTGGCCAGAGGGTGGCAGCAGTGAGTAGCCCTCGCCACAGAGGTCTGCCAGTCTGATTATAATTTATGATCCATTTCTATTATAGGTGGGGTGTGCGGAAGATAGTTACAGTAATAATTATCAGAGTGAAGTGTTTCCTAGGCAACTGGAATCTTTTTTTTCTCCTCCATTCATGCGGGCGTAGCAAAAAGTGAGTGTCTGTGTGTAGCATGACATGACTAGTAGGCCTGTGCTACTGGTATCACCACTTCAACTGCTGCGTGTGGTGGTTTCACTATGTTCTACTACTGCAAGCTTCAGGCTTTGTACAGTCCCTGCAGGCCAGAGCTGGACCACACACGCTGTTTTTTTTTTTTTTTTTTTTTCCCTCCTCCTTTTCCTCACATATTTGCAAAGATTAACATTTAATATGCTTTTCATGCCATTTTGCAGTACAACACAACTATCTTGGCCAACCAATCTTGTTTTTTTTTCTCACGCTAAATGAAATAAGCAAATGATTATGGGAATTATGTTAACTAGACTGGCTTTCTTACATCCTTTGCGACTGGCGATATTGCTCTCATTTTTCTGCATTTCTCTGTTTTCTTCATGTTGGCAGTAGCAAGAGTGTTATCCCTGTCTTCACCTCAGCAGCCACGTCCTCTTGGGTCCTACACAAGCCCCCTGCACAATTACAGGACAGCCCTAATTCCTTATCATAAAAATCCAATGGTGTAATGTTGGAGGAATTGCCGTGTTGAGGCTAAACAATGGGGCTCACACACTACGCTTTGTGTCATTAAACTCAGCATGCAAGCTTTGAAGTGTCCCTTAATTCGGCCATGCTGTGTGTCTTCCTCATGAAGATATTGCAACAATATGAGGAAAACGGAATGAAAGAGACAGAGAGACAAATGGAGATGTAGCCATCACCTTCACCATGAACCCCTTTTATTTTCACTCATGTTAGGTGTACTACAGAGATTACTTAGACCCATTACCACAGTTATGGTTAGGCGGAGCACCAGAGCAATAGAGAAACAGTGTTCTCCTGATACTTCATAGGCAAGTCAGACGTCTGGCTTCGAACCTGAGCAATACTCCCATAGGGGCTCTAGTGTTCGCTTTTACCACAAAAACAATACACACTCAAAAAGTTTGCATCACCAGACAGCCGCTGCTCAGGACATATGCTTAATTTCAGTCACATCATTTGAGTGGGAGGGAAGAAATCAGTTAGTGGAGAGGAAACATTTGAGAAGATTATTTGAGTGGACCTTTTTTGCTACTTTGATGTTAAAGAGAATTAAAGGGATAGTTCACCCAAAAATAAATGTTGTATCATTTATTTATTTACCCTCATATCATTCTAAAGGACCGTTCACACCGAGAGCGATAACATTATCGTTCTGTGTATTCTGAACGTGTGCCAGGTTTTCATTTCTGCTGCTTTAAATGTTCAAGCTCTTTAAAGCAGTTCTGGAAGTGATTCAAATTATATTGTTTCACTGTGTCATTATCGTTATAGTTGTGGATTGGACTCTGCTATTCTTTTATATTTAGAACGATTATTAGAACTATATCTTTATAGTTATTGTCCTTGGTGTAAACAGGCCATGAACCTGTATGAATTACTCTGTCCTTGAACCCCATTCATGTTTACTTTATACAAAAGCTTGATCATTTTGCTAAATATATTCTTTTGGTTCTTACAGAAGAAAGTCATTTGGATATGGATATGGGGGTGAGTAAATAATGACAGAATTTTTATTTTTAAGAAACTGTCACACCACTACTGGAAAGTCCACCTTAAGCCACTTTGGAACATGGTAGCTGGTTTCTAACTGGTCTAAGATGGTCATTAGGTGACACAAGCTGCTAGACCAGCTGTTAGACCAACAAACAAATCAGCTACCCACTAGTCATTCCAGATTAAGGTGGTTTTTGGAACATGGTGGTCAACCATTTAAATGGTCAACAGGGCTATCACAATATCAGATTTTCACTACACAAATATAATTGTCAAAAGAAATAATGATGATTTTATTGCAATATCTATAGACATGTTAAAAAAATAGTGTATACAAAAGTATTGGGACACCCCTCCAAATCAGGTGTTCCAATCACTTCCATGGCCACAGGTGTATAAAATCAAGCACCTAGGCATGCAGACGCTTCTACAAACATTTGTGAAAGAATGGGTCGCTCTCAGGAATTCAAGCGTGGTACTGTGATAGGTTGCCACCTGTACAATACGTCCATTCGTTAAATTCCCTCACTACTAAATATTTCACAGTGAACTGTCAGTGGTATTATAACAAAGTGGAAACAATTGGGAACAACAGCAATTCAGCCACGAAGTGGTAGGCCACGTAAAATCACAGAGCGGGGTCAGCACATGCTGAGGCGCACAGTGAGCAGAAGTTTCCAACTTTCTGCAGAGTCACTAGCTACAGACCTCCAAACTTTGTGTGGCCTTCAGATTAGCTCAAGAACAGTGTGTAGAGAGCTTCATGGATGGGTTTCCATGGCCGAGCAGCTGCATCCAAGCCTTACGTCGGATGCAGTGGTGTAAAACACACCACCACTGAAATCTAGAGCAGTGGAGACGTGCTATCTGGAGTGACCAATCACGCTTCTCTGTCTGGCAATCCGATTGACGAGTCTGGGTTTGGCAGTTGCCAGGAGAACGGAACTTGCCTGACTGCATTGTGCCAAGTGTAAAGTTTGGTGGAGGGGGGATTATGATGTGGGGTTGTTTTTCAGGGGATGGGCTTGGCCCCTTAGTTCCAGTGAAAATAACTCTTAATGCTCTTAATGCTCCAACATTCTGGGGAGAGTTTGGGGATATGGCCCCTTCCTGTTCCAACATGACTGCACACCAGTGCACAAAGCAAGGTCCATAAAGACATGTATGAGCGAGTTTGGTGTGGAGGAACTTGACTGGCCTGCACAGAGTCCTGACCTCAACCCGATAGGATACCTTTGGGATGAATTAGAGCCCGGAGACTGCGAGCCAGACCTTCTCATCCAAAATCAGTGCCTGACCTCACAAATGCGCTTCTAGAAGAATGGTCAAAAATTCCCATAAACACACTCATAAACCTTGTGGAAAGCCTTCTCAGAAGAGTTGAAGCGGTTATATCTGCAAAGGGTGGGCCAACTCCATATTAAACCCTACGGATTAAGAATGGGATGTCATTAAAATTCATGTGCATGTAAAGGCAGGCGTCCCAAAACTTTTGGCTATGTGTGTGTGTGTGTGTGTGTCTGTGTATGTGTATGTGTGTGTATGTGTATATATAATAGTTCTTTCTTGTTCTGGAATCTGATTGGCAAAGAGCCTTTTCCAGCTGCTTGATTTTCCCCCAGTATCAGTATCAGCACTCTGTTTGTATCACTCCACTTGCAGCAAAAATCCACCATATTTATATTACTACTATCACTTTATATGTACAAATACTACTGTGGTGTCACACAATGCAGTTTTAGGGTGCTTTCACACCTGCCTCATTTAGTTCAGTTGAATCGCACTAGAGTTTGTTGTCCCGCTTGGTGTGGTCGTCCCGCGGCATGTGTGAATGCAGCAATCGCACTCGGGTACACACCAAAAGCGGACTAAACACTGGAAAGGTTTGTTTGTGGTGATAACGTGATCTGACCTTGAACATACCCAACTGCATAAATAACTGCATTTTTGGGCTAAACCAGCTGCCATAGTCAGCTGCGCTGTGCCTTGGTTATATTTTCGGAAGATGAGCATGTCACAGTTTAGCAAAATTAATGAACGCCTTCTCCTGACGTCACTTGGCCGTCGCCGTTTGCAGTGCAGTAAAACATTATTTTCCAGCCTCACCCACGCTTCATTCTGGAAATGTATAGTTTGCCTAAAGTGGTGTATACAAACTATGTAGTATATGATGACCAGGGATACAATCAGCCCACGCAGTCGTCTCTCCATAGTATGACTTACAAAAGTGGCGTGTTGTCTGCTGGTTTTTCCTGGACACATCTGGCCATCAAGTGATGTGGATGTTGTCACATGACTGCTTTTGGTTCATTTCACCAACTCATCAACTGATTCGGACCAGAGCAATCAGTGTGGTGTGAAAAGGAACCAAAACGGCTGAAAAATGCTACACTCTAAAAAATGCTGGGTTAAAAACAACCCAAGTTGGGTTAAAACAAGCTAATTGATGGGTTAGTCCATTTTCAACCCAACTTGGGTTGTTTTTAACCCAGCATTTTTTAGAGTGTACAATGTATAATTTTCCGTCGAACTACAGATGTGAAAGCACTCTTAAGAGTTTTTTTTAGACAAGAATGTCGTTATTTAGACTTCACATTTGTGACTCCTATATATAAACAGTGCTTATTTTACAATTTGTTGTTGTTTTCGGAGATTGAGCTCCAGGCCGTCAGCGGCCATTCGGCGTTCATGTACCCGCCGAGAGGAGCTTCATCTCGGCCAGTCCTTTGTGAATTTGCTGCTGGCTCTTATGTAGATAGTGGTTATACATGAGATATAATTAATTTGGGGTATATCAAACGGGCAATCTTTGGTCTTATTAATCTATTACATGTTCCAGAGCAAATCGATTTTGGTTAAAGGGAAAATTAAGTTTCATAATTTATATTTTGGCTATTTTTAACTTGGCTTTTAAAAGCGCTGCTTTTGTATGTTTGACTGAATTGTTTGCTTGTTTGTTTCCTATTGTCTCTTACAATTACTGTTGTTGTTAATTTAAATATTTTTTGCCCTCAACCCGTTGTATAAATTTAATATCACACTCGTAGCCGTGCGATATTGCTGTATATCAGCACGGCTGTGATTCAGCCGTATCACACAAATGGCTACTTGTGTGATATTGCACATATTTTTAACTTTTGTATGTTTAATCTTTTTTTTTTCTTAAAATATGAATTAAGGGAGGCTGAAAATAGGCATTTCCGCCCATCTTGTTTTACACAATCCAAATGTTCCCACACTGGTGAGCTAATTTTATTCAGTTGTGGGTACAGTGCCTCGTTTTCGTCTGTTGTGTCTTTCGTTATGATTTTTTTTTGAGGCAGTAGTAGCTACAAACTATGTTACTGATGCTAGATTATATACAATATTGTCATATTATTTACATTATATCAGTTATTCATTTTTTTAAATATTATTATCATGAATTAACTGGTATATTGCAACACCCTCACAAACTTGGACTGGAAACCTGCTACTACATTCTAAATTACAGGTTAAGCCGGACTCGAACTGTTGTTGCCCACAGCTAAATGTTCCAGATCATGTGTGCTAACCATTAAAACACACATTTGGAAGTTGTCTTTTCTGGGGCATAGTTGACCCTGGCTACCAAAAGTTAATGCTAAATGAGACCTGGTTGCTGCGGTCTCCCCCACGTTGCAAGCAGGGTACGTAATGGATACGTGGAGATCTTCTCCCAGAGATCTTCTAGGGACTCGGGAAGTGCGGGCTCTGTTTCACCTCCTGCCCCAGAGCAGATTTTGTGGTGATGATGATGGTGGCTGGCATTAGTACTGCTGGGAGTTTGAAAGCGGATCTGTTACTCGCAAGGGGTTAAAAAGCAGATGGGGCGGGCTCTCAGTACCCCCAGAGTGTGTCATTGATTGAGGCAATTGGCTGATATGTCACCACCAGGCACACAGATGGATGAAAACACAAACAGTGCAGCCGTGAACACCTTAGCCGAGCCGTCGCATATGCGTGTGTGTTTGTGCAATTGCCTGTGAGTAGTGATGGTGTGAAAATCTCTGGATATGACGGCGTAGCCTGTTTTGTCCACATGCTCCCAGTAATCTGTTCCACACAATCCTCAAGTGTCTTCCCTTCTCGTTCTCTCTCGTCCCTCCTCACTCTCTCTGTTTTGCTCTCTCTCGTTCCCTTTTCTTTTGCCTCTCTCCACCCTGAAGTGCCCTTTTTAATTGAACAGTCATCTGTCGGCTGTTTTCCCCTCTCCCCCCTCCCTTTTCCAACATCAGTCCATCCGATGGCTTCAGCCACTCTCTCTTCCCTTCTTTCTTTCTTTCTTTCTTTCTTTCTCTCTGTACTCCATCATGCCATCTGCTTACAGCCCAGTGACTGGCAAGTACTATGCCATCTCTCCCTACCTCCTTTCATCTGTCCCTCCCTCCATCCCTCCCTCCTTCCCTCTCTGTTGGCATTGTTTGTTTGCACGGGTTGCTGTGCCTTTAAGACCGCTGCCTGCGACTCGGGCCTAATATCATTAATCTGTACAAACTTGGTGTGACAGAAGCAGGAGGCACCGCAGATTGATGACATTTTATTGTTATTGCAGTGCTACTATTAACTGTTCTGCGGTTCTGCTCGCATTTTTTCCCTCTACCTCCACACACGCCTGGCAGAGAGAGACCAGGGAAAGGGAGAGATTTGCAAATTGAACACTCTGCTGGTCTGATACAGAGAAAAACTGATTAATTTAAGTGTAAAATTGCTGTTTTGATGTTATATTTCAGTGACATTTTTTTTTTGCCAATAAATGCAGCTGAATCATTGCTCTTGTTTTCTCTTAAGGCCTGTTGAAGATTACAGGGACGAGTGAGAAGCACTTAATTTGCAAACAATGGGGATTCTGTTGTTCTCTCTCAATATACAGCTTTTATATACTTTTGAGAAATATGTATTATCCTGGATGTTTATTATCATGGACTGTATAACGGTTGATGCACGGTGCAGTTTTATTGATCCACAACACGTCTTACATTTGTACTGGCTCGAGTATTACAGCCTAAATATTACATCAACAGCTATATCCATTTATCACTGATGTTTTATACTAAAAATATAGTTACTATATTACCACTATTACAACGGCTGTCGCTACGATCACTTAGTTAAGCACAACTGTCGGCACTGCTAAAATCACTAATGCAACTGCGTAAAAACACTTGAGTCATTTATTCACGCGTTCACCCTCATGCCATTGCAAATTGATGTTGTTTTCTTCTGTGAAGCACAACATGAGATCTTAAGCAGAATGTCTGAGCTGCTCTTTTCTGTAACAAAATTAGATGGTGATCTTTTTATTACATTAAATAATGTATAGTAAAATATTATTATTATTATTATTATTATTATTATTATTAATAATAATAATAATAAATAATAATAAAGAATATTAGTATTGGTTTTTCCATACATATATTTTCTCTTTGTTAACTTTTCTTTGCAAGACATTTTAATTACATTTATATAATTCATAAATATTAGTATATTGAAAAGAAGCTTTTTCAGTCTGTTCTGAAAATGATAGAACCTAGCATACAAGTCTTATGGGTAACTTTTGATATTTTCATGGTGCTTTGGTATTTATTTGGTAGCTTGGAGTTTGGCAGTATAAATTACCATTCGCTTCGTCATCCTGTTTTTTTTTTGTTGTTTTTTCATGGAAGGAATAAAATACAGTTCTGGAATGACAATGGGATGAGTAAATGGTGACTAAGTAAGATTCTCATTGTTGGTTGTATCTGTAGTATCTAAGTATCTGTTCAAGTTGTGAGCGTGACAGGACAACTCATGTTTAGTGGAAGTTCAATTAGTAAAAATGGCTGGGCATATGTGTGTGCGTGCTTCACTGATATACCATGGAGTGTTGGCTGCACAAGGTCAGACCCAGAGCTCATTAAGAACAGAGGAGGGGGGGTGGGGTCCCAATTCTCCCATTCTCACTAACCTTATTCTGTAATTAGCCATTGTTTCCTCTTAACACTCTGATCAAGGAGGGGAAGGACAGGAAACCTATTAAAGAACAGAGCTCCCAAGCACCCAAGACATACAGTTACAGTAGAGTACACTTTCTCATATAGTGCATGGTGTATTTTCCACATCAAGACCATGTTCTGGAGCACCAAGTCCACAGTTGGGTGATCATATTGCAGACGCTATTGCAGGGCAAACATATCATGTATGGCTTCCTCTATATGGCACGTTTGGTAGGTTTTAAGAGCCCATAAGATCCAGGGGCTTCAGTAAAAGTCAATCCTCCTTAATGATGATTGATGGGTGCACACTGTTCTTAATCATTCTCTCGCTTTTTTTAGATTCCATTGGTACAGCTGACCTGCAAAGAGAGCAGAGAGTGTGCATGTTGCCTGGGTCAATAACTTTTCTCTCTTTTTTTTTTGTCTTCTCCATTAATTTATTTAAAATGCATAAAAAATGCATTTCACACCTACAATGATTTACAGATACACTCTAAAAAATGCTGGGTTAAAAACAACCCAAGTTGGCTTGAAAATGGACTAACCCAGTGATTGGGTTGTTTTAAGCAAACATTTAACCCAATCGCTGGGTTAGTCCATTTTCAACCCAACTTGGGTTGTTTTTAACCCAGCATTTTTAGAGTATAAAATATATTTATCATTTTAAACTATTATAGCATATTTATTTTTTTAAAGTTTTCTTGAAAGTTTTTTTTTTTTTTTTTTAAATCATATGAAATCAACATACTATTACTACTACTACTACTACTACTACTACTACTATTTTTCAAAAATTGATTTAATGAAACTTTAACCAAAAAAGCTATACAAGGCATTTAACAAAAATGCCTTGTATAGCTCATAATTTAAAAAAATATATATAATTATAACATTTATTGAAATTTTATAATAAAAACAATAATACTAAATGTTAAATAAAACAGAAAACAACATTTTTATTTATTTATTTATTTTCTTTTTTCAGAGGAACTTTCTATAAAGAGTTATGTCAGGACAATCATCCACAACCTCAAATAAGAGGACTCTTAGCTGATTAGAGAACATGAAGTTGAAAGAAAATATTCAGGTGTTGAAAATTGCTAAAACAACTTTTACTATGCATACAAATGCAAATCTGAACAAATTCTCTCCGGGAGAGAGTGAGTCAGAGAAACATATCATATAATACAAGGTTTAAAATGTAACTGAGCTGTGCTCATTTCATTTATAAGGTGCATCTCAATCAGCTCCCTAGCTTCCTAGGTCATGAATCAATATATCGTGTACATGATTTGGGACACTGGTAAGGGTAGTAAGGACCATGGCTCACTACACATTGGGACACTGATGACTCGCTGTACAATATCCTCGCTGTACAACATCGCTACTGGTATTTATGAACAACAGAACTGATCTTCCTGAAATTATTTAAATGTTATTTAAAGTACATTATGATAAATAGTTTGCTTGTTACATACACTCACCTAAAGGATTATTAGGAACACCATACTAATACTGTGTTTGACACCCCTTTCGCCTTCAGAACTCCCTTAATTCTATGTGGCATTGATTCAACAAGGTGCTGAAAGCATTCTTTAGAAATGTTGGCCCATATTGATAGGATAGCATCTTGCAGTTGATGGAGATTTGTGGGATGCACATCCAGGGCACGAAGCTCCCGTTCCACCACATCCCAAAGATGCTACAAAAAAAAAAAAGAGGCTACAATTTGCACAAGCTCACCAAAATTGGACAGTTGAAGACTGGAAAAATGTTGCCTGGTCTGATGAGTCTCGATTTCTGTTGAGACATTCAGATGGTAGAGTCAGAATTTGGTGTAAACAGAATGAGAACATGGATCCATCATGCCTTGTTACCACTGTGCAGGCTGGTGGTGGTGGTGTAATGGTGTGGGGGATGTTTTCTTGGCACACTTTAGGCCCCTTAGTGCCAATTGGGCATCGTTTAAATGCCACGGCCTACCGGAGCATTGTTTCTGACCATGTCCATCCCTTTATGACCACCATGCACCCATTCTCTGATGGCTACTTCCAGCAGGATAATGCACCATGTCACAAAGCTCGAATCATTTCAAATTGGTTTCTTGATCATGACAATGAGTTCACTGTACTAAAATGGCCCCCACAGTCACCAAATTTCAACCCATTAGAGCATCTTTGGGATGTGGTGGAATGGGAGCTTCGTGCTCTGGATGTGCATCCCACAAATCTCCATCAACTGCAAGATGCTATCCTATCAATATGGGCCAACATTTCTAAAGAATGCTTTCAGCACCTTGTTGAATCAATGCCACGTAGAATTAAGGCAGTTCTGAAGGCGAAAGGGGTGTCAAACACAGTATTAGTATGGTGTTCCTAATAATCCTTTAGGTGAGTGTGTGTGTGTATAATAATATATATATATATATATATATATATATATATATATATATATATATATATATATATATATATATATATATATATATATATATATATATATATATATATATATATATAGTATGCACACTGATCAGGCATAACATTATTAACCCTTTTGCTGCCAAAACATCCCTGACCTGTCGAAGCATGGACTCCACTAGACCCCTGTGGTATCTGGCACCAAGATGTTAGCAGCAGATCCTTTGAGTCCAGTAAGTTTTTGATTGGACCACACGGGCCAGCCTTCGCTCCCCACGTGCATCAATGAGGCTTGGCCACCCATGACCCTGTCACCGGTTCACCATCATTCCTTTCTTGGACCTCTTTTGATAGATACTGACCACTGCAGACTGGGAACACCTCACAGGAGCTGCAGTTTTGGAGATGCTCTTACCCAGTCGTCTAGCCATTACAATTTGGCCCTTTTCAAACTCACTCAAAACCTTACGCTTGCCCATTTCTCCTGATTCTAACACATCAACTTTAACACTAACACATCACATCAACCCACTAACAGGTGCCATGATGAAGAGATAATCAGTGTTATTCACTTCACGTCATAATGTTATGTTATGTTATGTGTGCATAAAGTATATTTTTTTGTGTTTAAGTTTATTTTCTATTTAAGTGTTTAAGTAATTTTTGAAATCACATTCACCATAAAGCAATAATGAAAATAAACTTCAACACACAAAAATATACTTTATACACAACACATTCAAGTTAACAAACAACCCAAACAAATATCATCCCAAAACCTACATTTCCCATAATTCAGAGCAAAAGATATAAAGGACATCAGAAAATCAGGCAGAACCACGAGTAAGATACACAATAATTAAAAACAAAATTAAATAAACATTTTAAACCCATATCTCTCTCTAATTGTTGTTTAATTCAAGTACTAGTGTGCACTCTAGTAACGAGTTCTTGGTGCTATCTCTCTTCATCTTAATTTAATGCATGCATAAAGAGACAACGTGCCTTTCTAATACAAATAATTGGGCAAATAATAAAGAAATTTATAAACGAACAGACAGACAAAAAAAAAAACATTAATCCTCAAAGCAAATTAAATATAAATTTATCCTAAAAAAATTAAAAAGGAGAAAAGTATAAACATTCAAATTAAATGTTTATTAATTGTGGCCTTATGTGATGGCTAAATGCAACATTTCAGCTGTAAATAAATTATAAATGTTAGCTAGATTATTACTTGTCTAGCGACACATATTTATGCTGAAATATAATTAAATAATGTTTTGTATTTAAAAAACAAAAAAACATTGTGTGTCATTGTGTAGTGAGTTAGCTCTCTTGATTTATGTTTCGTGCTTCAGAACTTCTGTTAAGGGAACATAATGAACATCAATGCTCCCTTGTTTTCACAGTGCATCGTGAGACTTTACAGGGAATGAGCGTTTTAGTGCACTGGTAGGATTTTGCGATTGATTGAGACAGCCCTTAAAATGGCAGACTCGCTGATCAGTTCCCTGACTACTGTACATGGAACTGATTGAGATGCACACATAGGATGGAGTTTACGCTCATTCACTTCACATACTCATTGCGTAGTGAATGTGTAATATTGTGCTATGCTATCCCCTGGCTCACCTGTTATCCAGCAAACACGAGCAGTGAATGAGTCTACCAGATATTTCCTGTTATTTGGTAGAATTCGTTATTCGTTTTGAAGCCATTATCCATGCCTTTCCGAACAAGGTATTCAGCATCAGACACATCCCTATCCAAAAGGCATTAAAAGAAGAGATGTAAGTTTGATTTGAAATTTTTGTAGACCTTAATTACAGAACATTTATATGCTAAAAAAGGTTAAAATCTCACAAGCCTTCAGGTTGCTGGTCACATTGGACTTAGTAACTCTGACAGTTATATAAAGTGAGAATGCAGCCGTCTGATTCAAGTCTGTTGTGTTGGTATATTAAGCGACTCAGGATTTGAATCTGTTTGACAGCATTGCAACTTAGTTTCTCAGTCTCTTCCCCGCCTTAGTCTTTCTCCTACTGCACGCTGGCGGTGGTCCATCCATCTGATTAGAAGTTCCCTCCTGTCCAAATCAACCTGCCACCTGCCCATCAATCAAATCCCAACAGCTACAGCAACTTTCATTTTGCGATTTGACAATTACACAAGTTGGACAACATCACTCATATCTATCCCAGCATCAATGAGCTTCAATCTCCGCTCATGAGCCACCCTTAAACCCCTTAGCAGATACGCAGCCTAATGTCATCTTGGCTGATGTCGAGACAACATTTACCAACACGTCAGCCTGGCATCCAAAAGCGTTCGCAATGTTTCTAAAACCGTGTGACCAAATTGCTGCTAAATTGCAGCCTTCACGAGCACTATTGCATTGTGTGCTGCCGTCGAGGCCTGTCTGTTAGATGACGAAGACTTTATGAGGCTGAAACGGATGAGGAACAGGACGAGGACAGTCAGTCATGTGGGATCGGAGATGCGGTGAGAACAACGACAGGGGGACAGACTTGATGGGATTTCCGAAATCCATGTGGGCCATGATGAATGTCTGAAATTGGTTTGTCTGGAGCTTGATAAGTCATTTGTTTTCATTAGCCTGATGGTAGCCTAAGTCCATAGTGGTAGACTGATTGGTGTGTGGTTGAGGGGGCTTGGATGGAGATGAGGCCTCTCTCCTGTCCTGGTCTTCATCCCGCTCTAAGAGAATTATGTCGGCTCAAGGGCCCGCACCCCTGTGGACAGCTCCTGATCAGATAGGCCTCTGACAGCAAAATATCATTCACTCCCTGTCGCCGCCGCTCTCTCGTTGGAGCATGTCCATTAAATATTGACGAGCCGTTATCTCCGGGCGCTGAGGGAGACGTAAAAATAACGCAAAGAATAGAGAGGGGGACGGGGAGTGGGAGATAAAGTCAGACGTGAGAGTCTCACCTTACAAACCCAAGCGGCAATCCCTCGTGCTCTACTCTGCCGACCATTTCTAGTCTTAATAATTGCCCGCATGTAAAACTGATCTCAGACTTGTCCTTAAAGTCACACGGTAGTTAAGTACACTTGGCTCGCATTTGCCTTTAAATGTCAGGTGCTGGTTAAAAACAGACATGTCGCTTGAACTTAATGGAGGGAATTGTATGCGGAACAATATGGCAGATGCACTGTTGCTAGGCATAATCGGTTAATAGGCTCGCAGGTGGCACTTAAATGCGTCTTTCAGCTCCGGAGTGGATTTGTGTGTATTTTCCGCTATTGTTCCTGAAAAGGAAAAGCCACAAACCCTCTTTTTTTGTGTAGAGCCTGAAGTTACCTTTTATAAGGCCTTGTCACCGCTCACTCAGTATAAACACACACTCGCCCTGCAGTCAAATCAGGCGCTGACATACTGCCGCTGTCACACCAAACATAGCCCAAAGCATCAGGAAATAATCCAGCAGAAGAGACACTTAAAATAAGCCTGTGGCGCTACCGAGAGTAGGAGCGAGGGAATGTGTATTAGAAAGAGGGTTAAGTTGCCTGTAAACCACTTGATTCTGCGAACACAGCGTGTGTATGTTTGTCTGTTCGAGATGTTGTTTGGGGGATGGGTTCACGGTCGCACATGTGACACAAACACATACAGATAGAGAGAGAAGAGCCACATGGCAGCAATGCTGGGGGGCCATATGAGGCTTTCAGGCCTTGGTTAATTGGGAGCCTTCACTATTGATTAGGAGATTAGGAGTGAGCGAGCATGGCTCCTATAAACCAGCACACACTCAGCGGGAGGGAAAGGGTGCTGTGTGTGTGTGTGTGTGTGTGTGTGTGTGCATGTGCAATGAAACGAAGCATGTCTGAAATATGCCTCTCTGTCAGTAGTGCAAACACAAGGCAGGAGAAGAGGGTTAATCACTACCTGATCAGAAGCAAGTTGATTGATTCGGATTGTGTTCTGGTCTTGATAAAACGAGAAATTTGTCAGGTTGATTTAATTGATCTGCGGGTGCCAACTTGTCCACCGATTAAAAGGTCATTCCACAGTTTATGTTGGCTTCAAGTAGATACGTTTGCCCGGCGCAGAAGGGGTTAACCTCTCTGGCCATGACAGTATAAAAGCAAGCAAAATCAATAGGAGGAAAAATAGGAAAATGACATGCCCCTCCAGTTGGGAGATCTAATCTCCAATATCCATTTACAACACTAGGACTCGCTTTAGCAATTATAGGCCATCTCCACTGGCGGCCTCTCCTTTGGAGCACTATGGAAATGCCTTTAAAATCTGCATTCAATAACGAAACTGTTTGTTTCATTCTCAAAAAAGGCACATTTTCATATCGCTAAATGATTTTGATTGAACAAATTCCTCTTTTCCGAATGTACATGTATGATTTTTCCATTTATAATATTGTATTAGTTTTTACTTTACTCAACTCAACATTGTTTAGAGTCCTTCAATCAAATTTCTTTTTAATCTGGATTTTACAATTCACAATAAGGGAATAAAGTCACAGTTTTGATTACTCTTTGTGAATTATAATTATTATAGTAGTAATAATAATAATATGCAGATTGACTTTATTTTTTTATTTATATTTATCTTAGTATATAAACCTAGCTAGGAGATTGAGGTGATTTTCGTTAATCTGCATTTTAAAATATTGCATTTAAAATGTGCTTTTATTTTTTTTTTAAGCTATAGCTGTTCATTTGCTTGATATTGTATTACAAAAATTGCCCACTACTAGTTTAACCACTTGCATTAATACACATTGACATGACTGCATTAAAACCATAACATATTCTAATTGAACAATGCAGACCACTTCTTTTTTCCCTTTCCTCTCTCTTCTCTGCTTCTCTCTTTCCTTCCCTCCTTTTCAAAGTCCTCTTAAGGAGCGCTTTGTAGTCGCCCGTCCCGTCTTATCAGCGCTGGCACGAAGCACTTGCCTCTGTGACTGTCCTTATGTTCTGAGTGAGCTCCTGCTTTTGTGCTTTCTAATGAACTTTGACCAAAATTAGACATACTCTTCAACTTTTTAAAGCGGGGCCCCCCTGAATGGCTCTTTTGTTGTGGAAGTGGCACAGCGCTGGGCTGCTGAAGGAATGCTGGGTTTCTCACTCTCTTTCCTTCTTTTTCTCCTTCTTATAGACATGAGGAATTTCGGTCTTAATCTCAGAGAGAGAGAGAGACAGACAGAGAGCAGAAGGACCGAACTCCCTCAGGCACTTTAGTGGACGTCTCTGCTCTCACAGATTCAGCAGACAAACCACTCTTCATTTCTCTCAATCTCCCTCTGTCCAACACTCACTCTGTCCCCACTTCTTATGATTCATGTGAAGTCTCTCACTTTTTCTCTCATTTTGTTGTTGTTGCAGTCTTCATGTATTCAGGTCAATGACGTGACGTTTCCTTTTTCTCAGACCTATTAAGTAATTTTCATGTACCTCTTTTGTGATGAACTTGTATTCAATTTCTAAATTAAGTAATTTTAGATTTTTCTTTTCATCTTTAAAATTAACATGTGCAACTGTTCAGAAATTGTATTTTTTAAACCTCAAGAAAACTTCAAGATATTCATAAATAAAAAATTAATGATATTAGTAATCTTTGAAAATATGTTTGAAAAGATATTAGCAAAAGCAATGAATAATATAATAATGTGTATATTATAGTGATTTAAGAGGTTTTAAAATGTTTCCTCAATCTATTCAAAGTGTACACTACTGTCCAAAAGTACATTCATAACTTTTATTTATTTTATTTAGGGGATGGGGAGGGGGTATTGGTCTTATTGGTTTATTTAAAGGAATTAAATTATTAAGGGATTTAAGGAAATAAAGAAAATAAAGAAGAACAGTAAAAATTCCAGTTCTACTGTAGTTATGAAGTAAACTATTTGCAAATAAATAATATATATATATATATATATATATATATATATATATATATATATATATATATATATATATATATATATATATATATATTTTTTTTTTTAAATATGCACAGACTTTTATTTTTGTCTGCCTAATATGTAAAAATGCTAAATGTTTCTTGTCACACCAAATTCAGTTTTTCAGTGATTTACATAAATATTTATTAATTCAAAATGGTGAAACTTCATAAAAATGTGCATCACTTGGTATTACTTTTGGTTGCTGAACATTTTTATCGTAAAAGTTGTCAGATGTTAAATGTTTAGCTACTTACATCTTACGATGCACTCTTTCACTTCTATAACTAAAGTGTCGCGTTGGAATTCGCAGTAACAGTAAGCTCCGCCTACTTTGATTTGATTGGCCACCTCACTCATTCTGACAGTGACGAGCACTGTTAGACCGTTGAGGCAGACCAACCTAAAAATGTAACATTTTACTTTTGTCATCCTAGCAACAAATAGAGTGGTGTGTAATGGAGTACAGCAGAGCAGCATCAACAATATCAAATAATCTATAATTTATCCATTTCTAATTATTCGGGGGACTTGTCCCTCTGCAACCTGGTGGTAATGGCCCTGGTTTTTACTGTATTTTTGATCAAATAAATGGAACCTTGGTAAGCAGAAGACTTCTTTCAAAAATGTTAAAAAGCACCAGTAAAACTTACTTTTGAATAGTGTAAGGATAATATTATATTAATATTTACTTGATAGTTACTCAACTTCAATCAAACATTTTGAAGAACTTTTTTTTTTAACAATTCTAAGAAATTTGCACTTGTATGCTTATTTGTTTGTTTAATCTGGACTTTAAAAAATCCCATGTCATCCTCTCACACATTCTTATTTCGCATTGACCCTTTCACTCTCCCTCTTTTTCTCTGACACTGGTGGAGGATTATAAATCAAGGTAATCAGGCCTGTTTAACCTCCGCTAGGATGTCGTCACCAGCCGAGTCCTCATGCTGTTTTACGTTTCCGCTCTCCTCTCATCTGCCTACCCGTGTCACTACACTGCTTTATTGCCCCTCACGCTGCTTTTCTGCCTCTACGGCGCGCGCGAGCGTGTGTATGTGTGTCTCACATGCTCACTGTCACACTCCTGATCTTTACAACGCTCCCAATGCGCTTGACACAAGACTGTTAGGTAAGGTGGCAAGGGAGTGTGGGCTTACAGCATTTAAACCACATTTTCACTTAAACACACACACACACACACACACACACACACACACACACACACACACACACACACACACACACACACACACACACACACACACACACACACACACACACACCCTCCCCACATCACACACACATAAATTCATACCACACACCCATAGTTGTTTGTGCTCCAATTACATATTTATGTTAGTCAAGCTGAGCAGAAGGCAAAGCGGAGGCACGTCAGTAAGTTTAGCAGGTGGGGGCCGATTGGTATCAACTCCCAGAGGCTGAGAGAAGATAGACACATAGACTGAACCTTTTCCTCGCGCTACAACACACACACACCTCTCATCTTACACCTCCAGCGCTTCCGCTACGGGGAGAGAGAGCAGAAAGGGGAAGGAGACAAGTCGAAGCGGCCTAGTCTTTTCAGAGGCAGAGCGAATGTGTACATTGAGTGCCGAAAGTGGAATGAGATAGATGATGAATTTGCTTGATTCATTAGCATGATGAATGAGCGAGTGTTATCAGGCAGAGAGCAGAATCAGAGGCTGACTGATGTGTGTGTGTTAGGGATGCTAGAAAGAGAGTCAGGCCCTCAGGTCGTTGACATTTAGAAACCCCAGAGACCGGGCTGCCCTAGAGCCCAAAACAGCGCGGGGAGTCAAACGCACATGCACACACATCATCCTCAAAGTTTATCAGGGGATCCAGTTTTTAACATCATTCACACATAATTTAATGCTTCTAAATGAGGGGTTTTCAAACTGGGGTCGGGGGACCCCCAGGGGCCGCAAGGGAATGCTAGGGGGTCTGTGGAAAAGTTTAGAGGAAAAACAATTTAAATAAATGTAAGTAAATAAATAAATGAACGAGATTAAACTAAATAAATTGTTTTAAATAATACATCAACAGTGTAGTACTATAGTGAGTAGAAATTACATGATACCCCTTCCCCATTTTTATTTTTATTTTTTTTTTTTTACATTTCTTTTTAAAAATCTGGATTTTAAACGTCCTTTTCATCATCTCACACTTTTTTTATTTGCCATCAACCCATTCACTCTCCCCCTGTCTGTCTCTCCCATTTTTTCCTCTGTTGGAGGATTATAAATCAAAGCAATCTGGGACTGTTTAATTTCCGTGGAAAAGTTGAGGGAAAAATAAATAAATGTAAAAAAAAAAAAAAAAAAGAAAAAAAGTTATAATTAAACTAAATAATACAATTTATAATATATCAACAGCATAGTACTATAGTGAGTAGAAAAAAAAAATGATAATAATGTAACATAAAAAGAAATGTCTCAGGTTACATATGAAACCGGGTTCCCTGAGAGGCGAAACGAGATACAGCATCGGGGCTTGAAGCTATGGGAACACTCCACGTGAGGTGGTGTATGAAGGATGTTTATACACGCCAATCTACGATTGGCTGGGCGTGAGGACGTAGTGACACAGTGTAGTAGTTACAGAAACCATAAATAGATGCAATGCCAGCATGTCACCAGATTCTAATAGTATGAAGAAGATGCACAGGTGTGGAAGGCTGACGTGGCGGCTTGTTCCACTGAAGATGATCCAGGCATGGCCGGGGGTGTGGCAGACCATTGCAGTGGCTCGTTCCTAAATAAAATAAAAAGGGAACTGGGTTACATACGTAACCTGAGACATTCCCTTTCGAGTGGGACTCAATGCTGTGTCATGGCTTGACGCTATGGGGACTTCAATGCCAAAGTTACTTCAGTGCCACGTCACTGGACAATCATGCCCCACGAGGGTGTGTTTTGTTACAGACAATTGTTTGCGTGTGCTAAGACCAGCTTAACCCTCAAGGACCTAAAACCTTAGGTTGAATCCGTGTCCAGAATGTAGAACCTGATAAATGTGTACCGAGAGCCTGCTGCAGTACAAACATCTTGCAATGGTGCAAGAGCTCTGGAAGACATGATACTCACTCATATTGGAATGGGCCCTAATTCCTAGAGGTGAAGCCATTCAGCGTGCCTCATAGAAGGGGGAGATTGCGTCAGTGATCCAGTGCGAGATGCACTGCTTGGTGACCACCTTCCCTCTATTGCGGCCACCAAACCAGACCAGGAGCTGAGAGTTAAGCCACTGGCTTGAGTGGTAAATGTAGATCCTCAAAGCACAGACTGGATGTAACAAATGCATACTTTCTTGCTCTTGTGTCTCATGAGGCGGAGGTAAGAAAGTCTGCAAAACTGACCAGATAGAACAGATTGCGTGGCCTGTCTGTTTCCACTCTAGATTGAGCTAGGCCACGGCACAGGTCTCCTCAAACGTGACTGACTGAGAGGGCTGCTCTGCTGACGCGCCTCTATGTCTGCATCCAACTCCTCAGAATCAGATAAAGACAGCACGAGTTCCTCATTCTGGGCCGAAGAAATCGCAGAGCGAGCTTCAAGTTCCAGAACGGGGTCTTCAGAGTTGGTGGAAAGGGCTCGACCGTCCCCGTCTGTCACTCCTCATCCACCAACTCTACCTGGGAACCCCATGACCAAAGACACGGGGGTGCAGAAGCTTTGCTTTCATCAAAAACAAGCGGGATTGCAGTTTGCAGAGATTAAACTTGTCGCAATGAGTGCATGTCAGCCCCCTGAAGGACTGACCTTGCATGCTCCTCACCCATACAGATTATACACGTTGTGTGAGTCATCGCCCGTAATGTATCGTGGGCACGGCGTAAGAAATCTCCTGAACTTATTTCCTGACATGTTGGAATCTAACTCCTACCCTTTTTTCAAACACGCACACAAAGCAGAAAACACGCTCACACATACGGCTTCTGAAAACAAAGCAGGCGACATGCTGGCATGGCACCTATTTATGTTGGTTGAGCAGCACTTTGGTCAGCACTCATGTTGTTTTTAAGGTGCTATATAAATAAACCTGACCTTGGCCTTTATGGTTTTGGTGACATTCTACGGTATTTCGCTACGCTGTTTGGTGTGTGTAAACGCGCGCTTCAGACACCGGCTCCCGTGGAGTGTCAAGCCATTATGTGGCGTTGAGTTCCACTCGAAAGGGAACAAATATTTTCCAAATAATATTTTACATATTTATAATATTAATAAAAAAATGGGTATTAGTATAAATTGGTTCTTTATACATATATAAAGTTATAAAATATAAAGCTGCCTTTTAAGTTTTGGGGTCCTTTGTACATGGATGATCATACTTATGGGTCCGCAGCATCAAAAGATAAAAAACTTCATAATAACAATAAAAAAAAATCCTTAAGAGCATCTTAAGCAGTTATAAATGAGCGTAATGTGCGGTTTATGGCCTGGTGCCATTGTTTGAGAGCATTGAATACAATTAAGAGAAAAATAATCTATGCCTCAATGACTCTTGGCTTTTCACATTGTCGTTATTAGTGTCAGATTTATTGTTTTCTTATTTGAAAGAAAAAAAAAAATGTTCAGAGTTGCTTGTGGTCACTGGCTAATAATATAAACAATTATAAGATTTGCTCATGTCTTCCATTAAGTGTTGAAAATCTGTTGTTGCAAATGTCTGTATCTCCTCCTCTTGCAGCTGATCGGTACTCTAAAGTAAAGCACAGGATTTTTTTTTTTTACTGTCGCTTGTCATCTTTACCGCTAATTATATAGAGAAGTATGGAGATTTGGATCATTAGCAATGCTAATAGTAGCATCCAGTGAAACAGACACACCTGGATTGGGGTGAGACAGCTGGGGTAGGTATGGATTATAGACACAGGTGCACTATTCAACAAGCCTGCCAGCATTAGATGAATGTTAAAGTATGCACTTTAAACTAAACAAAGATGCTAAAACTGGTCCCTTTTCACGCCCAGGGTGAAGTTCAAAGTTTTCAGAGGTTTTATCACTTAATTTCAATACATATTCAGTTATGTGTTCATAACTGTTCTCGATAAGTTTGTTAGGACTTTTCGATTTTTAAATAAGCCTCATTTCAGCTAACTTTATTTATTTTTTATTCTTGTGTAATCTTTTTTCTCAGATCTTGATGCATCCATGTAAACAGTGAAAATATGCATCTCATTTGGTGCACTAAATCTGATACGTACACTACTGTTCAGAAGTTTGAGGTCAGTAAGATTGCTTTTTCTTTTGAAAGAAATTGTACTTTTATTCAGCACATTAAAATGATCAAAAGTGGAAGTAAAGGCAGTTTTAATGTTACAAATGATTTGATAACACTTTATTTTGATGGTCCCGTTTGAACATTCTGTTGACTTTGCACTGACATGTCAACCAACTCTTATTAGAGCATTAGTAGACTGTCTGCTTAATATCTGCTAACTCTTTATTCTAATGGTCCTCCAACGGACATTCTACTGACTATAAGTAACTTTACAATTTATATTCTTAACTTATTCTAACCCAAACCCTACCAGTCTACTAATACCCTACTAACACTCTAATGAGAGTTCGGCGCAATGTTACTTAGTCAACAGAATGTGTTAAAGGGACCATCAAAATAAAGTGAAACCAATGATTTTTATTTCAAATAAATGTTGTTCGTTTGATTCATCAAAGAATCCTGAATGTATCATAGTTTCTACAAAATATTAAGAAGTACAACTGTTTTCAACATTGATGTCTTGAGCACCAAATTATTACACACAATGATTTCTGAAGGATCATGTGACACTGAAGACTGTTGAATGGTAGTCTATTTAAACCACATGTAATGGTAGTGTTGAACTATAACTTTTGAATGGTAGAGAATTTGATATGTGGTCTGATCTAAACACTCGATATCTGTTATCATCTTTATTATGTTTTTCTTTTTGCGGACAGACAAAAAAAAAAAATCTGGTCTAAAAGCATCACTTGGAGGCTAGCGGGAAGGGTCTGAGATAGTGTTTTACAGGGATTTCAGTTGTATTATTATTACTACAAATTAAAAGCTGTATTAGAGAGAGGTGTTGTTTTGTTTTTTTTGCATTTGTGTAATATTTATTGACATCTTGTGATATTTATAAAAAACAGAAAATACAAAATAAATATTTGTTGAAGTTCATGTTAAACCATTATGAGTATTGCTACTAAAAATCAAAATAATGGCATTAGATAGTACTGCATTAGAGATAGTTGTACAATTGTTATTCATTTATTTATTTTGCGCTTTCTAATGACACTGGATAGTGCTACATTAGAGACAATTTTACAATTTAATTTAATTTTGTTATGCATTTGTGTTATGTGTTTGTTGATATATTTATACAATATTATATTTGGTGACGTTCGTGTTTAACACTTGTGAATATTGCTACTAAAAAGCTAGTGCACAATTAGAAGTATTGCACAATATCTTTTTTTGTACATGTGTGCAATGTATTTGTCAACATCTTATGATATTTCTAAGAACAAGAAAATGCAAAAATAATTTAATATTTGGTGACATTAATGTTAAACACTCGTGAGTATTGCTGCTAAGAAGCTAACTAATGACACCATATAGTGCTGTTGTCAGCCTAGTGCGTCTTGGCGGGATATTAATGCAAACACAGTCGGTTATATCTTAAGTGAATGTACACAGTCGGGAAATGAAATCGCATACACGTCAAAATATATGATCTGTGCATTAGGCCTTAGCATAAATGCAGGCAAAGTGAATTGTGACAGTTTTTTACAGTCTTGCAGAAAGGCAGTTTGACAAACAACAGGTCTCAGAGGAGCTGCATATGGCGAGCTGTGGCGCACATACAGGCCCTACCTGCACAAATGGCTGGGTAGAGACTCCTTTGACTAGTAGCAGGGCACATCCAGTGTCTGTTTACAGTAATGGCTCTTTTATGGTGGCAGGATGCTGGCTGCAGCAGTCAGGGCCAGGGGCACTACTCCCTCTCTCTCTCTCTCTCTCTCTCTCTCTCTCTTTCTCTTTTTCTCCTTCAATGATAAATGGTCCTATCGCTGGTTTAAATTATTTCCTACAGATCTCATTTAGGGCCTTGAAGAAGAGATCCACCCTGTTTATTCATTTCACATTTGCACCCTGCTTCAATATCTTTGTCTATGCCTGCAAAGAATCACCCCCCCCACCCCCATCCTCAAGAAAAGGAGGGGAAAAAAGCAATTTGCCCAATGTACATAAAATGATGCTCTCACAATTTTGATAACCTGCATAAATTATAAAGCGTAATTAAATATTATACCCTGTGAGTTGCCAAGGAGAAAGACAGAATGAGGGAGAGACCGATAGAAAGAGAAGACGATGGAGGAAAAGCGGGAGGTTAGAAAAGACAGCTGTGTGTAGTGTCTTCTAATAATGTTCTTATTGATTCTTCCTTAAGGTGAAATGGTTTAAAGATACCAATAGCAGGGAAGGTAAGAGCAGATATCAGAGCATGGCGTCGTGGCTTTGTTTGGCTCACATAAATCAGAGGGGCTTTGGCATTGTGAGATTGCCGCAGAGGTGGCCCATATATTTAAATGGAGTATTAAAAATTTAAATTGTTCAGCACATGGAAGGCGTGGATGTGTCTCTTGCGAGCACGCGATTGACCCAAAAATATATTCAAATTACCACAGCTAAACAGCATCTGCTCCACCCAGTGTGCGCGTGTGTGCGTGTTTGTTTTGTTTGTGTGCGGGAAAGAGAGCGTGAATTAACTCTTTAAGCGTAAAGAAAAAAACATATCCTGAGCTCAGCAAAGAAGAATCACTGATTCAGAGATATGTTCTGGTGACATTTTACAGTTCTAAGATTACAGGCTGCAGGGAGGCAACCTACAAGTTGCTGTTGTGGTAGATTACACCTTATGAAGGAAGTAAGTGCGTTTTCCATGAAAATTGCACATTATATAACCATATTAGTCTTAGCTCAATTGATAGAGCATGGCAACAGCAATGCAGAGGTTGTGGGTTTGATTCACTCGTGCTGACCAAACTAAGTTGCTTTGTATAAACACTGCCGTTCAAAAGTTTGGGGTCAGTATGTTTTCTTTTTTAAAGAAATTAATCAATGAGTTAATCAAAAGTGACACAAAAGTAGGGGGACCAGATGTCTCACGGTGGAATACGGGACGGACCCCACCAACACCCCCCCACCCCAATGCAATTTATGAAAATATTATTTTGCGATACCGATATAGTTATTTTAGTTATTTCTACACTCTAAAAAATGCTGGGTTAAAAACAACCCAAGTTAAGTTGAAAATGGACTAACCTAGCGATTGGGTTGTTTTAACCCAGCGGTTGGGTTAAATGTTTGCTTAAAACAACCCAATCGCTGGGTTAGTCCATTTTTAACCCAACTTGGGTTGTTTTTAACCCAGCATTTTTTAGTGTATATATAATTATTTTATATAAAGAACAAAGAAGAAAATTAAAAACAATAGGACAAAAACAATAGAGATACAAATTAAATTACGTCTTTTTTTTAGGTACATTTAACATGTATACACAATTTTTTTGTTTGATTAACGTTAATGACACAGACAGGTATTTTAGGCTGCCTTCCCTTTGAGACCGAATGCTTGAATCTAATGCTGTTTTCACGTACTGTCGGAAATTTCCTACTTCTGCTTCTGAAGTCGTGATTACGAGCTTGAGAGACTTGAGAGAGCGTTCATGTCCAATTATTTAACTAGTAAACTAGTATTTTTACGATAATTCCGATAGCACGTGAAGGCAGCATAATACACGCTTTATGTATGTTTCTCTTAAGCCATACCAACTGTATTTACGCCAGATACTCCACAAGATGGGCATTTTGATAAGTGTGTGCATTTGATCATTCAGATGCAAAGATAAGTGAATTCGCAAACGCACGCTGTCTGAGAGAACGTTCTGGTGTGTGCAATTCAATTTACTTGCGCATAAGTTGATAAACTCTTTTTGAAGATTTAAACGTAGCGCGTTTCTTTGACTACTTCGCGCCTGACTTGATCTCCTCTGCGCTCTCTGATATCCCGCCTTCACCAACTGCAGGTTAATCGATAACAAATTGTGATTGGCTAGTAATTTTGTTGTACGATGAGCTTGGCTACTTTTGATAGGTTGTTCTCATGTGACAGAAGACTATACTACTCTCACCCAGCCATAAAGAAAATTTAGTACAGATGAAATACGAGACAAAACTTTTAGTCGGGACATTTAAATGTAGAGCTGAAATACGGGACTGTCCCAGGAAAAAACTTGACGTCTAGTCACCCTTCACAAAAGACTTTTACATTCTTAAAAAAAAAAAAAAAAATCTTCTTTTGCTGTTCTTTTGAACTCCCTATTATATTAATAATTCAAAATATGACTGTTTTTACTGTATTTGATCAAGCAAATTGATCAAATACAGCCTTGGTGAGCATAATGGACTTCTTTCAAAAACAATAAAAAAAAAAAATCTTACCAACCCCAAACTTTTGAATGGCAGTGTAAGTGTCTGCCAGCTGGTAAATGTAAAAGTATCAGCCTGGCTCATAAATATTAATGGGGTGATGTAACATTAGCCTAATAGTTGTAACTGATTTGCTGAAAAGCAGGTATGTGGTTATATTAGAATTACTGATAACATTGACTGCTGATGCAAACAGTTGGCAGAGGCTTTTATCTGGATATGATATTTTTCTCCGGACTGTGGCAAAGCAAAACTAATCTTAAAATAATTATTATTGCCCAAAAAGTGGAATTTCTAAGCATTAACAACTAAGTCCCATAGCACCGCACCAATCAGAGGTGGCATTAATAGCTGGTTGGAGTAAAGAAAGATGACATGGTTCTCTCTCTGTGGATTGTCCTCGGCTCCTGCCAGCGATCTCCTGCCATCATGGTTTCCCACATTTAACACCCGGCTCACAAGCCAGGATGTGTGGGTGTCCATCCACGTCACCGTGTGAGAGTATGTGTTTTCTGTAAGGGTGATGTGGGGAAAAGCAGTGAGTAACAGTGTGTAATATGGTTTTGTAGATGCATGAATCTGCTCCGTGGGTGTGTGTGACAAAAGATGTCCAGACGCGTTTACAGTGTGCCTCAAAAAATATGTTTGCCATTAGAGGACGCTTTATCTTTGGGTGAAATGCTTTAAAAACTGTAAGCCTGTAAAATGAAAATGACTCTCAGTGCAATCATCATTTACTCACCCTCATGTCTTTCCAAATTTATATGATTGCTTTTCTTCAGATGAACACAGGAGAAATTTTGCGCAATGTGTCCGGTTCTCTTTTCCGTTCAGTGAATATGAATGTCAGACACTATAAAGAAAAAATAATAGCTATGTGCTATATTCCAAGATTTTGCTTTTAATGAGGAAATGTCTAAAATGCAAGTAGTTATTCACTAAAATATTTCATTTTTATGGAACAGAAAATCATATGGGTTTAGGACAACAGGAGGATGTCACTTGTCAGAGCACACGCGCTAGCTGGCGATTGGCCTCCGATTTAACACTGTGTAATTTTAAGTTTAATTTGAACTCATAGAGTTCAATTACAGTCAGCTACATCAGTCAGATGTGTAACCATTCAAATAGAGAAGCACTAAGGTGCTTTTGAAAGGGTTCTTGCTTTTGGCCCATAATTCTTGGTTGCAATGATATGCGTTTAAGTCCACAATGAATGGAATGCACCATAAGCGTTCTTGTACAGTTTTCTCATTGGGTCAGCTGTTGCACATGGCCTTAATTCCATGATTTTAGTTGAATGTGCTTAAATCAGTACTCAGTATTTAGTATTCTATGATCTTGCAGGCGGTCAGGAATACAGGGCACCAACATACACTACTGTTCAAAAGTTTACAGCCAGTTTATTTTTTTGAAAGAAATTAATACTTCTATTCAGCAAAGATACATTAAAAATGATTAAAATAGATTAAAAGTGATAGCAAAGAACACAAGAATTCAATTTCAAATAAATGCTTTTGTTTTAACTTCCTATTTATCAAAGAATCCTAAAAAATGTGTCAGTTCACACAAAAATATTAAGTAGCTTTTTCTGTTTTTCAACATTGATAATATAGGGCCCTATGAAATCTGTTTTATTTTTTCCCAAATTCTGTTTTATTTTTTCAGTTTAATTTTTCTGGATTCTGTTTTTTTTTTTTTTTTTTTTTTTGACTCAAATTAACAATTTATTAAAAGTTTAACAAAAAAATGACATTTGTTTAGGGGCCCTATGGAGTATGTTTCCCCCATCCCATTCTGTTTTTTTTTTTTAACCAAATTCTGTTTTATTCATTTAATCATTTTCTGTTTTAAGCTTTCTGTATTCCATTTGAATCCCTTAATTAAATTTTAATAATCGAAAATCATGTCTAATTAATACAATTTTCTAATTAATAACAATTTTAATATATATAATGTTGTGTATTTTCTGGTGATCAAATTAAGACATAAAACATTAATTCAATTGTATTTCAATCATATGAAATTAAACAAATGAATATTTCTGTCAAGTTAAACCGGACTTTTATTTTGACGGCTTGCTGTGAAGACCATCACCTTTGAGTCTCTGTGTGTTTATGATATCTTATGACGATTTTTCTCAAATGAAATGTTAAAATGCTCATGAAGTGAAGTGACTCTCAGAGCAGCTCTGGAGATGAAGTTCATGCGTCATATAGTAAGGCTACAGAGGCTGAAAACACAGCGAGTGCTTCAGTGTGTGTATGTGTGTGAGTGTGAGAAACCACTCGTCTGCCTCAGTGTGTGTGTTAAACCGTGCGTCTGCGCCATTCATTCACACACGCAGAACATGCAGGAGTCGTACTTAAATGGTCTTTTTGTGGTTTAATATTCACAGACAAGTCCTAACTGCGATTTTATTTAAATGTACTGACCTGCTTTTTATTTATTCATCAAAAATTTGACTAATTCCGTGAAATTCCGCGTTATACAGTAAATTCCGTTTTTATGCCTGGATTCCACGATTCCTTCCACGGTTTCTGTCATAGGGCCCTAATAATAATAAGAAATGTTTCTTAAGTACCAAATCAGCATATTAGAATTCTGAAGTATCATGTAACACTGGAGACTGGGGTAATGAGCAGAAGAGATGTCTTTTAAAAACAAAAAACCTTAACAACCCCAATCTCATCCTTTTACTATATATATATATATATATATATATATATATATATATATATATATATATATATATATATATATATATATATATATATATATATACACATATATATATATATATATATACACATATATATATATATACATATATATACATACATATTATTTATTATTATTTTTTCTTACCCTATATATGTAATATGTAAGTGCTCAGAACTTCTGTAAACCAAAGCAAATTCACACAATGCAATGCCATAGAAAAGCTGATGATATTCTCCTGTCTTCTGTGTGTTTATTCAAATTTTACAGACGGGGGACTTTTTCCAGTTCAGCACCTCAAAACACTTCAGTGTGAGAAAAACACATTATGCCCGTGTTATTATACAATTCATCACCAATAATAGATTTGTTTACGGGGCCCTGACGCAATACGCTCACAGCGCTGCTTTTCCAAAATAATAATGATAATAGTAATAATAACCCAAATGCTGGGGAGAGGCTTGGGAGAGCATGTGTGTTCACTGGGGGGGAGGAGTGGGTTGGTGGAGAGAAGGTACTGGGACATTTGCAAAGAGTGTTTAGAGAGCAGCTCTAGCAGGCCTGATAGGGCCCAAAAAAACACTGTTTGGTTTGTGTAGTGTAAGGATTAAATGATGTAGGCCGGTCGAGGTTGTATCCAAACACCACTGGACTATCACTATCATGCCCTCAAGAAGGCATTAAACATCAGTGTGTTACTAGACCGTTCCTATAATGGACCCTTTTCACATCCCTGGGGTTCTCGGAAGCGGAAGTCTTCATAGTTGGGTAAGCTAAATATGAATGGGAGATGACAGCAAATATAATTTTTTATACTTGCATTTGCTCTTAAAGCAACAGAAATAGCATTTCCATGACTTTCCAACAAAAGGGAAAAATATTATAGAGAGATTGATTACAGCAGTCAGAAGGAAGAAAGATGTCAGAATTATCATCACTCCCTCAGCCGTTGTATTAAACAGCAGTGTTGATTTGTTTTTTGTTATTTACTTCCAAGGTAATGTGTATTATTATTTCTTTAAAATTTAAAATATTAAAAACTTTCTAGATCTGTGGTGTTAACTGTGGAAAGGCATCAACACAGTGATTTTATGATGTCAATCTTTTTTTTTTTTTTTTTGTGTGTGTGTGTGTGTATATATATATATATGCATGTATGTATGTATGTATGTGTGTGTAGAGTACAGTGAACTCATTGTCATGTTCAAGAAACCAATTTGAAATGATTCGAGCTTTGTGACATGGTGCATTATCCTGCTGAAAGTAGCCATCAGAGAATGGGTACATGGTGGTCGTAAAGGGATGGACATGGTCAGAAACAATGCTCAGGTAGGCCCATAAACGATACCCAATTGGCACTAAGGGGCCTAAAGTGTGCCAAGAAAACATCCCCCACACCATTACACCACCACCACCAGCCTGCACAGTGGTAACAAGGCATGATCCATGTTCTCATTCTGTTTACGCCAAATTCTGACTCTACCATCTGAATGTCTCAACAGAAATTGAGACTCATCAGACCAGGCAACATTTTTCCAGTCTTCAACTGTCCAATTTTGGTGAGCTTGTGCAAATTGTAGCCTCTTTTTCCTATTTGTAGTGGAGATGAGTGGTACCCGGTGGGGTCTTCTGCTGTTGTAGCCCATCCGCCTCAAGGTTGTGCATGTTGTGGCTTCACAAATGCTTTGCTGCATACCTCGGTTATAACGAGTGGTTATTTCAGTCAAAGTTGCTCTTCTATCAGCTTGAATCAGTCGGCCCATTCTCCTCTGACCTTAGCATCAACAAGGCATTTTCGCCCACAGGACTGCCGCAGATACTGGATGTTTTTTCCTTTTCACACCATTCTTTGTAAACCCTAGAAATGGTTGTGCGTGAAAATCCCAGTAACTGAGCAGATTGTGAAATACTCAGACCGGCCCGTCTGGCACCAACAACCATGCCACGCTCAAAACTGCTTAAATCACCTTTCTTTCCCATTCTGACATTCAGTTTGGAGTTCAGGAGATTGTCTTGACCAGGACCACACCCCTAAATGCATTGAAGCAACTGCCATGTGATTGGTTGATTAGATAATTGCATTAATGAGAAATTGAACAGGTGTTCCTAATAATGTTTTAGGTGAGTGTATATGTGTGTATATATATAGTTAAATCAACATTTGACACCTTCAACATTTTCTCACATTATCACAGTTTATTTGCTATAGTTTAGAAAATGGTAATAAAATATGACAAGAACTCAGTTACACTGTCAGAACAAATTCATCTTGATAAAGTCAGATAACTTTAATAGAAAGGTATGTAATGGGTTACAATCAACCAATCAGCTGTTAAATTTAAGTACACAATTAGATAATACCAATTTAGGTCAACCAGTTACCAAGCAATGCTTAATGTTGTTCAGTCTGTGGTGTGAAAGGTCGCATTTGCAATTAAAGATAAAACACTTAAGCAAAACATGGTCAGGTCAAAGTGTCTGAATAATTGTGGTCCCAAATTTTGATTAATTTTACAAACCTGATTCTAAAAAGTTGGGTCCCAAATTTTTATCAAATTTACTGGTAGTCCACTGTATGAAGAATTTTTGGGTATAATATTTCAGTTTACTTTATTTTGCTATCCTCACTTACATAAATGAACTATAGTGTTCTGCACCCGCTAGTATAAAATTACATCTGGTGTCTGAATAATTTTTGGCTTGACCATATGTGTGTATATGTATATGTGTATATATATATATATATATATATATATATATATATATATATATATATATATATATATATATATATATATATATATATATATATATATATATATATATAATAATAATAATAATAATAATTATTATTATTATTATTATTATTAATATTATAATTCAATGTATAAACACTTTTTACAGTGTCCTTGTCACATATGTATCATGTACTACCCTAACCATATAGTAAGTACGTTATCAACAATATTACTCCGTACTTAAATATATAATTACACTGTAACAATGACACGTTAAAATAAAGTGTTGACCAAACATTGTTAGTGCAATTTCTTGCACTGTTACTGTTTTCCCAGCAAATGACCATAGAATTGTTTAATTTATTTATTTATTTATTTATTTATTTATTGCCATCAAGCATTAACAGTAATTTAGTTGATGAGGTTAACAATGAATGTGTGTATTGTACATCGCTCTGGATACAAACATCTGCTTAATGACTAGTTCCTGTTGGTCATTTGGATGGCTTTGGGAGTTGACAGTAAGAAGTGCACACAGACACACATACACACGCTTCTACTTGTGCACATTAAATACAGTTTCTCTTTCATGCTTTCAGTTGTGTAAAAAAAGACCAGTCAAACCACACACACACACACACTTCCACACAAAGCTCCTTGGAGGAGACTCTGGCAGTGATATGAATCTCTTAAAACCCTCCCTTGGTCTTTTGTCTCTGTTGAATAAATCAGCGCTTTAGCCTGACTTTAGCAGTTTAGCGGCGGGTAATTTCAGCACATTCGCCCCTCCCGCTCTCCTCCGAGGCCTTAAATGAGTTCTCAAGCTGCCGTTGAACATAGCATAGCGTGTTTAAAAGATCACAGGGCGATTAGCTACTCCTCTGTGCTCATGTCTAAGAGCGCTCGCCCGTGCCTTTAAACAGACTCCACTCATTCCTGAAATCCTGCAGTACTGTACCACTCTAACTGCCCTGTACTGCCTCACAGGGAAGATATAGCTTTCCCCATGAGCCTCTGTGTGCGAGAGATTGTTAAAACAGCCTGTCTCCACTGTGTGTTGACAGACGTGTAAGAGCTCTTGTAGCTCTGCCGTCAGTTTTGAAGGCTAGCCTCACAGTGACATAATCAGCTATGACAAGCTCATCAACTCAGAACTCCACCTGCTGCTCACGCACACACACACACACACACACACACACACATGCGCACACACATGCACACACATGCGCACACACATGCACACACAGACCACATGTGCATGTGGATGAATTGGCCAACAGTATCTTCATTTGCAGAGTGAAAATTTGGAATTATAGATGTGACTGAGGTTTAGATACAGGGCCGATCAGTTTGCAAATACATTTTTTTTTTTTTCCCAGTGGAACAATCATATATTTATATGTGTATAAACATTTATAGCTTTCATATTTAAGTATTATTATCATTATTATAGTCTTTGAGGTTTAAATACATGTATTTATTTGTTTGTTTGCTTATTTATATTTTTAATACACCAGTGATCACTATGGATTTTTGATGTATATGATAAAAAGCAGCTTTCACATTTTGATAAAAATAAATAAATACAAGTTTGAGTGACATGAGGGTGGGTAGATGATTTTCTATATAAAGCAAATGTTCTACAGAAGGTGTGACTCAATTGGATGGACCAAATTTAGACTTGCGAATGTTCTACCACAGCAAGAAAAAAAATAATATTAAAGACATAATTATTTATTACTTTGTAAAATGTATAATTGTCTCTCTTGTTAGAGGTGTCATTTAATTGACAATTACCATCGCACACCTGTTGGTAATAGATAGATGCGTAGGAAAGAGGATACAAATTTTTTTTTCTAAAATCTCAAAAGTAGGAAATCCCAATCGATACTTGCAGAAGATATCAAAAACTCTTTATTAGCAGCGTTTCGTGTATATGCCTGACCTTCATCAGGCATATACATCTAGAGGTGGTAGAGGTGTCATTAAAATCCACTTTGCTCAAAAATCTGAAGGAGCTGTTTACAATTTTATCTTTTACCTGGTCGCATTTTTTTTATCGCCTATTGGCTGTTAACACTAGCCTGACAAGCCAGATCCACATCAAGATGTTGGGTCTGGGAACTCACCATTGGCAAGGCTCAATCCGAGGGGCGGGATAAACGGTTGTCTTTCAAATTCCCTTTGCACGCAGTAGGATAGCGCTACAACCAACCAGAGCAATGAAGAAGGTGAAGCGGAGCTAGTTGATAGATTAAACTTTAGCCCGTATCCGGTCGGCAAAACTCCGAACACATCGTCCTTTCTTAAGTGCTGTTCTTTTTTCTTTTCTCAAAGAAAAGCTTAACTCCAAGTCTTCCAGAGTCGTGGCCAAAGCCGATTTGAAAGACCGCTGTTTGCCAGGTTTGTTTACAAGTAGCACCCAGAACCGCGGCAACTCTGCCGTCATTACGTTAAGCCCGCCCACCGACTCTATACACGATGTGATTGGCCTGACCAGAGTTTGGTTTTTCCAGCTCGCAGGTCTACCGAGAGTTGCTAGACTACACTCGCGGCAAATTAGATTTGGGTGCGTCTAGATTTCTAGGCTGTGTTAACACTATCACAGATTTGATTTCAAGGTGCACTCAGTAATGAGTTTTTTCTTTATCACACAAAGAAATTAAAGTAAAATAAAAAAAGAAGTTATGTACGTTCACATGAGATGATAACTGTCAAATCTGTCGCTTCATAAAAACATGGAGTTTACATGGAGTGGGTCACCTCATGGGTGCTGATGTGTTGAAATCACATAACCAGCTAAACACTGCTTGGTTTATCTCGGTAATAAGGCTTGTTTGTGGACAGTTCCACTTACTGAATAAATGAATCGTGGCTCACTGCAACCAGAGCGTTTCTATACTGTCATCGGAAGCATATGATGCCACATACAGCTCTCATATCAGCCAGCGCAACATAAACAAAAATGTACCGAATATGCATCTTTATGATACAATGAAAAAGGTTGTTTGCTGATATTCTAATATTTGCCCCTAGTCTCATTGAGGCTACATTCAAAATTTAAGTGAAGGTCTTTTGATACCATCGTTTTTCCTTCAGTTACACATTTACTGTGCTTTGATGTTTGTTTAGGACACCGTTCATCTTATATTATGACTTCCTCCACGTTATTACCGTCCCATTCATAAATGTTTCAGTCAGAGGAAAGCACTTGTCTCTGTGTATTTTGCTGTGTTTGACAGTCACACTCAGCTCATTCACTCTCTGTAACCTGATTTCACGGCTGCAAGTACACCGTGCCCTGCGGCCTGAAGGGAGCTCTCACCTGTGTGAGAAAGAGAGATGAGTCCACACATTTGATGTGGTGTAATGACGGCTGAGGCAGAACGTACTGTAGTGTGTGTGTGTGTGTGTGTGTGTGTGTGTGTGTGTGTGCGGCCACCATATGTGGCCAGGTGCTGTTCCCGATCCCACCTGTCCTCAGCATTACCATAATCAATTTAACAGGACAGATTAATAATCAAATATTCAGATGATGATTGCTTTTGGACTTAAGCTAATCTCTTAATGCCAGTGACCGTCCTATTCTCTGTTTTATCAGCCTGTTGCTGCCGCGCATGTGTGTACTGTACATTCAAATCGCTTTTGAGGTCTTTGCATCGTTTGTGCTTGTGTGTCTGTATTTTTTTGGCAGTATACCACAAGTCGAATTGCTTTCCTTTTTCTTTTTCACAGCCCTTAGGTGCGTGCGTGCGCGTTTTGTGCGATTTTGTATAAATCTCTGAGCACATCAGTTATGCTTATGAATGCAAAAACAGCTCATTGACTCTGAATTGTTTTCTTAGCAGTTTGGTTAGGAATATAAATAGCATTGCATCTATAGCAGACCCCAAACCGCTATTCATTTAGACTTGTGTGTTTTTGTTTGAGCGTATATGTGCACGTTGAAAGAGTTAAACAGAGGAACTAAGAGAGAGAGAGATCTCTTAGCGAAGCATTATCAAATGTTTTCACTTGAAAAATCCAATGCGCCTTTCAGCTTTGAGTGGAAAAGAACATGTTCTGACTCTCACCCTGCCCGCTGGAATTAGTCAAAAGACCATTTTTAGTAATAAATTATGCATTGAAACAAAGAGATAGCCTCTTTTTTTGTTCCCTGTGCGCACGGGCCGCCTTGGCAAATGCCTTTAAAAAAATCTTTAAAATTGTCCATTCAACTCAAACTTACTGAGTGTAGCAAAAATGTCAAAGGCATAAAGTCAGCGAAGATTGAATAAAATAATGGGAGGAGACAGATTAGTCATGCAGAGAGCCCACACAGTCTTTCAGGCCGGCACAATACCACTTTTTATAAGCGCTCTATCTACACAATGGCGCTGTTCAATATATCGAGGATGATACATGGTCAGACGTGTAATCTCCCTTTGATTCCTCACACTCATTCATTCCGGAACCTTTTCAGGACTGACACTGATGAGCTCCAGGCTCCCGCGGCTCTCCACACAGCCGGCAACCTTCTTTAAGAGTTCATTATGTAGGAACATGGAGGATAGGTGTCTTCCTCCGTGACCCCTCCTTTTGCCGGGCTACTATCTGATGTCACAGCGTTCCCTCGTCATCCGTCGCCGACGTTAACGGTGGATCGTCGGCGGTGACGGAACATTAGGCGCCACAGTGTGAGAGGTTTTGGGTGAAGATGGAGTAAGCAAACACTCCACTCAGAATAACACAAATCAATCAATCCAACCCGGCCTTCGAAATATTCCAAGATGGAGTCATTTCATACATGATGGAGCTCAGACGGAAGACCGACGGGCGCATTGATCACATATGGGGGATCGTTCGTGCCCTATACATACCCGTTCCGGCTAAGCGTTAACCGCGTGTGTGTGTGTGTCTTGTGTGTTTCGGATGATGGAGGAGGGGGAGGAGTGAATCAGTTTCCCTGGGAGACAGTGGGCTGAATTACTGACGGGTTTGTGCACCACTTAACCTAATCTAGCATATGATTATGAGACTCAGTCAGGGGCGCCTCCCTCATACGCTTCAGTGCCAGCCTCCTTCTGCCTGCTGGGCGTGGTATACACACACACACACACACACACACACACACACACACACACACACACACACACACACACACACACACACACACACTCACACTCACTCACACTCACACACACTCACACACACACTCACACTCTCTTCCTAAAAATAAACCTCACCTCCTGTACAAGCGGCAGTGTGTGAGCCTACCTGAGCAGAGTGAATGAGGGCCGCTAAATATTATGACTGCCTTGTGTCCTGCAATAATTGATTCCCTCACCCCGCACATGCATATATATACACACACGCACACGCGCACTGCCATTTACTTCCTCCGCGCTGTTCATTTTACAAATTCTATAACCTTTTAGAATTTCTTTCTGTGGAGAAGATTGCTGCCTGGCCTCAGATTCATTATGGTGATTGAATCCTCTTCAATAGAAAACTGTTTAAAGAAGAGAGAGGGAGAGAGCGAGCGAGGGAGAGAGAGAGAATGAAGGTAACATGGGTTAAAAGCTTGTCTGGGTGACATAATTCACCTCCACTGAGGCAAACAATCACATCGCATTGTGACCTTCATATGGTAGAAAAAAGGCCACTTTTTTTCTGCCTCCCTCCATCATCTCTCACCCATCGCTTCATCTTCCGCCGTTTTTTGTCTTTGACATCACAGGCTATTTTGGATTACAGATTAAATATCTAATTACGATCACTTTGCGGTGAGGAATATACTGTAGCTTAAGCCCTCGCTTTAATCATGAACGCAGTTTAAAATCACCCTTGTGTACAATGGGAGATGATATACATATATAATTCTCTCTCCTCCTCTGCCCTCCCTCTCTTCCCTCCACTTTCCTTTTTTACACTCATAGCACCTGGACCTACACTATTCATCATGTGGATGACTCCGAACATGAATTAGTTTTCTTTTTTTATGTCAGAGATGAGAGGGCCAGATGGTATAAAATAAAAAAGGCAAAAAAGGAAGAAAAAAAAAGTGGGGAGAGTGAGAAAGAGAAAGAATCGAGGACATAGTCTGCACTCTATGTTATCGTAGAGGCACATGCTAGCGCGGGATTAGGCTGGATTTTTAATGCTGGTTCGTTCTGAATTATAGCTTTTCACATGCCCTCCTTTGTCATTTCTTTATACTTCAAACAAGAAATTGTCCAATTCTAATTAGTCGATATAATTGCTGCTGGATGAAGCGCCGCCAATCGGACCCCGAACTCCTGCAAGGTGGAGTGGTTTTGTTCTTCTCTCGTCTTTTCACTGACAGTCTGTTTTCCCCCTCCTCTCCTCCGCTCGTTTTTCCTTCCTTTTGGTGTTCTTTTTTCCCCTTCTTTTTTCGAAAACAAGAGAAAAAAGCCCTCTTGAGAGGTCCTGAGGTTATGGTCACGTTATTAGTGCATCACTTGTAGGCAATTACAAGCCCCTCCACATCCGCGTACCTGACGCACGGCTTGCTTTATGAGGGACAAGTGCTGACATGACCGATCCGTTTTTTTTTTTTTTTGCCGTGATTGTGCGGTTCACAGTCTTATCGTTTTAGATTTGTATATTTTTGTCTCTACTTTAAAAACCACCTCTTGTGATCATGAAAGTTTGTATTTTTAGGGCCCGAGCACCAAAGGTGCTAAAGTTTAAGGGTAAAGTTAGGGACAGGTGTGGTGGTGTGGGTAAGTTTAAGGGTAAAGTTAGGGACAGGTGTGGTGGTGTGGGTAAGTTTAAGAGTAAAGTTAGGGACAGGTGTGGTGGTGTGGGTAAGATTAAGGGTAAAGTTAGGGACAGGTGTGGTGGTGTGGGTAAGTTTAAGGGTAAAGTTAGGGACAGGTGTGGTGGTATGGGTAAGATTAAGGGTAAAGTTAGGGACAGGTGTGGTGGTGTGGGTAAGTTTAAGGGTAGGGTTAGGGACAGGGTGGTGGTATGGGTAAGTTTAAGGGTGAAGTTAGGGACAGGAGTGGTGGTGTGGGTAAGTTTAAGGGTAAAGTTAGGGACAGGTGTGGTGGTGTGGGTAAGTTTAAGGGTAGGGTTAGGGACAGGTGTGGTGGTATGGGTAAGTTTAAGGGTAAAGTTAGAGACGGGTGGTGGTGTGGGTAAGTTTAAGGGTAGGGTTAGGGACAGGTGTGGTGGTGTGGGTAAGTTTAAGGGTAAAGTTAGGGACAGGGGTGGTGGTGTGGGTAAGTTTAAGGGTAGGGTTAGGGACAGGTGTGGTGGTATGGGTAAGTTTAAGGGTGAAGTTAGGGACAGGGGTGGTGGTGTGGGTAAGTTTAAGGGTAGGGTTAGGGACAGGTGTGGTGGTATGGGTAAGTTTAAGGGTAGGGTTAGGGACAGGTGTGGTGGTATGGGTAAGTTTAAGGGTAGGGTTAGGGACAGGTGTGGTGGTATGGGTAAGTTTAAGGGTAAAGTTAGGGACGGGGTGGTGGTGTGGGTAAGTTTAAGGGTAGGGTTAGGGACAGGTGTGGTGGTATGGGTAAGTTTAAGGGTAGGGTTAGGGACAGGTGTGGTGGTATGGGTAAGTTTAAGGGTAGGGTTAGGGACAGGTGTGGTGGTATGGGTAAGTTTAAGGGTAAAGTTAGGGACGGGGTGGTGGTGTGGGTAAGTTTAAGGGTAAAGTTAGGGACAGGTGTGGTGGTATGGGTAAGTTTAAGGGTAAAGTTAAGGACAGGTGTGGTGGTATGGGTAAGTTTAAGGGTAAAGTTAGGGACATGTGTGGTGGTGTGGGTAAGTTTAAGGGTAAAGTTAAGGACAGGTGTGGTGGTGTGGGTAAGTTTAAGGGTAGGGTTAGGGACAGGTGTGGTGGTATGGGTAAGTTTAAGGGTAAAGTTAAGGACAGGTGTGGTGGTGTGGGTAAGTTTAAGGGTAGGGTTAGGGACAGGTGTGGTGGTGTGGGTAAGTTTAAGAGTAAAGTTAGGGACAGGTGTGGTGGTGTGGGTAAGATTAAGGGTAAAGTTAGGGACAGGTGTGGTGGTGTGGGTAAGATTAAGGGTAAAGTTAGGGACAGGTGTGGTGGTGTGGGTAAGTTTAAGGGTAAAGTTAGGGACAGGTGTGGTGGTATGGGTAAGTTTAAGTGTAAAGTTAGGGACAGGTGTGGTGGTATGGGTAAGTTTAAGTGTAAAGTTAGGGACAGGTGTGGTGGTGTGGGTAAGTTTAAGGGTAGGGTTAGGGACAGGTGTGGTGGTATGGGTAAGTTTAAGAGTAAAGTTAGGGACAGGTGTGGTGGTGTGGGTAAGATTAAGGGTAAAGTTAGGGACAGGTGTGGTGGTGTGGGTAAGTTTAAGGGTAAAGTTAGGGACAGGTGTGGTGGTATGGGTAAGATTAAGGGTAAAGTTAGGGACAGGTGTGGTGGTGTGGGTAAGTTTAAGGGTAAAGTTAGGGACAGGTGTGGTGATATGGGTAAGTTTAAGTGTAAAGTTAGGGACAGGTGTGGTGGTGTGGGTAAGTTTAAGGGTAGGGTTAGGGACATGTGTGGTGGTATGGGTAAGTTTAAGAGTAAAGTTAGGGACAGGTGTGGTGGTGTGGGTAAGATTAAGGGTAAAGTTAGGGACAGGTGTGGTGGTGTGGGTAAGTTTAAGGGTAAAGTTAGGGACAGGTGTGGTGATATGGGTAAGTTTAAGTGTAAAGTTAGGGACAGGTGTGGTGGTGTGGGTAAGTTTAAGGGTAAAAGTTAGGGACAGGTGTGGTGGTGTGGGTAAGTTTAAGGGTAAAGTTAGGGACAGGTGTGGTGGTGTGGGTAAGTTTAAGGGTAAAGTTAGGGACAGGTGTGGTGGTATGGGTAAGTTTAAGGGTAGAGTTAGGAAGGGAAGTATTAATAGTGTAATTATAAATGTAATTACAGAAATTAATGACAGATGTAATGCAAGTACAATGTAAAAAATGTATGTACACAATAAGTGCATTGTATCAAATGATTAATTAACTTCAGAAACCTACGGGTGTCATCACACACTACGTCCATATTTTTTTTCATTTTATGGTTTACCATAGCTTACCATAGCTAAAAACTTATGAAAGTTAGCATAAATTCTAAAGTCTTTTGATTTAGAACGGCAATTTAGGAGAGACATGCAGAGTCAGTGTGACAGGACGGGACACAGGGTTTGACAGGAGGGTTTTCTGCCTGAATTACTCTCAAATCTTGTGATTAAAGCAAGAATTTGTTAATTCTAGGAGTTGAATAACAGACATAATATTTTGTTTTTCCCCTTTTCCCATTTGCTGAATAAACGTTAGCCAATACAAACATGTTTATAGAAAACAGCTGACAATAGACAGGACCAATAAGAGCAAAACTAATCACTTATTCTAAAAAGAATATTGAGTACAAGTTAGCCGAGTCTAACATATGATGAGGGGTTGTGTTAGTGCTAAAGCGTCTGTCATTTAACGAATTAAAGAAAAAAAAAAACACAGATGGATAATACAAAATGCTTTCTGACATTGACACAAAAAAAGACTTGTGCTTGTCAGTCATCCATTATTTCATTTTTAAAACCTTTGCTAACCGGTACATTATGTTGTGATGAAGAGTTAAAGACTATGACTGGAAAGTGATATTGGTCTAAATTATGGCTGAATTCCTGTTGAAGCAGTATTTTAGAGTAAACACTGGGCATAATCTAACCAAAACTAGGACAATGTTCATATTTACTGTACATTCTCCCAAAAAAACAAACAAAACAAAAACAAAAGAACACTTACTACAGTACAGTACATGATAAAACATCCACCCCAACCCGTTTACCTTCAGGAGTTCAGGAGTGTAATTGTACCGTGACTACTGTACTGTCCTCGCTTCAGTCAAATGGCGGGAGTGGAAGTTGGATTGAATGGGAATTTGTGTTGCTGTTGATTTGCAATGTCTTTTTAATGATAGGCCTTGTGCATTTGTCAATCATTCCCCGCTTGCTATTTGGGGAATGAACCCAGTGCTATGATTGGTTGAACTCTTCTTCTTTTTCTGTTGCTTAATTTGAGCGCTGCGCGTGCAAAACAAGCAGGGATTCTTCGTCACCAGGTTTTTGAGTAGTTTAGTGACAAATCATACCAGCGTACTTTGATGTCAAAATACATACAGGTTGGCAGGTCTGGACATGCCTCATTGGCTCCAGATTGCCCCCTAGTTTGAAAATGCATATTTGGTCCCTTTGTAATACGAAAACTCGTGAAATTTTGTACACTTATAACTTCGCAAAATTTAGTTCTTCTTTGGTCGCTTGTTTTGGGTATGGCCAGTGGACTCCATAGCGCCCCTTTACATTTCCAAATGTATCTATTACTGTGGTTGCCAAAGATTTAATCTGATATTCACTAATTTTGTTAGGGACATTGTCCCCAACATGTCGAGCATATTTCCTATTAACTCTCCGCCCAACAGGAAGCCATTTTGGATTGTTTGAAAAGGCATGCTGTGAATTTTGAAACACTCCTCCTAGGGGATTTATGTAAGAGGCACCAAACTTCAAATCATAAGTCATGCCAAGATGACACTGAAGATGATAAATTTTGAAGATATTTTTGATATCTCGAATGGTTTTGCCATGGCGATACGATAAAAGAAAATAAAAAATGGGGAAATGAGTTTCTCACATGGTCTGTGTGCATCATGTGGTTTACTTCAGATTGGACTCATATGTTTGACTTTGTGGGCTGATCATATTGATGTGGCTTGTGTGGGTCACGGTTGTAGTGCCACCAACTGGCAGAACGAAGTATGTTATTTTTAACAAATTCAAAAATCATCTTTCACTAAAGTGCTTCAGATGTTTTATAATAATGGCAATAAAGTACAAATTTCAAATTTAGGGATTTTTGAGCCCTTAAATACTGTTGCCATGGAAACACATTAAACATTGTTATCTTTTTTTTTAGTCATGTCTTTTTGAGGTACATTTTCATGATCTTTTGCACACTCAACAGAGTCATCTCTCATTATGGCTTGGAAAAGGTTAATTCATGGACGTGTAGAGGGGGCTCTATAGCGCCACCTAGAAAACGAGCATGTTCAGGGAACCTTTTCAGCTACAGTCACCAAGCTTTGCACATATATAGATTTCATCAAACTTTCACACCACAGACATTAGCTCCGCCCAACAGGAAGTTGGCCATTTTGTATTTTTTTAAATGGCATACTATGGAATTTTAAATACTCCTCTTGTGTGATTCTTTTGACTGCCATCAAATGTAGGTGGAAAAGGGTTTTTGATATCTTTAAAGGTGTTGCCATGGCAATACGATAAAGTAACATAAAAAAGTGAAACAGGAAGTGTCTCATATCTTCTGCATGTAGCCTTTAACTGTACTAACTGTAGCCCGACACAAACCGGCTGTGATGTCACGAATGGTGATGTAACATTGTGTGTTGTTTAACTGAGTATAACCAGTTTAAAAGCAAACTGTTCACATCCCGGTGTTTGGTGCAGGCAGTGCAGGACTTCTGTTATGCTCTTCACAGTACTGGGAGTGATTGTTGCATACCAGCAGCTCTAATTTTAACTGCCGGTACTCATTCTGTACTTGTTGGAAAGGCATTGAAAAACTGAATCCATTAATTCGCTCCTCTCTCTCTCGCGCGCACACGGTTTTATAAGTAACCCGCTTTCATGTGGTGGAAACATGTGGAAAGTTGGAGAATTCACCCGGAGACCACACCTGAACAATGTTGGTGGAAAACTGTTGTTGTGTATGTATGATTACACAACAGCTTCACATAAGCCATTCATAGAAACAATTCATTCAGGAGCAAAACAAGTCTCTGTCGATAAGTGAATTCAAAAATGAATTAATTTAATAAATATATGTATGTAAATAGTTTTTTTCTTATGTTTTTCAAGAAGTAGGTCTGGCATACTACCATGATGTGGTGCAAGCTGAATATTTTCTTTCTGAATATTAAACGGAATATTCATTTAGTTTTCACATACCTTATATTTATTATTGCATTTTTAAATAGAATCAAGCAAGGAACATTGTCAGAATGTCTTTAATGTCATGTTGTTTTGTTTAGTAGCCTAATATTCAGATTTTGTAAACCTATGAAATAAACATGTTGTGATTCTTTATTAGAAGAAAAAAAAACTTGATTCTCAATTTATAGAATCGTGCAGCTCTAAGGCATACAATCTATGACTATAATTGTTTTAGCTGTAAATATTTTTGTATATTTTGAGACATAAGTGCACTCTGATCCCAAATCTTGGAACTGATGACGTTTGAGCTTCCAACATCATGTGCCTATGCTGTACCTCAAAAGCACTGATGCCCAGCCCCCTTTTACCCAGTTGTGCAGTTTGCTCTGGCTATGGATTAGAATATAGTGCAAGGGCCCTTCGCTCCCTTGGGACCCCTTGTTTATTGTGTTCTTGCTGTTTTTTTGTTGTTGTTTTTTTTTACATTTTAAATGGCAAAAGGAGTGACAGGGAGAGGAGGAAGGAATGGGATCAGGAAATTATCCCATTGCTTGTATGACTATTTTGGCTCAATATGTGAAAGTACGTGTGAAAATTGCTAGTCCACAACTCCAATGTAAACTTCTACATTAATCTGCATGGAGTATTTATTTATTTATTTTAAACTGTTCAGTCTTGGTTATTTGTTCACCATGGTGGAGGTTAGAAGTGGGCTTCTAGGGCTTAAACCCCACATATTTTGGTATGGATGCACCGAAGTTTTGGCTGCTGAAAATTTTAGGCCAAAACAGCTATTTTCCGTTTCGTGCCAAAATGGTTTTGGAGGGGCGAAATCATTGACCGCAGACATTTATTTCACGCTTCTCAGATGGCACGTTTCGACTGTGTTCAGCATCTATTTTGTGCACAACGTGGATAAGTTACAACAGTTAAACATGTCAGCCGTGTGGACAGTAGCTCTGGATTGACACAATTAATTTTCTCAATTTTAATCGGTAATGATATGGTTTCTTAACCACCTCCCATCCAATGCTGTAAAAAAATCAAAAGTTGAGTTTACTTAAAGTCCCCCTGTGGTCAGTCATTTTATCCCATAAAACTCATCTTTGGTCGCCAAAATTACATAAAAAAAATAAAAAAAAAGTCCTTTATCAACAGAAAAATATACTATGACTCCCCTGCTTTGCAGCAGTTAATGATATGCTAAAGTCACCCACATGTTGACATGATTCATTAAAAGGTAATTTGTGACGTAAGAAACGGCATCAATTTCAAACTGCGTTTTTGAGACTTTCTTTGGTTCACTGCTGTTTTAAGGAGAAAATACTCAGCAATGGTGTTGACTTATGACTTTGCCCATGGTTTGTCTATGTATATGTATGTGTGTGTGTGTATGTATATATATATACTCACCTAAAGGATTATTAGGAACACCATACTAATACTGTGTTTGACCCCCTTTCGCCTTCAGAACTGCCTTAATTCTACGTGGCATTGATTCAACAAGGTGCTGAAAGCATTCTTTAGAAATGTTGGCCCATATTGATAGGATAGCATCTTGCAGTTGTTGGAGATTTGTGGGATGCACATCCAGGGCACGAAGCTCCCGTTCCACCACATCCCAAAGATGCTCTATTGGGTTGAGATCTGGTGACTGTGGGGGCCATTTTAGTACAGTGAACTCACTGTCATGTTCAAGAAACCAATTTGAAATGATTCGAGCTTTGTGACATGGTGCATTATCCTGCTGGAAGTAGCCGTCAGAGAATGGGCACATGGTGGTCATAAAGGGATGGACATGGTCAGAAACAATGCTCAGGTAGGCCGTGGCATTTAAACGATGCCCAATTGGCACTAAGGGGCCTAAAGTGTGCCAAGAAAACATCCCCCACACCATTACACCACCACCACCAGCCTGCACAGTGGTAACAAGGCATGATGGATCCATGTTCTCATTCTGTTTACGCCAAATTCTGACTCTACCATCTGAATGTCTCAACAGAAATCGACTGTCCAATTTTGGTGAGCTCGTGCAAATTGTAGCCTCTTTTTCCTATTTGTGGTGGAGATGAGTGGTACCCGGTGGGGTCTTCTGCTGTTGTAGCCCATCCGCCTCAAGGTTGTGTGTGTTGTGGCTTCATAAATGCTTTGCTGCATACCTCGGTTGTAACGAGTGGTTATTTCAGTCAAAGTTGCTCTTCTATCAGCTTGTCGGCCCATTCTCCTCTGACCTCTAGCATCAACAAGGCATTTTCGCCCACAGGACTGCCGCATACTGGATGTTTTTCCCTTTTCACACCATTCTTTGTAAACCCTAGAAATGGTTGTGCGTGAAAATCCCAGTAACTGAGCAGATTGTGAAATACTCAGACCGTCTGGCACCAACAACCATGCCACGCTCAAAATTGCTTAAATCACCTTTCTTTCTCATTCTGACATTCAGTTTGGAGTTCAGGAGATTGTCTTGACCAGGACCACACCCCTAAATGCATTGAAGCAACTGCCATGTGATTGGTTGATTAGATAATTGCATTAATGAGAAATTGAACAGGTGTTCCTAATAATCCTTTAGGTGAGTGTGTGTGTGTGTGTGTGTGTGTGTGTGTGTGTGTGTGTGTATATAATATAAACTAAAAAAACACATAGACTTATAAACAACAACTTGATTTTCACCATAGGGGGTCTTTAAAAAAATAAAGCAACTGGCTGCAAAGCATTTTTGAGTTTATTCAACTTCAATGTTTGAACTTGTGCCAGATCATATATGAAAGTTCAATAATACTACTGTTTTAAGTTTGATGAAAGATGAATAGGGGTTAAAGTGAAATACCAGTCTAACTTAAAAAAATGAGTTGGCACAACTCATGTATGTAGTCCTGAAGTTCACTAAACTCAAAAAGCTGTGATTGAGGTTAGTAAGACCCTTAGAATTAGCTAAAGATTTACTTCATATAGATGTAAGTGTTCTGTATTCCATCATTCACCCAATGATGTCCTCATGCAGACAGAGGCCTGTGTTAAACCTCGACTATCCTCTATCGACTGTTTTAGTTGTGCACTGTCTGATTTGACAGGCATGGTCGTGTGTCTGTGTCGATCCTGAGGTCAGACCTGTCATGTCAGACGAGTTGAGCTGACTGGCAGGAGAAAGTAGATAGGATCCAGCTCTCGTTAGGAACGTCTTTTCGGTCCGTCCACAATGTCGGACCCACCAGCGCAGAGCGCTCATAGTCAGGCCGGTGGCGTCACACCATCAATCATCATTATAAATCCCACATCGTCTCGGCTACATTAACTTGGCGACCTGCGCACCCCATCTCAATTAAACATCTGATGAATATACGGCTCATCTACGCGGACTGTCAACCACTCGTCAGTCAGCCTCCGATGAGAACACGCTTTTATTTTTGGACCGGATGCCAATAACGGCTCTGGGACTTAAACAAAAACATCTTCCTTCAAAGTTATTGTGAGCGGGAGGAGATTGTTTGCTCAACACTAAAGGGGGTTAAGGCAGGCTTTGGCAGGGAAAGAACGGGCCAACAGAGACCCAGAGCCCCAAATCAGGAAAGTTTTGACGCATTGTTTTGAATCTTAACAAGAGGACTGAGACATGCGAAAATAATTTGCTGTCTTTTTCTTTTTCCCCCAGCTTTGCATTCTATGTATCAACGCATGTAAATAGCATCTTAACACTTGATGCTATTTTGAAAAGCACTCGGCCCCTGAGGATTTCTAGTGAGTGAAGCAATTTATCCATGAACAGGTGCATTTTTAATGCTTTTATACAATCAGATGAGCATTTTATATACAGACACTAGTGTTTCTCTGTCTTCTTTTTTGATTGGCGCACTCCTTTTATTCTTATTTTGAATTGATGTAGCCTTTCTAATTAAACTTGGAGAGAGATGTTAATTACCTAACAAGGTCACCTTTTTCTGCCACCATATTCAGCATTGCTCTCCTATACTCTTCCTCTCCCCTGTTCCACAGCCTAAAGGAGATTTGAAGAGCGGTGTTAATTGCCTATCCGTGATCCCATTTCAACTTTTGCATCTAACTCTTCAAGTGCCATATTTAGACTGTAAAGAAGGATTATTGGTATGTTGTGCTATTCTACGCTCCTGCACCTCACACAGTGTGTCCTGGCATCACAAACCGCTGATTTTTGTGGGAACTCCTAAGATGCAAAGAGAGAGTGTGAGAGAGAAATGAACGGGACATATGGAGCTTGATGGTTGTTGTAAAAGTTGTCAGCTGTAGCAGCGTGCAGCTGGTGGGCTTGTATGGTGGGAGGATGTAACATGGGTGAGATATGGTCATTTGGAGAAAATGGGGTTTTATCATATGATACAAGGATGCATGTGTCTGTAACTCATCATTTCATATGGCCCACACACTTTCCTAATGCAGATAACTGCCAGCACATTTTTGATGGTTCTCACAGGATGTTACATAACTCTTTAGAGGTCTCTAGGCTACATTTTAAAAGACTAAACATAAATAAAATCCACACAGGTTGTCAAAGATGGTTAAGTCTGATCTGAATTCTGAAAAAGGCTCTTGTCTGCAAACTCCGAAAGTAAAGGAATAGTGAAGGTGGCTGTAACACTTTTTGTGTAACTGTGAACAACTCTGGGAGTTTGAACAACTCAAATCATAGTTTGAGGTAGCTACATCTGTCTACTACAAATATTATGTGTAGTGAGGCCAGCAGGGGGTGCTCACCCTGTGGTCTCTGTGGGTCCTAACGCCCCAGTATAGTGATGGGGATACTATACTGTAACAAGCACCATCCTTCGGGTGAGATGTTAAAACCGAGGTCCTGACTCTCTGTGGTCATTAAAGATCCCAGGATGTCCTTCGGGAAAAAGAGTAGGGGTGTAACCCCTGCATCCTGGCCAAATTTGCCTATTGGCCTCTGTCCATCATGGCCTCCTAATCATCCCCATATACTGATTGGCATCATCACTCTGTCTCCTCTCCACCATAAGCTAGTGTGTGGTGGGTGTTCTGGCGCAATATGGCTGCCGTCTCATTGTCCAGGTGGAAGCTGCACATTGGTGGTGGTTGAGAAGATTCCATAGCCTGACAAGCCAGACCCACATCACTTGAGATGTTGGGTCTGGGAACACACCGTTGGCAAGGCTCAATCCGAGGGGCAGGATAAACGATTGTCTTTTACATTCCCTCTGAACGCAATAGGATAGCGCTACAACCAACCAGAGCAACGAAGAAGGTGAAGCGGAGCTAGTTGATAGATTAAACTATTACCGTATTCGGTTGGCAAAACTCCGAACACATCTTCCTTTTTTGCCGTTCTTTGATCTTTTCTCAAAGAAATGCTTAACTCCAAGTCTTCCAGGGTCACGGCCAAAGCCGATTCGAAAGACCGCTGTTCGCCAGCTTCTTTGTTTACAAGTAGCACGCAGAACCATCACAACTCTGCCATCATTACGTTAAGCCCGCCCACCGACTCTATACACGATGTGATTGGCCTGACTAGAGTCTGGTTTTTCAAGCTTGTAAGCCAGTGGAGAGTTGCTAGATGCCCTGGCTGCAAATTATATTTGCTGCCGCTAGGGTGTGTCTAGATTTCTAGGCTAGAGATTCCACCCTTCTATATGTGCCTAGAAAATCGCTATATAAATATAACAAATTATTAATATTATTATTATTATTATTATTATTATTATTAATATGTATCCTAGAAAATTATAATTAAATACATGTTAAAACATCAGGCTTCATCTTCTGGCTGATACTGTAGCCTACAAAGAATAAAGATGTTTTCTGTCAGCTGCTGTAAAACTCTACATTAGTGACTCTCAACTGGTTGGTTGTGATGCAAAAAAAATGCTTGAGGCTTGTTTTGATCACGGGCTGGAGGGAAAAAAAGCTCCATGCAAACAATAAAATCCTAAGAACTAGGAATGTCAAAAGTAAAGGTTGATACTAAAATAAAACAAAATAGTGTTGATTAAAAATGTTTTGTTTGTTAAAATATTAACATTATTATGATGCAATTAATTCATATTTGAAATGGAGTGAGTTCCATAACATATTTGTTGTTGCTGTGGTGTTGAAATTGGTAGTGAGAACTGGGAAATTTACAATATAATCAATCATGCATAGTTAGAATAGTTAAATAGGTTTATCAACTTCCAGTCAAACTTGCTGCTTGGTAAAATGGCGAATAATTAAATATTTTGGCCAGTGTTACTTCCATCTGTTAAAACAAACTTGTAATTTTGATAGTAAGCCTATTTCATGAGTCTGTTTATAACCCTGTGCAGTTCATGGCAATATGAATTCATAATTTTGATAGTAAGCCTATTTCATGAGCCTGTTTATAACCCTGTGCAGTTCATGGCAATATGAATTAATTTCATGTTGTATTTTAACAACATTTTTGTTGTTTTGGGCCATTACTTGTCTAATGTAAAGTCTGGGTTCTCAAGCAAAACCAGTTGAGAACCACTGACTTAGAGTGTCAAAATCAAGAAAACAGAAGCAAAACAAATGTGTTTTCACTGCAGGTTGGTTTACACACATATTTTATTCCTCGCCTTCTCAGTCAGGTATTATATTGCTAGCTGTCATGAACACAATAGATCAAAATATACTTAAACTGCTACTTTTTCATCAATTTTCATTTTAAGTGTTGCTTAAAAAAAATTTAACATGAACACTAACCTGTTTTGCTACAAGCAGGTGACCGGCCTGTTTTCAGTCAGGTGTGGAAGGCTGGAGAAAAAACAAAGAGATGGAGGAAGAAAGCTGGTAGGGTGGGAATTAAGTGTGTAATGTGAGGCTGATGTGATGAGATTGTGTGTGGTGACCTCCTCCGACAGGTCTCCATCCTTCGTCAGCCTGACTTCAGCAGCCATCACCTCTGTTTTTTTTTTCCATCCCACCATTTATCTCTTTCCCCTTGTGCTCAATCTCTCTCAGCTCCCAGCTAAATAAATGCAGAATAACAATTATAGAAAACACAATTAAAATCTGTTAATCAGATTATTTGTTGTGGATAAAACCTTTAGGATGGCTTTGACAGCTTAAGGGGGGGAAAAGCTGCCCATATTTCAGCAAAAATTGAAAAGATTATGATATGTCCATCCTGATGGTATAATCTCTGCATTGTCATAGAAAATTACTAATAATTAACCTGACGTAGTACTGGATTGAGGCCATGGGTTAGTATGGGACTATGCTATTCATATTCTCAAGGGGGTGCCAATCTATTTTTTAAGTTGCAGGATTTTATTGTAAAAAAGTGTTTTAGTCTTAAGAGCATACTCCAGTTTAAAAGGAAATTCAGGAGCCAGTGCTCTTGCAGTTTGGACGCAGTTAAATGCCTTTATTGCACTCACGTATATGTGTTGTCAATCATGTGACAAGAGGCTGAGAGAGGAAAAAAGCAGACCTCAGCTGGGTATTATTTTGGTTTAAATCCATGCTTTGTTTGGAGCAGCTGGTAATTGCATATTGTGGGGCAATTAAGATATTTAGCATTAAGTAGAATAAGCCAGGTCAAGCACCCCACCCTCTCTAGTCTCACCGCCATCAAATCAAAGCTGTGGGCATCTCTCTCACTCTCGCTTTTGGTATCGCTGTGTTTATTTCTGCTGAAAAGCCAGTTTAGTTCATTTGTGAGTCAGCTGGGCAGAGCGGGCCCATTTCTTTTCTTTCAGGCATTTTTTAAAATATTATTATTATTATTAAGATCAGGCGGTGCACAACAACAGCCGAGGAATCTATTATTCATTAAGTGTAACCAATATAAAATTTAAAACAGTGTTTTTTTAAATTTTTTTAGTTAAATTATGTGAGGTCAGCATAATATTCTGCCTATTACTTATATCTATATCATCTTTGCCTTAGTCAGCTCTATTTAAATATGCAATCATTTACAGCTTTTGACTCTATGTGTGTGCGCACCCAATTTCCAATATTCCTCTACGCACTTTTTATGCTGACATCAATGGCAAGCTATTAAAGACAGTATTTCATTATTGGTTCCTCGTCCCCAGTGGTTATTTACAATCCTATATATACTAAGCACTGATATTAAAGGAGACCATTTTAATGAGGTGCTATCTGCCTTAGCAATATGTCTTTCTCTGAATGAGATTGTGTTTAAAGATTTTTATCAAGAAATGGCTGTTCGCTGGGGTTATGTTTTGTCCATGAAATATGCATTTCATATCTCTTTCATTTCATTAACATAATTTAATTTGTGCTTTGCATTCTGTGCATAATACATATTTGATTTACAAAACAAATATTTCCATTAGAAAATGAATTTCATGCAGGCATAAGGCAGAACTGAATGATGTATTGTAAAGAAAGTAGAGAGAGCGAGAGAGAGAAAGAGAGGGAGAGAAAAAGAATTGTATTATCCTCAGAGCGCCTTGGCAAAGAAAAAAATACTCAATAGACTTCTAGTGCGTGCGAGTGTGTGTCCCTGTGACTGTGTGTGTTTATGGATGTCTGTATGTCTAGGGATATGTACTCATACGCTGTATACGCCTGTGTCTCAAGTATGTAAATGCACATTAGGACGGCTATACTTGCAGCGAGTATATTGCATTAAGTTTAAAGCAATATTACTCAGATTGATTTACATTGTTTTCTATGGCCGCCTCTCCCCTCTACGTTAGTGTTCCGGTGGCAATGTGGCGCTTTGCTTTTTATTATCAGTAAAATATGGTGGATATTATAAAGATATATCACTCGGCTCAGTAGCACAAAGGAAGAGCACACATCCATTTTCATTTGGTGCCAGTTTTAAGGGTTGCGGCGGAGAACATACTACACGTAGTATTTCACAGCTTAGCGTATGATGTACATCCTCAGGGACTTTGTTTCTTTGCCGGCCCGTTTGAGTGCAGACGCTCGCCGCGTGTCAGTTTAAGAGGTATTAGCCGTTGCTTTAGTTTGCAAAATCATTTCCTTTTAACTCCAGCCTGTGATAAATTATGGAGTCCACCCCTCTACATTTCCTTTCCTCCTCTTCCAAGGGAATGTTACTAGTTTTAATTAAAGGACTGCACCTTGCTAGTTTAAAGGATATCAGTGGCTGTGTGATAAGTTGCAGGAGCTCAGGGCTTTGGATAACAAGAAGCATTTTAAGTGGCCCTGACGAGTTCATATTAATTTGGCTTATCGCGCCTGTAAAAAAATCCAGGTAGCATTGAGGCAGATCCCGGCTTTAATGAGCTCAAAACGTAAAGTCGGTGTCAGAACACTCCACTTTTTTATTTCAAAGGGAGTAGGAAATAACTTGTCAAAGCTAAAAGCCAAACAGTAAGATCTATGTTTCAGAGGTAACTAGTATTAGCAGGGATTTCGGGCTCGTCTGACATGCCGTACGGAAGGGAGGGCTTAAAATAGAAGTCTCAGGTACGCGGGAATGGGGCTTATACCTGCGCACAGTCTCTGCTGCCTTCGCTGACGGTTAAAGAAGAGCGATGAGAGGATCTTTGAGCTTTTAAAAATCTCCTCTTTTCCATTTCCTTTCCCTACAGTTATGCCAGAGAGGTGATCGCCTGCCCGGCTACTGCTGAGTCCCTGCTTTGAATCTTTGACGGGTGTTTTTAAACTTCGCTTGAGCAAGAAAGAGAGATGGAGATCACACGATGGCTCTGAGGAGTTGACGAGAGTTTTAAGATGGCTCGGTAAAGTCTTCTCTTGTGCCTATTCTCTCAGCAGTTCAAGGCCAAATCCAGCAGGAAGATGAATACATAAAGAAAAAAATCCAAGATGATAATTTAGGTTCTGCGAGTACAAAAATCTGCACTCTGTAAAGTTTGGCGTCAAGGAATAACCCACAACCCTGAGCGATTTAGCCTTTATTCTCACACCTTAATCTGTTGTTCATGACAGAAGGGACTGTGTTTCTATCTTAGCAGATGGGGAGACAGGTAACTTGGCATGTTTGTTAACGTCGCCAATGGTAGGAAAGCAGACAAAGAGAGCGAGAGACAGGGAAAGATGAGAGGAGAGAGGAAAATCAATCTAATACTGCAGAACTATCAGATCACATGAGATGATGGATTCTTGGTCGCAGCATTCAGCCGCTGTCTGCCGAGCTGTGCAAATCAATTCAAACAGACACAAAGAGTAAACACACATTCTGCACCACAATAGGAAATTGAAGCAGAGCCTCCCTTTTTAAAATATGCCTCTACATATTTGTTTTGTGGATTACCATTCTGAAATGAAATTTGAACAGTTACTTAAAATAATATGCAAAAGATATTTCCTGTTTTGCCGCCCACCCCCTCCCCAGTGTTTGTCGGAGATGTGGGATAGCTGCGACACTGGCGTCAGTGTAAACACCACATGCGTGTGTTGTCCTGGTGATTATTTTTCATAAACATTTTCCGAGGTTTATCCTTATTGCAGAAGGTTTAGATATCGTATTTTATTTGTTTTTGCACTGTTGAAAAAATATTTTTCGAAAAACGAGCCTGTGTTTGTGTGCATGCCAGTGGACGCAGGTTGGAATGGACAGCATTTTCCAGGGACAAGAGGCCATTTAAGTTCTGGTATAAAGTTTTTGTATTAGGAGCCATACAGATTTGAAACAGATCTAATTAAACTGTGTATGCTTCTTGTTCACATTACAGGATGAACCAATTTTGTAAGGTCAAACTTTAGCAGACACTCATTAAAAGTCCTTTGACATTTAGTGAAAGATTTCTTTCACTTGGCCTACATGTCTGATGCAGGAAACATTAAGTGTGAACACCAAGACAAGGTTCTTTAAGTCATGAAGTACAACATGACTTAGTCAGGCAAAGCGTGAAATATATCAATGTGACAAACAGGTCAGACATGTTCTTGAAGGGTAAGTTCACCCCCCCCCAAAAAAAATCTGTCATTAATTACTCACCCTCATGTCGTTCCAAACCCGTAAGACCTTCGTTCATCTTTGGCACATAAATTGAGATATTTTTGATGAAATACAAGAGCTCTCTGTTCCCTCCATAGACAGCACTTTAACAAGTTCAAGGCCCAGAAAGGTAGTAAAGACATTGTTAAAATAGTCCATGTGACTATAGTGGTTCAACCTTAATGTTGTGAAGTGACGAGAATACTTTTTGTGTGCAAAAAACAAACAAAAATAATGACTTTCTACATCAGAACGCCGGATCTGTATTGGCTGATGCTGTTCACGTGAGCACCACAACGTATGCAGGTGATGCTGACACAGGAGCTGGGCAACGCTGACACCGTTCTGGTGTAGAACCCGGAAGTGCTGCACTGTGGTTACAACATAAAGAACGTGGGAGACTGACACAGAAGAAAATAAATCATTGAATAAAGTTATTTATGTTTTTTTTGCACACAAAAAGTATTCTCGTCTCTTCATAACATTAAGGTTGAACCACTGTAGTCACATGGACTGTTGTAACGATGTCTTTATACCCTTTTTGGGCCTTGAAAGTGTTATTTAAATTGCTTTCTATGGAGGGATTTCTGATTTCATCAAAAAAATCTTCATTTGTGTTCCGAAGATGAAGGAAGGTCTTACAGGTTTGGAATGAAATTAGGGTGAATAATTAATGACACAATTTTCCTTTTTGGGTGAACGTACCCTTTAAATATACAGCCAGGAACCGACACTTAAACCTTCCCCAACCACTAAACCTGTCCCTAACCTTACCCGTGTCCCACACAGGTGTTTTGCAAACCAACACAATAAGTACATTATATCTAACAATTAATTTCATATTTTTTTAATGTAAGTACATAAAAAAGACACCTAATATAAAGTGTGACCAAATACCAAAATACTATAAGTACCCACAAACAGTGGCAGAGCCATGATTTTTTCATAGGGGTGGCCAGGCAGGGGCCAGCAACCAGTCTGGGGTGACACAGAAATCTTCGTTATTTCAGCATACATTTTTTTTTTTTGACTATAACATACTGGACTGTTTTAGTGCCTACAACTGAATACAGTTAATTTGAACTTAACTGTAATTGAGATATAGTAGTGAATTAGATGGAATACTGAGTGAATTTGACCATTTTTGTGCTATTCCTCACCTCCAGGCAAGGGGCTTGCATTATAGCTAAAGTTCAACTTGCTCAGCTTGGTTCTGGTTCTCAAAAACCCAATAATAACTTGGTTCTCCATTGTTGTATCTTCAATGATGAGACATGCAAATAACTACATAGCCTAAATTATTCAATCTTCTTTTAAGTTTATATAATCAATGAACTCTTCAACAATTTAGAGTTACCTCTAAACCTCGCAACCAAAAAAGTTTACTTTCTATATTAGTTGTCAAAATAAAGAATTGCAACAGTTCTATCATACATTAATTACACATTTATTTGTGCATTTAAAAAATTACATATCAGCTTGTTCCTTATATTGTGATATTGTGTTAGAAGTATAAGGATTTGAACGAGTTTGACGAGCCAAATTGTGATGGCTCTACGACTGGGTCAGAGCATCTCCAAAACTGCAGCTCTTGTAGGGTGTTCCTGGTCTGCAGTGGTCAGTATCTATCAAAAGAGGTCCAAGGAAGTGGTGAACCGGCGTCAGGGTCATGGGTGGCCAAGGCTTATTGATGCACGTGGGGAGCAAAGGCTGGCCAGTGTGGTCCGATCAAACAGACGAGCTTCTGTAGTTCAAATTGCTCAAGATTAATGCTGATTCTGATAGAAAGATGTCAGAATACACAGTGCATTGCAGTTTTTTGCGTATGGGGCTGCATAGTCGCAGACCAGTCAGGGTGACCATGCTGACCCCTGTCCACCACCGAAAGTGCCAACAGTGAACACGTGAACATCAGAACTGGACCACGGAGCAATCACGTGGATGGCTGGGTACGTGTGCGTCACTTACCTGGGGAACACATGGCACCAGGATGCACTATGGGAAGAAGGCAAGCCGGCAGAGGCAGGGTGCTGTTTTGGGCAATGTTCTACTGGGAAACCTTGAGTCTTGCCTTCCATGTGGATGTTACTTTGACATGTACCACCTACCTAAGCATTGTTTCAGACCATGTACACCCTTTCATGGAAACGGTATTCCCTGGTGGCTGTGGCCTCTTTCAGCAGGATAATGCGCCCTGCCACAAAGCAAAAAGGGTTCAGGAATGGTTTGAGGAGCACAACAATGAGTTTGAGGTGTCGACTTGGCCTCCAAATTCCCCAGATCTCATTCCAATTGAGCATCTGTAGGATGTGCTGAACAAACAAGTCCGATCCATGGAGGCCCCACCTCGCAACTTAAGGATCTGCTGCTAACATCCTGGTGCCAGATACCACAGTACACCTTCAGGGGTCTAGTGGAGTCCATGTCTCGAATGGGTCAGGGCTGTTTTGGCAGCAAAAGGGGGACCAACACAATATTAGGAAGGTGGTCATAATGTTATGCCGGATCAGTGTAGACACTAAAATGATCTCATTATTTGGCAGTGGAATTGCATTTCTTTTTTTCATAAATGTATTCTTTAAAAAAACAAAAAAACAAAACAAAAAAAAAAACTACAAGAGTCATCAATGGAATCTGTTACGGAACCAGATTCTTAAAATCTTCACAATTCCCATCTCTATTCTTTAGCTTTGTCTCCGATATTGCTGTTAGCATCAGAAGTAAAGCCTGTTTAGCTTTTCACTTTCGGTTTCACTGGGCCACTCCACAAGTCCCCAGTCTGCACACGTAATTGGAGAGCTCCTTATGGGAGAGTGTGAAGGGCGGGGAACAAAAGCGGGCCGATGACTGGGACAGTTGTTGGGGGCAGTGTTGACAGCTAGCAGAGCCACGTGCTGCGGGAGAGAAGCTGTGGCCCTGTCCGCATGCAGAGTGTACTGCATGCAGGTGTCAGGACTTAGAGTCTAATGAGCCTTAATTAGCCCATTTGAGTAATCAGGGCTTGATTGGTCCTGTGTGCTTAAGTAAACCAGCACATGTGAAGAGTGCTGGCAGGATTCAGAGCATTTTAAGAACACTGGTTCAGTTGTTTGTAGTTAGTCAAAAAATGGTTTGTCTATTCCATTCGTATCATTGTATATAACTTTTTAAACATGCATATTTAGCTGAAGTATTGTAAATATGTTGATATACATGTTAAATGTTTTTATATGGACTGCTTGACAAGCTGGACTATTCTACTAATGGTGCCTTGTGTCTCTCCTCTGCTCCCAGCACTTACCTCTTCATTCAGCCACCACTTGACAGCACAGACTCTTCAGAGGCCTGCCTATTGCCCATCAGCATGAGGGACTCAAGTCTTCATCCTCCATCATCACAGCACAAAGACATCTGGACGATTGTCAAGGACATCACAATCTCTGATAGCTGACGTATCCCATGGGGAACTGCAGAAAAAGAAAAGGGAAGTCACTCTTGCATGAGCAAGTACAGTATGGGTGGTGAGTGGCAACATGCATGAAGTAGTAGTAACACAATGTATCTTTAAGACTGATTATAATCTGATAATCTTGCTATACTTTTAGCCCTTTCAAGCTCTGTAGCTGCTTATAGAGACTACATATTTCCAGACGTTCAATATCCATCTACACTGTTAGATCAACACTTTAGGGGTACAACAGCATGACACTACCCTAATACAGTGTTTTCAAACTGTTTTTTATGTGCCTTATAACCCCACCAGTGAGGCTTAAGTGTCCCTTCATCAGCAACAACAACAACAACAACAACAACAACAAAAAGGTTCCATATTAACTCATACGGCATCATTTGATTATTATTGTTTATATTAGTAGTAGTAGTAGTAGTAGTAGTAGTAGTAGTAGTAGTAGTATATTTTTACTGTTGTTAATAATCATCATAATTTCTATTCATTTATTTATTACTTTCATTTATTTATTATTTATTTATTTTAGTCATTGATTAAAAATAACAGTAATGTATGTTGAGTGCTTATCATTATCATGGTTATTATTACAGCTTTCCTGTAGCTCAAACAATAAGAGCGTGGCGCTAGCAACGCCAAGGTCATGGGTTCGATTCCCAGGGAAAGCAAGAACTGACAAAATGTAAAAATGTGTACCTTGAATACAAAGTCGCAAAGTCTGCTAAATGCATAAATGTAAATATTATATACCTGTAGCACACCTAAAGGTACCAATATGCACCCTTTTCGGGGTGCAAATATGTTTCAGACTGATGTTAAAGCCTGGACGACGCTTGCACAGGTGCGAGCGCGAATCACAGAGATTCAATGTTTGTCTAATGAATCATTGTTTCAATGCTCTTCTGCCATCAAACTGAGCTTTTTAGCCTCTCTCCCTTGTGTCACAGTTTTCAGGAAAAGCAAGGAGATTTTTTTTGCTCTATAATGGGCTAAAAGCTGTAGATTTACACTTCCACCTTTTATTTAGATGGTCATATCTTTTCCCCACAGCCAACAGCATAAACTAATCCTGTATTGCGTTTCAATATAATGATATATAGAAATGGTGATTACCCTCTAATTCAATTGCATGGTAATCAAATTGTAGTAATGGTGCTTATTTGGTACCCCAATTTATAGTTTTCCCAGAAATCATTAAGCAATTTACCCTTCAAATCTACTTTGAATATGCGTGAGCACAGGCGCACACACGCAGACTAGTATTATGGTGTATTATATGAAGCCCCAGCTGTTTGAGATGATGATGGTAGCAGAAGGACTCTTGTGAGAGTCATGGGTAAACAGAAAGAGTCCTGGCTGTCTTCTTCTGGACACAGACTCCTTCCTGTTTGCCAGGATTGGGATAAAGATGCTGGAATCAGAAGACGGCACTGAAACATATCCAAAGTTTGAGCCACATGTGTTTGCCCTTAACCTCAACAAAGCCTGCTTCCGAATGTCTGGAATATCGGCCTATCGGTACATTTTGGAACATTGTGAGGAGGGGCTAAAGTCTAAAGAGTCTTTGCAAGCACACTTGTTTTGTTTGTGCCATTTACTTGGTGCGTGACTGCAGCATGTCAACAGCCTAATGTAATCACTTACTTTCTGTTTGCTTTCATAAAGGGTTTTACATGCATTAAATGCTGTAATGAATCAGGTCCACGGATAGAGTTGCCTAAGACCCTCCCATCTGTGCCTCTCTTCGAACTTTCTTAATATTCCCGTCAATTTCAGGCGATCATTTGGGATGCATTTATCACATACAGCTGTGAAGCGTTACCTACCGTTCAGTGTTACCTAAATAGCACACCGGGTGCCAATGCCACTCTCATGCTGTGAAGAGCCCTCATAATACTACTGGCATTGTGGTTATGCACGACGTGCCATTCGGCACAGTATCAGTGGTATGATTTCTGCTCACTATAAGCCCGCTATCCCAGAGCCGAGGCACGGCCGGTTCTCATGCTCCCTTAAAAGCCGCACATGCAGGCTAAGAGTCTTCTACCGCCCAGGGCTGCGCAGCATCCACTTAGGCACTGACAGTGCCCGATAACCCAATCTCCGGAGGGCTTGTGGCGGAGACTGATCTAACAGGCTCACAGTGATGTGATGTGAGCCTCATGTCTGTGTCCATGGTGGGCATTTAATTTCTTTCTCTCTCTGTCTGTAACTGCCAGAACAGCTGTATGTCTTTTGGAAAGCTCTGCCTTTGATATGTTTGGAGTGAAGACGAAACCACTCATTTCTCACTAGGAGGATGGAGAATGAGCTGAAAGGTCTCTGTCTGCACTTCATAGAGACACAACAGTAGGAAAGAGCTTGGAGTGAGTGAACGCGTTCATGTATGATGAAATTAGTTTGCTGTTAGGGATGAGTGGACTGCTAGTTTCACCAATGACATTCGGGGAAGAAATTCCTCAGGAGTCATACTAATTATGAGCTTTAGTGCTAGTTTTTGGATGTGTATTTATGGATTTTAAAAAAAAAAATCCTATAGATAAGTTTGCATTGTACTCGGAGCTAAATCACTGTCCTGCCATTTCTGAGTGAGCTTTTATGTAACCCTTTAGTATTGGGAACACATTAATTATTAACTATGACTTTTGCCTCAATAAACTCCTAATTTACTGCTTATTAATAGTTAGTAAGGTAGATTTTGTAGCGTTTAGGTTTTGGGTAGGATTAAGGGATGCAGAATAAGGCATTAATATGTGCTTTAGTACTAATAATATCCTAGTAATACATGCTAATAAGCAACTAGTTAATAGCGAGAATTGAACCCTAAAATAAAGTGTTACCGCTCTTTATAACCTTTATAAAACCTTTTTATAAGTAAACCCAGCTTCTGCCAACCCATATGTTAGCATCACCATGGGGACGGATTCACAAAACATTCTTAAGAATAAAATTCTTCTTGACTGCTATTTTCTTCTTATTTCCTAACTTAAAGCTGCAGTCTGTACATTTTAAAACCTGAATCTAATGTTCTGAGGAGCATGTGTGGCTGTCATTCATTCACCGCACCGGTGTGGATACTGTACTTGCTCAAATGGATTTTGGATCATTTTTAACCAGAAAAGTTACGGCAAAAAAAAAAAAAAAAAAAAAAAAGATGATAATATTTTGTATTCCCAAAAACTTTCTTAAGAATTTTCTTATCTTTTTCTTAAGCTTGTTCTTAAGACAACTTTTAAGAATTATTCATATTCCTGAAAAGAATAATTATATAAAAATAAAATTAAATAACTTCTTAAAGTTAGGATAACCTCCAATCTGTCTTAAATCCCCAAAAGTAATATGTTTAATACATTTATGGGGTTGTTTCAAAGATTAAGCATTACAATATAACACAGTGTGGACAAGTGTCACAGATTGATCATTAACTCTTTCCCTGACAGCTATTTTATTTATTTATTTATTTTTAATGTTAGCTGTTCCCCGCCAATGTTTTTGATAATTTTCACAATTTCATAGCCCCCAGAATATTTTGTTGTATGAATATCTGAATATGTAAATACAAGATTTTGTAATATACAAGATATCACTGTGAAACTTCTCCAGTTTATTACTGGCATAAACATAAGAAAAAATGTATTAATATGCTAATGAGCCTTATATACTTAAATATACGCTCATTTGCATATATTTCCAAAACAAAATCTGGAAATTGGAAAGGACCAGGTTTAAAATTCTTGGTTCTGTTTGTTGACATATTAGATGAGAGGGCTTTTCAGTGGGGATTCTGGAGATCCTATTTTGTGATTTAGTAAATTAGAGAATACTGACAATAGCCTTAAAAAAATCAATTTTCGCCATGTTTTTTTGGAGTAAAAGGACTTATAACTCAGGATAAGAATGATATATCAACAAATCCCTCAGTAAAAGCCTTCAGAATATAGTTAAGTATAAGACTGGAAAAGCTGGTGCTTGTAGGTGCTGCTGAAGTGGATATATCTGACTCTGAGTGTGAGGAAGAACTCATTTTGAGAAAACGGCCTTTAAAGTTTTATAGTGTATAACTGCATACATTTCTATTGAAACCCCCAACCTACAAACTAAATATATATTCAGTTCATTAATATCAGTAGTGTATAATATTTAAAACACATGAAAATTGATAAATAAATAAATTATTAATAGCAATAGCCGTAAGCTGAAGAGAACTACCTTAACAAATGCACAACAGTCACACAAACTACAAAAAAACGGTCCCTGTTTCTTTGTATGTCCATCTATAACTATTTGAATCTAATTCTGACAGGGGTTTGTCGTCTAATCTGTTGTTGTTTACTTTCTTTTTATCAGCTCTTGCTGCAAAGATCACGCTACCAACGGTGATTTAAATATAACAATCTAATCTTTTGCTTTGACTATAGGTGAATCTCCAGTTGTCACTGATGATTGTCATTTGAAACTTTCTGGATTACAATCCGCCATCAAAACGATATGTTTAGTTATTCCAGCTACTGTGAGAAAAGGCTACCAATGATCTGCCACCTGCAGCATCCTCACATGCGATACTACTACGAGCCGGACTCCTCCTTTATGTAATGACGAGATGTAATGACGCAAAGACATGCTCGAATTTCCTGTGAAAATTCACCAGTTCCACTCAAATTATAACACATTATTACAAGCTTGCCATTGTGAATCAGGCTAAGGTAAGGAGATAGTTTACACTGGCTGGTTATGTACTTGCTCAAAAATTGATTTTGGATCATTTTTAACCAAAAGTTTTGGACTGCAGCTTTAACTTGACATGGTTCATTAAAACTAAAAATGAGTTTATTATGAAAACTACGGTAAATTACGGTGTGTTCGGAATGACACACTAACTTACTGCTTACTGCCCAGTATACAGTGCATACTGCCTACTATGTTTTTAAAGAATAGTGTGTGAAATAGTATACAATATGCAACAAATAATGTTTCTTAGTGTTATGCTACAGTGTTGCCATATGACAAATATTGAACAATAATTCAGCACAGCTGTCCAGCTGTGAAAATGTCCTACCTTTCGACTGTTCTCACCGACGGTCTTGATCTAACCCATAAAAATTCTGTTTGTTAGTGTAAAATCAAGTTGATTCAGTGAAATTAAATAATGTTCACTTAAAATCAGTTGATTAGATTTAATTTAGCTTGACAAAAATATACGCTGAAAAAAACAAACAAACAAAAAAATATATATAAAAAGGTGCTTGATGTGGTAACGTAAATTAACTGGTTTGATTCAAGTTAAAAATATGTTTGAATAAAATTGACTATATTAGGTTAGCTAATTTTAAGAGTTCAGGTAACAATATAGCTCCTTACAGGAACACCTACCACTTTTTACTGTGTAGAATACTTAAATTATAGGGCTATAGGTAAAACACAACTGGGTTTTATGAAACATCACAAATAATTCTCTGAAACTGAAGATTTATGGTAGATTGTGCCAGGCCTACATATTAGGCTATATTTTGTCAGCATATTTTTCTTTATTGATATGCTAATATAGCTATGGTTTTATTTGTCAAGAGAACACTTCATGTCTGACTCAAACCGACCAGCATCAAAATTCTAATTTGAAGTTTTAGATAAAGCAGATAGTACGACGCACACGTTTTCCCAAAACGGCTCTGTTGAAGCATTGAACTCTGTTTGCATTACTGAATCATTATTTTCCTGTCTATCACTGTTAAACTGCTTTGAAATCTGTATTGTACAAAGCGCTATATAAATAAGGGTGACTTGACCTGATTGGAAACGTGCCATAGAGATTAAAGTAAATTTATGTAACAGTAGTGTTTTCGGAAACACAACTAGTTTGTACTTTAAAGCAACATGTACAGTATATGTACTTATAAAACTATTGCAATTCTAATTGTTCCCCGCCACCAGTTCACTCACTGCATACTTTTTACAAAAATGAAAAATCACATAAAGCATATTGCGTTGTGGGAAACGGTATCCTCAGATGCATATGTGATTTCAACAAATTTAGTAGATAATCTGGGTATTCCATGCATACAGAAAATGCATATACTGCAATATAGTAAGATAAGTATGATAGTATGCCATTTCGAACACAGCCGGGCTTTGAGTCTTCAGCAATACCCACCTTTCAATAAAATAACAAAGCCTGTCATTTTAGGGAATATATTTGAGAACTTTTTCATTTGCACTTAGGAACATTCTTATTAACTTTGTAAAATGTATAGAACTACTTAGAAATTATTTTTTTAAGAAGATTTTTTTTGAGAATCTGGCCCCTGGTTCTCTTGATAAAAAGCCAACAAGATTTTTCCATTGACTTTTGGATTCTTGCTGAAAATAAGCTCTGTGACCATCAAAGGTTTATGATTCTTACACATTTTGTTTACCAAGATAATCTTCCCAAATTAATGCAACGTATAAAGATTGAAGCCTAAATACAATTGCCGGAAGTAAAAACAAAAGGTAGGCTATAAGCAAAGTATACATGACTTCAGCGTGACCACAACTAAAGATCCGTTAACTCTTTCAATCTTTATTTAAAATCTTGGAAAGTTTGTGTTAGAATTTGGAAGAGCATATATATGTATGTATGTATGTATGTATGTATACAGGTGCTGGTCATATAATTAGAATATCATCAAAAGGTGATTTATTTCACTAATTCCATTCAAAAAGTGAAACTTGTATATTATATTAATTCATTACACACAGACTGATATATTTCAAATGTTTATTTATTTTAATTTTGATGATTATAACTGACAACTAAGGAAAATCCCAAATTCAGTATCTCAGAAAATTAGAATATTGTGAAACGGTTGAATATTGAAGACACCTGGTGCCACAGTCTAATCAGCTAATGAACTCAAAACACCTGCAAAGGCCTTTAAATGGTCTCTCAGTCTAGTTCTGTAGGCTACACAATCATGGGGAAGACTGCTGACTGGACAGTTGTCCAAAAGACGACCATTGACACCTTGCACAAGGAGGACAAGACACAAAAGGTCATTGCAAAAGAGGCTGGCTGTTCACAGAGCTCTGTGTCCAAGCACATTAATAGAGAGGCCAAGGGAAGGAAAAAAAGTGTACAAGCAATGGGGATTACCGCACCCTGGAGAGGACTGTGAAACACAACCCATTCAAAAATGTGGGGGAGATTCACAAAAAGTGGACTGCAGCTGGAGTTAGTGCTTCAAGAACCACTACGCACAGACGTATGCAAGACATGGGTTTCAGCTGTCGCATTCCTTGTGTCAAGTCACTCTTGAACAACAGACAGCGTCAGAAGCGTCTCGCCTGGGCTAAAGACAAAAAGGACTGGACTGCTGCTGAGTGCTCCAAAGTTATGTTCTCTGATGAAAGTAAATCAGGGTCCCAGAGTCTGGAGGAAGAGAGGAGAGGCACACAATCTACGTTGCTTGAGGTCCAGTGTAAAGTTTCCACAGTCAGTGATGGTTTGGGATGCCATGTCTACTGGTGTTGGTCCATTGCGTTTTCTGAGGTCCAAGGTCAGCGCAGCCATATACCAGGAAGTTTTAGAGCACTTCATGCTTCCTGCTACTGACCAACTTTACACAGTGCCAAAGCAACCAGTACCTGGTTTAAGGACCATGGTATCCCTGTTCTTAATTGGCCAGCAAACTCGCCTGACCTTAACCTCATAGAAAATCTATGGGGTATTGTGTATATATATACATATAAATTTTATTGTATATACATTTTATTGTTATTGGCATTTCTGTTTTCATATATAATAATATTTATGGATCTTCAAAAGTAGGTATGTAATATAGTTATTGGTAGCCAAACTCTCAAGATCTCAACAATTAGCCCAAAAGCTAAACAGAGTGCTAGGGTGCACCAAGGAAAAAAGTAGCCCCATGATGGCCCTTTAGTCATCATCTTGTGCTTTATGTGTTCTGAGGCACTGACCCCACTGGCATGGTGTATATTTTACCAGTGATTGATGGTAATGATGGTCCTTGACTACACTGCTGCTCCCATCCCATTCAGTTCCATACTTTGAAAATGAAAATGCATGTACACCCTCCAAAGTTAATAAAAGACCCCACCCCACTAACCATTTTATATCTTGCTCCCTCTTTCACACACTAACTTACATAGGCATACATGAAATAGCTGAGTGAAAGGGAAGCAGGAACCTTCACGCCACTTGGCCGGCACATGTGGGCAAGCCAGTGCCGACTGGCTGCTTCACTGTCACCGGCTGATAGCCAGGCTTTAATGGAAAAGATACAGCCCAGCCAAAGACTGGGAATCATTTCTACGATAAAGTTATATGTTCAGCCTTGAACAACTGAGAGATAATGTTTGGCTTCATTATAATTCCCAGTGTGTTTAAACAGGCAGCCCAGAATGCAAACAAAAGCAGATGAAATTTGAAAAGTATTATCAATATTGCAGATAGCGGATGCCCTTTCCAATCAGAAAAACCGTATCTCGCATAGCAAATTTATGGTTGACTAGTTCATTCGTTTCTATTAGCCTGTTGTATGTTTCTCTCTTCCTCATATATATTTATGTGGAATTTATGAGAGGGCCAAACAAACTGTCATTAGATATTCCTTTAATTCACTAAGCTGGCCTGCTAAAGGTAGCTGGGTACATTTAAAAGGCATTAGTTTGCTTTGACTGATATTTTTCTGAACTCTCTCCAAAGGACCATCCGTCACGTGCCCCGGCCATAGTCCAGCACGCTTGTTGCATTGCTCTGCTCTTGTGTGTGTGTGACAGATAGAGACCCTGTGTGTGTTTCTGTGAGCAATTCTCTCTGTGTGCACCACTGCGGCTCCTTCACACACACTCAACGTATTCTGCGAGTCTCTTAATAGCAAGCTGCTGGAGCAAAATAATTGTCATTTTCCAGCCACTGGGCCTAAAGTCATATAACATAATGAAATGTCTAAAAAAGTGAGGGGGTGGGGGTGGTTTCTGTATATATATTTCAGTGTGGTGCTTTGAGTTTCTCTCAATGCATGGGAGGTCTGCTGAATCAAATGCTGTGCCACTTGAATAATTTACTGTATACCTTGGAAAGTGTGTGTGTATGTGTGTGAGTGAGTGTGTATAGGTATTCAAGAATGCCAGCAAGGTGAAATGTCTAAATATTGTATATGCCCACTCCAAAGTGTGTTTGTGCACGCTGTGATATATGTCCTGGGGATCTTGATACAACATTCAATATGGTCCTGCTGGACAGATTAGGCTGCTAACAGAGGAAGCCAATGTGCGGCAGGAACCGGTGATATGTGCCTCAGCACTAAGTGTTCTGGGACAGGCTGATGGGTTGATTTAAGCCGGTGTGGGAGCAAGTGGAGATAAATGTTAGTGATGCTTCTCTCTCTTTCCCCCCCCAATTTTTTTCTACTTCAGCAGATCCATCAACTGGTATTGAGGGTAATGAGTAAGGCGTGGAGGTGAACACACTACAGAGGGCTGACCTTGCCCACAAAGAGAGAGAGCATTTAGATGCCCCATGAAGCCTGTCCCCCCACCTGTAAAGTCATCATAGGCATTGTGTGAGTTTTAAAGGTTGGGGTTTTTTTTTTTTTTTTTTTTTTCAATGTCGTTGGTAGGTTGATTTTCCTAAAAAGTGTAAATGGTGTAGTGCTTTCAGAGCGTGAGTAGCCTGACATGTCAACATTGGCCGATACAGCATTTCTAGACGGACAGTTTTTAGGAAATCTTTTTCAAAACAATCAATATTTTTGCACTATAATTTGGTACCACTTGTCTTACAGAATCACTTCTTCAGATTTACTCACCCTCAAGTCATCCTAGGTGTAGATGACTTCTTTCAGACAAATACAATCGGAGTTACATAAAAAAAATGGTTAATCCAAGCTTCAAGATTCAAGAGTTTTATTTGTCACATACACAGTTATATACAGAATATACAACCGGCAGTGAAATGTAAACAGGTCCGCTCCATGGACAGCGCAAATTCACAGTTAAAAACACAAGGAGGAAATTATAATAGAAATAGAATAAAAAAGTACTATATATATATATCTCATAGCTTGACACTGTGATACATACGCACACACAAGTCGTCCTAGGTGTATATGACATTCTTCTTTCAGACGAACACAATCAGAGTTATATTAAAATATGTCCTGGCTCTTCCAAGCTTTATAATGGCGGTGAATGGCTGTTTCTGTTTTGAAGTCCATAAAAGTGCATCTACCCATCATAAAAATAATTCACACGGCTCCGGGGGGTTAATAAAGGCCTACTGAAGTGATGCGTTTGCATAAGAAAAATATCCTTATTTAAAACTTTACAAACTGTAATCTCTAATCTCTCAGCGTAGGACGCAGGCGTAGCGTAAGTTCTGGTGACGGACGCAGAAGCGCAGAGGAAATAGCAAAATAAAATTTTTGTGAGAACTAGCATATTTTCACTGGAGCATCCTATGTCATATGCTGGAACGCCAGTCTCTCGTGAACATGCGTACAACAGTTATCTGAAGTTAGAGATTACAGTTTGTAAAGTTTTAAATAAGGATATTTTTCTTACGCAAACGCATCGCTTCAGTAGGCCTTTATTAACCCCCCTGGAGCCGTGTGGATTACTTTTATGATGGGTAGATGCACTTTTATGGACTTCAAAACAGAACCAGCCATTCACCGCCATTATAAAGCTTGGAAGAGTCAGGACATATTTAAATATAACTCTGATTGTGTTCGTCTGAAAGAAGAATGTCATATACACCTAGGACGACTTGAAGGTGAGAAAATCATGGGCTAATTTTTAATTTTGGGTGAACTATCCCTTTAAAGATGCTGCAAATTATGTTGTTACAAAAGCATACAATATACTGGTGAATTTCATAAAACCTGTCATGAAATGTTTAGTTTACATTTTCAAACCCAAAACCAAAAAGAAAAGAAAGAAAACAAATTAAGGGCATTCTACTAACTATAAGTGACCTTGCAACTAGGTTTGGGTTAGGGGTTTGGGTTAGTAGATTAAGTTAATATGCAGTTGCAAAGTTGTTTATAGTGACCATCAAAATAAAGTGCTAGCAGATATTAAGCAGACACTCTACTATGCTCTAAGGACTGGTAGTTGACATGCAGTGGCAAAGTTACTTGTCGTTAGTAAAATGTCTAAAGTGGACTATCAAAATAATTAATTAACAATTCTTTTTTAAATGTAATTTCTGTAATGCATCTATATTGTCTCTCATTTTTAAATTATTTGTATTGATCATACTTTCTTTATGCTTTTTCTTTACTTTTAATTTTTGGGTTAAAATGCAACCTGGACAAATCAGCATACATTCTCCTCTGTATGTGTTACAGTATGTATTCATACAGTGCATAGCTTCATGACAAATGTAGTTATTCACTGGTCACTGGTTTTGACGTCTGTGTGTAGGTGTGTGGGTGAGGACTGAGAGGTTGCTGCTCTAATGGAGACACAGGTTTATTGACAATGAAACGGTTTGGCTGTATCTGCAGTGGGCTGCCTGCTGCCTGTGATATACTGGAGCCAGAGTCTAGTCAAGGCTGACATACACCATCCAGTGCTGACAGCAGCAGACCACACACACACACACACACACACACACACACACACACACACACACACACACACACCTGCTCTGAAGCAGCATACAATTCTAAGACACTGTGATACATACGCACACACATATACACGTTCAAAGATTCATGCTAATTTGCTGGACTTTAACAGAACGATTTAGAGCATTAATGTCTTTTGTTCAGCTGTGTTAACTATTTCTTTGAAATGTACCACTCTTGTATGGCAAAGCACATCTGTCAGCCTTAGACGGCTAAGTTTTAGTAAGATATGAAAAAACAGATTTGCTTTGTTCCAAAACTTGGTGAGGCCTACAAGGGCAGCTTTTTAAGGCATCATAGGCGCAAACTGAAAGGTTATGTTTTATTGTGCCTTTATAGGCAGCAAGGCAGCTCGCTAGGTTTTGAAATAGAGCTAGTTTCAGAGATCTAGGTGATTTGTCATAAATTTAGTTTAGGGATGCACAATATATCAGTACTACATCAGTCGATTTACAGATATATAGTGGTTGATATTGGATGTTTAACTGTTGATGCATTCATGTTTATGTATTACTTTTGCTGCCATCTAACACTCAAAGTTCCTTTAAAACACTCTTAATATAATAACACTTTTAGATGTATTTTATATAAATTTTTATACTGTGCGTTATAAATTTGTGATGCCTTTAATGTACTCGTGGCTTTTGAAAATAATATATTTTTATTTTTAGTGTTTTCGTTGTAATTCATATAGACAAAACAGTATAGAATTCTAATATTTTCCATTAGTCAGTTTTAGTCATAGCATAAGAATAATTACCGGCCAGAATTTTTTATATTATTGCATCCCTGTTATTTTGGTTAATGTTGCCTCTGCCAGGTTTCATGCCCTGTTTTCATAGTTTTCTATCATAGAATCATTTCATAAGTTATGGTCTTTGTCCTTTCTTCATAGTGTTATGCACTGATTACAAATATTGCCAGTGATGAATAATGATATTTCTAAATAATAATATTACCAAATAGTTTAATAGTGTTTAGTTGTTGTTTTTTGTTGTTATTATTATTATTATTATTATTATTATTATTATTACCAAACACAATATGCAAAGTAAAGTCATGATTAATGACAGAGTAATGGTTAGCAGATGTTTACTGCAAGCAGTATGAGAAGGATACATGTAAATGATACAAGTCACTGCTGTATTCCACAAGTGTTGTTCAATAGCAGCTTTGTTTTCTTTAGATATAACAGAACTATTGAAGGCTAGCAGTGTTTTGTGGGGACTGCCCTTGTAATCTTTATTAAAGGTCATCTTTTACACACACGCCTCTCGCTGGGTGTTCTTCATATATATAGTCTGTCTCCATGTCAGATTAAAAAGGAAGTAAGGGCTTGCAAGAAGAATAAAGAACTCTTTCCAAGAAGTATTAGTTCCTTTTTAATTTTAGTGGGATGAGGAACCCAGAATTTAAATGAAAGAATCGGTTTTCATCCAGCTAATAGTAATCCATAATCCAGCCAACGTGTCTTAACCACAATGTGGTTGGTCTGATTAACTTTAATGCTTTTCCTCTCAATTTATTGAAATGTTGGAATGAGCACATTTGGTTTGAAAGTCTCTCTCTCCCTCTGTCTCTGTGAGTGAGAGAAAGATAGACTGTGAAAGTGAACGAGAGGAGGGGTGGAGAGGGAGAAAATATAACTTTAAGAGCAGGATGGCAGAGTCATTAAATATGTTTCATTCCCTCAGACAATGGGGGGTATGTGAGCCCATCGAAGATGCATTTTAAGGATAGTGTTGGCTCTTAAATATTTCAACCGATTTAAAAAAAAAAAAAAAAAAAGTCACAGAGGAAAGGGCAAAAATGCTAGTTGAAAAAAAAAATTAATTAAACAAGCGAGTTTCATTTTCTGCCACACTTCAAATGAATTTCTGTAATGATCTCAAAACCTGCGAAAGGCAAATCCAATCAAACAATATCTAGTGGGTTTCATTTTCCCCTGCATAGCGATGACCCCCTTTGTCAAAGGGTGAGCCGGAGAGACTGTAGGTCGCCATAGCCATCCAAATGAAGGAGACAATTTAGCGTAGTTAAAGCTATTATCCCACTAGTGTGTGCGTGTGCGCTTCTACGCCTCTGTCGACGCTATAGCTTTAACATTTTGGGGCTTTGATATGAGTCATTGTAAATGATGCCACAGAAGGTCAATTGCTGAGTTCAAAATGGCTGATGGAGGGAGGGAAAAATATTATGTTGTTTTTCTGCTTTCAGGCTTCTGCTCCCCCCCCCTCCTCCCCCCTCCCATTCTCTCCAGTCACAACACTGCATTTATGTAAAAAAAGTGAACATTTATTCAGTCAGCCTGTGTCATTAATATAATACGGCATAAATAACACTCAGGTCTCTGTGTTTGAAGAGTGTGACATGAGCCCATTGTTTTTACTCTTTTTACCTTTAACCATTTGGCGGGTAATCACGCGTAAGAAGGAAGAATATGCCACGAGTGAATGAGCAGCAATGGTCCACTGACCTTTTACTGCTCATTATTGGACAACCCGGAAAAAAAACAAAAAAAAAACAAAGAACAAAATATCCTAAATCTTCAGGGAATCTTGAATCGGTGCACTCAGTGACCGTGATTTTTCTTTTTTGATTATTATTATTTCTGTGGCCATTGTCCTGTGGCTGTGCGACGCACAATATTGTTGCATTGGTGTGCGGAGGAGAGGAAGTCTCAGGGCGGATGTTGGAGGTCTGACTCTGAGGTTGTGGTAATCTTTGTCACCGGGGGGCAGTCTGCTGCGTTTGGCCTTTAGGCCTGCAGGTGTGCAGTCCTCCATTCTCTTACAGGAAGCATCAAGAGACTCATTGCACAACTACGCACGCCCCCATATGTATATATGTAGATGCTTACAGAGAGAGAGAGAGAGAGAGATGGTCTGTGGTTCTGGAAACTTTCGAGATCACATTACTAGAAGTACTAAAACTTCATAATATGACAGCACACGCACACACACTCTGGAAAATATGCCAAACAAGCATTACACTAATCACTACTTTGAAATAGGGAGGCTATTTATATATTATGCATTGTGCACTATGTGCAGTCCTGGGAGAGAAGAAAAAAGAAAAATTGATATCAGATGAAAATGAACACTCTGTAAAGCACATTAACTATCTCAGGTTTGGGAGCACATGCTGACTGCCAAATGGGACACCCCTGTGGAAAGCAAAATGGTCTCTCCCACAATTAATGTGGCGCACCTGTGATGGTTGATAAAGACTGCCGCACTGTGCACAGGTGTGGAACATTAATTCTGGGGGTGTTCCTTGAAAAGACGAGCCCCCCTCCACCTCTACCACCAGCACCTCTCCGCCCTCCACCCTCTCCTCCCCCACCTTTGGAGAGCGAAAAAGCGAGAAAACAACGCTGCCGTTCATTCGGAGTGATCTGTGTGCAAAAGTATGCAAATGAATATGCGGCATGCTAATCAATCCTGTCCTTCACACAGACTGAAGGGGAAGAAGTATGGAGAACGATGGAGTGAATCGGGCCTGAGAGGGAATATGGGACGGGGGGAAATTAGCTAGGATTTGCTTTTTGCAACATTTTTATATCGCAATTTCACCTATTTGCAGTTGGTCACTCATACTTGTCTTCAGAGTCAAGTGATCCTTCAGTAATCATTCTAATTTGCTGAGTTGGTGTGCAAGAATTATTTCTTATTATCCATATTGGTAATATTTTTTTCATGATTCTTAAAAAAAAAAAAATAGTTAAAAAGAACAGCATTTATTTGAAAAAAAAAAAAAAAAAAATCTATTTTGATAAATTTGAATAAAAACATTCATTTCTTTCAAAAAATAAAATAAAATAAAATAAAATAAAATGTATTGACCCTAAACATTTGAATGGTAGTTCACATAATCTTCTTTTAATTATATCAGCATAGAGTAAATTGGGAGCCACATGTAATTATAATGTAAGCGAGCAGTCATGGATGAGATGCAAACTTGACTCTTACACCCCTTTTAGTTACTGTTTCTAACTCAGACAAGCTTTACAGTACACCATTTTGGAATGATCTGGAGGTTTGTTGTAGTAAAATTTGCTCATAAAGTGGTAAACATTGATTGAATGTTATTCTTGTGTGGGCTGGAATGATATTGTGACATTCCAAAGCATTTTATCTGTGATTTTTCTTTAAACAGATTGGTAAATTATGCAGTAATGTTATGTCAAATCTGGAGACTGCACATCTAAATCGAGACGCATGTTTCTCAAAGTCTCATTTGAAAGTAATTATAACTGATCGTGAACAGAACTGTTCTTAAAATTTCTACAACACATTGACAGTGGTGCTTCAAAAAGTTTTGTTACTACTGCAGTAAAAACAAAAAAACAAAAAACCCAAAAAACCTTGAGAAGTGCCTGCTGTGGATTAAACTGTCAATCTTCATTTCCAATAACATTGTTAAAAAAATACATTTGCTCTAATAATGTTATTTCACTTATTATGTCATGACATAATATGTCAATTAAAAGTAATATGTCAATTAAAAGTAATAAGTGAAGTAACATTATTAGAGCAAATTTATTTTTTTAACAATGTTATTGGAAATGAAGATTGACAGTTTAATCCACAGCAGGCACTTCTCAAGGTGTTGCATTTTTTTTTACATTTTAGATTTGGAAAAAATACAGCTTGTATCCTTTCTGAGTAACTATTATTAAGTACAAACAGCATTTTAACATATTTTTGGATAATTTCCCAGACATTTGTATTTAAAACTATCCAACTATCCTCCATAGACTTATATTAAAAAAAGAGCAAACGCTTGCTTAAAAAAATTGCATACAAACAACAGTTGCTAAGGTTATATTAGTCAGTGACATTAAGGCAAGGCTTATTCAATAGTTAATTTCCAGATTGGGCAAAGACAATGTTCAGCTGGCGTTAGTTAGTTTGCATATAGCATAAGAATAGAAAAACTAGGATTTATATCCATTTTGCAGAGACACGCACATGTGATGAATAGTACCTAGCATTAGCAAAGGAGGAATGAGAATTCAGTTTAGCTTCTGATCAGAGGGCTTCTGGTTGTTGTATTTGGTGGCAAGATGTGTTATCAGACAGAATGAGAGTGCGAAATGGAGAAAAGAGGGGCGTGTGACTTTGTATTTGGGCCAGTAGATGTCCCCTAACAGCAGATCACTGGTGTCTAGAGTCAGTGGCGGTGTTAGCACACACAGTAGCATCACATGCAAATCAATGTGAGCACATGGGAAAAAAACAGATAGACATGCGTTTGTATTGTTCAGTGCACAGAGACTTCTCTGGTTATTAGTGAATGCATCGTGTTGGGGGTTAAACCATACATCAGCAAAGTGTGAATTTTATCAAATAATCAGAGTATTGAACCACTGCCTGCCCACTACAGTATTGACTGAAGAGTGTGAAAGGGGTAATAAATTACTACACGGAGAGTGGGTGTGTGTGTGTGTGTGTGTGTGTGTGTGTGTGTGTGTGTGCGTGCACGTGTGCGTGACAGATTCTGTGGTGATCTCAGATGTCACAGAGCGGCAAACCACAACCTGCATTATAGCTTCCCAACCTCTCAGCATGAGCATCTGCAATATTACGAATGCTAATATAACGCTAAACTGATTAATAATTAAACAATTACGGTCATGAATCAATAACTTCTGCACTTTTTTTTTTTTTCATTTGTAAATTACAGCAAACAAACAAGGACAGAGAATTACAAAGTCAAATTTGCAAAGGGAAAAAAAGTCATATCCGTTTCATCCGTCTATAAAATTAGAGAGGAAAAAAAAACATTAATAATGCTCTTTGTGAAAGTTTTCCTCTCTTCAATTAGCAAAAGTAGACCACTATCTGTGTTTTGAACATTTTTTCTGAATAAAATTGGTTTAGCCCCCAACCCCCACCCCAAAAAAAAAAAAAAAAAAACACGATCTATTTTGCAGTGAGAGCAATAGATGAGCTCTTTCCAAACAAACTCTCACTGTGTGAGCCGTCCCCAACGGGATGTTATTAGACACTTGTGAACCGACATAATAGCACCGTCTGTTTCCAGTTAATAAGTATCATTGCTTAATACAATACACTTGCCAGCAGAGACAAGTGAGTCCTGACATGTAATAAAGTGGTGTTACATAGATTTATTTCACAGCATTAGGCTCTATAAAACTTCCATGACTAAAGCAAATGAAGCCACTTTTAGGCAGGTGCTGATAAGATGATATTACGGCTGTTTGCATTAGCTGATATTGTGGAGTGTGCAGTTGAAACAAATGTGATGAAACAAAATCATTAACGTGTGTGTGTGCGTGGGTTTTGACTGTGTTTTTAATGCCTTTACAGTCTCTCTCACTCGTCCCTCACACTGCGGTATGTTCACGGGGACAAGGATAAAAACATAAACAAATCTCCGATAAGAAATATGACATGGATATCAGCATGCAAAAGGAGCTGAAAGCTGGGAACGCAGACAGTCAGATTAATGATAAATTACAAGGACTAGCCTTGTTTATAGTAGTAATTTTCCCTCCCTGCACCTGCTCGCTTTCCCCCTGGCCTAAAGCTGCCGCTCACTTTCTCCCCTCTTCTCTATTCCTCCCCTCCATCGCATCATCATGCACCCATCCTGGCGCTGTGCGGCGATACCGAACCACCGTTAGATAGGAGAAAATAAAGCGGTGGTGTTTTCAAATTTATGTTTGAAATTGGGGAAGAAAAAACATCTTCACTTTATAATAAGGTCCCATTAGTTAAAGTTAATCCATTGGATAACTAACAATGAGCAATTCATTTGTTACGTTATTTATTCATCTTTGTAATTTCTAATGAATAAAAATGCTTTAGTTCATTGTTTGTTCATGTTAACTAAATGTAGTTAATGTTAACAAATGGAACCTTATTGTACATTGTTACCAAAAATTAATGTAAAATCTCAAATGTATATTTGGGACTGTCAGAATCGCTACATGTGTAAAGACCCCTGTGAACGTGTATGCAACATTTTACACACGTGTGAAGACCCCTGTGTACGTGTATGCAACATGTTACACGTGTGAAGACCCCTGAGTACGTGTATGCAACATGTTACACGTGTGAAGACCCCTGTGTATGTGTATGCAACATGTTACACGTGTGAAGACCCCTGTGTACGTGTATGCAACATGTTACACGTGTGAAGACCCCTGTGTACGTGTATGCAACATGTTACACGTGTGAAGACCCCTGTGTATGTGTATGCAACATGTTACACGTGTGAAGACCCCTGTGTATGTGTATGCAACATGTTACACGTGTGAAGACCCCTGTGTACGTGTATGCAACATGTTGCACACGTGAAGACCCCTGTGTACGTGTATGCAACATGTTACACGTGTGTACGTGTATGCAACATGTTACACATGTGAAGACCCCTGTGCACGTGTATGCAACATGTTACACCCGTGTGAAGACCCCTGTGTACGTGTATGCAACGTTACACGTGTGAAGACCCTTGTGTACGTGTATGCAACATGTACGGCGGTAAACATTGACGCAATGCTTCATTTAATATTAATATTAACAGAGACAACTTTTGATTTTAATTGTATATTAGTAAATGTTGAAATTAACATGAACCAAGATTAATGCATGTATTTTTAATTAATACATTTTAGCAAACGGAACCTTTTTGTGAAGCGTTACCATAAATGTATATGTAAAATCACGTTTGTAATTGGGACTGTCTAAATTGATAGATGCATCTGTGGGTGACAAAGAGAGAGACGCGTAAAGGCCCATATGTACATGTAAGCAACACGTTTGCCGCCGAATATTGATGCAATGCTTCATCTTAATACCAATTACACGTCTGGCTCCGCAAAATACACAAATAATGTAAGCGTCACTCGGGCCTGAAGTGCTGCATTAAATGCAAAGAGGAGGCTGAGGGCAAGAGTAGTCAATATGAAGTAGCAGAGACCAAACCCCCACACCTCATTACGCCAATTGTGAATGTTAATTCTAGTGGCTTTATTAGTTCGAATTAGGCAGCGAGAGAGAGACTTGCTCTTTCATTGTTCATTACCGTGTTTGGCTGCGCCTTGTAACTTGCAGTCACTGAATGGTCAGAAGAAGGAGGGGTGGCTGTGGTACGTCTGAGTGGCTATTGTCTAAATCGTAATTATATTTTTATTATAAGCAAGCTCCGGGCTTCCGAGTCTATACAAAGCAATTTCCAATAAAGAGCGCTACAGGCAGAAACTGTTTACATACAAAATGGTAAGAATACACTAACAGTGTTTGGTGTTAATAAGCTATAATCACTCACCTAATTTAATCTGGTTGCCATGGAAAACAAATGACACTTGAGGTCTAAGAGAACACGGGAGGAACTGTGTGCGAGCGCCGTAGGTGTGTCTCGCTTTTAATGAGAAATTAGAAAAGATTGGTAACACCTCCCCGTCTTTCCGGTGTAACGTGCAAGCACCTGCCCCGTTCACTTTGTATAGGCGGATAGGTGTGTGTGAGCAAAGGTGCGGGACGGCCGCCTGTGCCGTCAGCATGGATGTGCTCCTCAGAAATAGAAAATTGAGTGGGAATTGGCCTAATTGTACGGAATGATTGATGCCAGTGGAAACCGCATTAAAAACATGAAATGTTCCCCCTGTTAGACACACACGCCATTCTCTGAACAAATTTACTCCCCAGACAACGAGAGCCTGTGCTTTTAACTGCACGCAAGAGAGCAGAAGGGCTCTCTAGCTAACCATGGGAGCATGCACTTACAGAATAAGGGAATCCAAGCACAGGCCAAGTCGATAAGGGGGGCACCTGCCGTGTGTGTGTGCGCATTTGGTTGCTTTTCTGATGGACGGATGTGAGCATGGGTGAACGTCCATCTCTGTTGCTCTGTTGTTCAGGAGCGGTGTGTGATGAAAGGTGAGTGATGATAATCAGAATCAAACCTCCCACCCACACACATACAGACGGGGTCTAATAAGTGGAGGTTTATTCACAGCACACAACACACGCGAGCACGCTTTGTTTAATAAATTGCGGATATATGGCAAACATCTGGATGTCCACGTTTTTAAGTATCTGTCCTCCACCGCTGAGAAGTGAGGGTTGCTCTCTAATATAACAGTTTAGCGCTATATCTCTTTAGGTGACCGGAACAGCCCTTGCACGTAGCCACTGATGGTCGGAGAAATGGTATAATTGCATAATGTGTCATTTTAAGTAGTATACATTAAAGATCTCTCCCTCCCCCTCGGGACCTGGGCTTAATTTACCCATGATTCTTAGCTTCAGACAGCATTGTGCACTCAAAAGTACTTAATTGTTTTGGTCCTTGAGTTTCTTATCCATACCAGGGATGCATGATACACTGGTATTTATATTGGTTATCAGTTGATTCGTTTTGTCAATAGATATTGGATATACAGTACCATTCAAAAGTTTGGGGTCAGTGCGATTTTTTTAAAATGTTTTTGAAAGTCTAAAGGGTCTCTTATGCTCATCAAGGCTACATTTATTTGATAAAAAATATAGCAAAAACATTTATATTATTACAATTTAAAGTAACTCTTAACTTTTGTCTTATATATAAATATAATTATTTATATATTTTGTATACAAAGCAGAACATTGCCCAAAGCATCACACTGCCTCCACCAGCTTGACTTCTTCCCATAGTGCATCCTGGTGCCATGTGTTCCCCAGGTAAGTGATGCACACGCATCCGGCCATCCATGTAAAAGAAAACGTGATTCATCAGACCAGGCCACCTTCTTCTATTGCTCCAGGGTCCAGTTCTGATGCTCACTTTGGCACTTTCGGAGGTGGACAGGGGTCAGTATGGGCACCCTGACTGGTCTGCGGCTATGCAGCCCCATATTCAGCATTAACTTCTTGAGCAATTTGAGATACGGTAGCTCATCTGTTTGATTGGACCACACTGGCCAGCCTTCGCTATCCACGTGCATCAGTGAGCCTTGGCCACCCATGACCCTGTCGCCGGTTCACCACTGTTCCTTCCTTGGACCACTTTTGATAGAAACTGACCACTGCAGACCAGAAACACCCTACAAGAGCTGCAGGTTTGGAGATGCTCTGACCCAGTCGTCTAGCCATTACAATTTGGCCCTTGTCAAACTTGCTCAAATCCTTATGCTTCTAATACATCAACTTTGAGAATAAAATGTTCACTTGATGCCTAATATATCCCACCTACTAACAGGTGCTGAGATGAAGAGATAATCAGTGTTATTCACTTCACCTGTCATAATGTTATGCCTGATCGGTGTGTATATTTTTTCAGGATTCTCTGATGAAAAGAAAGTTGAAAAGAACAGCATTTATTTGAAATACAATTTTTTTCAAACTTTCTAAATGTCTTTACTGTCACTTTTGTTCAATTTAAAGCATCCTTGCATGGTCATTTCCCCTATTTTTACATTTACAGTATATTACTTTTGCTGTTATTTAACATTTACTTAAAGTTCATCTTTATGATTACTAACAATTTAATGCTGTGAAATGTAATCATTGGCAAATCTCAAAATGATTATCCATGTTTATGTATATTATAATGCTGTTGTAACAATATATTGCACACACAGGAGAATATTAGGCCCCAGATGCTAGAGTTTTATTGAACAGGAAATGGAGGAACAAATGTGAGTATTCAGGTATGATGCTAGTTGCAGTTCATCATAATCAATACTTTTTTCAAAAGCTTAGGGTATATAAATAACACAAGGTTAAATAAGACAGTCTTTCAATCAAAAGAGCTTCCAAAGAGCTAAATATCCAGGTAAATAATAACATAAGGCTTCTGAGTTGCTCAGAGGAACAAACAGAGTCACTTATCTTAATAATATATCATTGAGACGGTAAGTATCCAGATAAGTCTACACACACTGATGCAGAGAGTCCAGAACACAAGCTAAATAACAGGGAATAGGTAAGTATACAGGCAAGTCCACACACACACACACACACACACACACACACAGACAGATCCAGAAAGTTTCAGGAAACAAACATAGTAACAGGGACAGGTAAGTATCCAGGTAAGTTGCACGGACAAGAGTATTAGCACATTTCTGATACAAAGAGTCCATAAAGACAACACAATCACAGAAACAAGTAATACAAACAAAAGACTTGGAAACATTACTGAGGCCAGACAATGAATGACTCAATGAGTTGGCTTATAAAGCGACTCCTACAGGCTGAGGTAATGTGCATCAGGTGTATATCGTTAAAGCTAAAAGGCTAATCTAAAAAAAACTAAGGCTGAATCTGAAATTTTCCCTTCAATCACTATTCTCTGTGTTGGTCCACTAATAGAGTTCACTTGAAAGAGTGATTTAAAACGAGTGAGAAAATTCGGACAGCCACAGTTACATCAGCTGTACACTCATTAATGCGGTGCAATGTTGGATAAAATGAGTGCACTCAATTATGTCCACTATGGTTTCTGACACCACTGCAAATGGCTGTCTCCTCAAATAATGCCCTATTTTAGGGTATGGGGGCAATTTCGGATTCAGTCTAAGAGAACAAAGGCAAACAGGAACTAAACGGGAAACAGGAAGCGCTGAAACAAGTGAAACAGAAAATACTCTTCAAAACAAAAGTCAAAACAGATTGCCAGGGCGGAGCAGGTGGATCCGGAAGCCACCATAGCAAAGCAGCGGACCACCCTGGCGGAGCTGGTGACCACCATGCCTGAACTAACAGAGCTGAAGACCACCACGGCAGAGCAGGTTGAGCTGGCCGTGCCAAAGATTCATTGTGTTCTAGACACCTTGATTATTCAAGATCTTTTGGGATGTCAATGAAGCAGGGAATGTCTGGAGCACCGGCTGATTGGTTGACGTCAGGAATGCTGGCCATCTGGCTGGCCTTTGGCGCTTTGGTTGGACAATCTGATAACTGGAGCGCCGGTGGAGAAATAGACCTTTGGTTTGCTGGCTGACTGGTGGACAACTGGTATGCCTGCTGACTGATGGACATCTGAAGGGCCGGTTGATTTGCTAACGTCAGGAGTGCTGGCAAAACAAAACAGTGATTTGGCAAAACAGAAAGAACATATATAGAGAACATATAAGATGATGTTATGATCGGGACAAGGGCGCTAGGTACGGTCTCTGTGGCCTAGACAAAGGAGCTAGGAATGGTTTCTGTGGGTGAGACGGGGAAGACACAAGACTCTGGGATAATCTCTTTGGTTGATACAGGGCAGACAGATGCATAATCGGCCACTATGGCCGTGACAGAGCAGGTAGGGAACTCTGAAACGGCCTCCCTGACCGAACCGGGACAGACATTAGATTCGGGATCGACATCTATGGCCGACACAGAACAGATAGCTATCAGTGGAAAGGCCTCCTTTGTCGACACTGAAGAGGCAGGGGATTCAAAAACTATCTTGGGGTGCGTTTCCCAAATCCAACTATGGACACAAATTATCTTATTACCAGTAGAGTTCAATGGAACTTGTGACTAATTTGGCTAATGATGCTTTTGAGAAATGCACCCCTGGTCGTATCTGGACAGGTAGAAAACGTCTCGGGTTATAACTATAACCCTTGTTCCCTGAGAAGAGAACGAGACACTGCATCTATCGACACTTTGGGGAATGCCCTCTAGCGTAGCATGTCTGAAGCATGAATTAAAAATGTGTCCAATCCTAATTGGTGCATCGTCATGACGTAGTATGTGACGGCATACACGGAAGCTACAAAGGGCACGCCGGCACATAGTACAGACAGTTTTTGTGATGAATCCGGCGCTCCCTGCGTGATGAGGGGTGGACTTGCACTGCGTCTGTCGACACTTTGGGAACAAAATACCCACTAGGCCATATTAACAATCACGCCCGCCCTAGTGTGAAGCTGGAACCCAGGTACACCTAGGACGCGAGCACCCTGGCGGCAGGTGTCACAGGAAGTTGCAGACTGTAGAATCGCGAGACTCCAGAAAGGAGGGCCACTGAGGAGGCCATGCCCCTGGTGAAATGAGCCCTCACGGCCATCGGTGAAGGCAAATTGTGCACCTGATAAGCCATGGCTATTGCCTGGACAATCCTGTTACTGATTGCCTGTTTTGATGCAGGCAGCCCTTTCCTGGGTGAGCCAAAGCACACCAACAACTGCTCTGACTTCCTCCACTGCTCTGACTTGCCCAAGTAGATATTTAGTGCTCTGACCAGGCAGAGCAGGTGAAGTCTCCCCGCTTCCACCGTCACGTGAGGCGGAGGATGGAATGCCTGAAGAACCACTGACCGTGCCCCACTTGATGGCACCTTGGGCGCATAGCCCAGTCTTGGATGCAAGATGGCCTTAACTCCGCCGGGGGTAAACTCCAGGCAAGTTGGCGTAATCGCCAAGGCCTGAAGGTCCCCCACTCTCCTCAGAGAGGTGATAGCGAGGAGAAAGGCCACCTTCAAGGTCAGGTTCTTTGCCTCAACTGACTCCAGTGGCTCAAAGGGGGCCTCAGCAAACCCTTCAAGTACCACCGCCAGGTCCCAGGTTGGGACTCTGGAGCGAATCGCAGGCTTCATCCTACGAGCCCCACGGAGGAAACGTACAACCAGATGGTGCCTCCCCAATGGCCCATCACCTATAGGCGAGTGGAAAGCCCCATTGGCAGCCACATACACCTTAAGTGCGGATGGGGTAAGACCCGACAGAGAAACGATCTTGGAGGAACTCCAACACTGAAGCCACTGGGCAGTTAACTGGGTCCACCTCATGATCTCTACACCAAGTGGGAAAGACATTCCACTTCAGGCTGTACAGTCTCCTGGTGGAAGGAGCCCTGGAGCTGAGTAAGGTCTCGACAGCCCCTGCTGACAGGCCAGCCTCAAGGTACTGGGCCCCCTCAAGGGCCAGACCCAGAGCTCCCACAGCCAGGGTGGAATATTGTGCCCCCTGCCTGAGACAGCAGATGCCTCCTCAGAGGGACCTGCCACAGGAGGCCGTCTAGCAGTGCTACCACGTCCGAGAACCATACCTGGGCCGGCCAGCAGTGCTACAAGAAGTAGGCTGATCCCCTCTCTGCAGACCCACTCCAAGACTCCCGGGAGCAGAGCGATCAGGGGAAATGCGTACAGACGCAGCCTCGGCCACGTCTGCATCATGGCATCCAACCCCAGTGGGGCTGGATGCGTGAGGGAAAACCACAGCGGACAGTGGGATGTCTCTCGAGATGAGAATAGATCCACTTCCACTTCCATTGGGGGAGGCACCAGATGGTGCCTCCCCAATGGCCCATCACCTATAGGCGTGTGGAAAGCCCCATTGGCAGCCACATACACCTTAAGTGTGGACGGGGTAAGACCGGACAGAGAAACGATCTTGGAGGAACTCCAGCACTGAAGCCACTGGGCAGTTAACTGGGTCTACCTCACAATCTCTACACCAAGTGGAAAAGACATTCCACTTCAGGCTGTACAGTCTCCTGGTGGAAGGAGCCCTGGAGCTGAGTAAGGTCTCGACAGCCCCTGCTGACAGGCCAGCCTCTAGGTACCGTGCCCCCTCAAGGGCCAGACCCAGAGCTCCCACAGCCGGGGGTGGAATATTGTGCCCCCTGCCTGAGACAGCAGATCCCTCCTCAGAAGGACCTACCACAGGAGGCCGTCTAGCAGTGCTACCACATCCGAGAACCATACCTGGGCTGGCCAGCAGAGTGCTACAAGAAGTAGGCTGATCCCCTCTCTGCGGACCCACTCCAAGACTCCCGGGAGCAGAGCGATCGGGGGAAATGCGTACAGACGCAGCCTCGGCCACGTCTGCATCATGAGGGAAAACCACAGCGGACAGTGGGATGCCTCTCGAGATGCGAATAGATCCACTTCCACTGGGCCGCACCTCTCGCATATGGCCTTCACCACCTCTGGGTGAAGTCACCACTCCCCGGGCCTCAGCCCCTGCCTCGACAGGATGTCTGCTCCCTGGTTTTGATCCCCTGGGATATAGGTCACTCTGAGAGATGAGTTTCCCCTGAGACCACAGGAGTATCTGTTGTGCCAGTCTGCATAGAGGGCACGACCTCAGATCCCCCTGATGAGTCAGATAAAAAATTACAGACACATTGTCTGATCGTATCAGGACATGGTTGCTGCAGAGGTTCGGGAAAAAAGCTCATCAGAGCTTTGTAGACCACCAGCATTTCCAGGTGATTTATATGCAGATTTATATGCTGGGAAGAATGCCGGGTCTCCCACAGACCTCTTGCAAATCGGCCTTACCATGACCGCGCCCCAACCAGTGAGTCTGTTGAAACGGTTTTCCGGCAACATGACACTCCCAACACTGGCTCCTGGGACAGAAACCAAGGTTTCTTCCATATGATGAGGGAACTGCGCGTTACCCTGAACATACGGAATGGATTTCCCCTCGGGGAAAATCCCTTGGTTTTCAGCCAGCACTATAGGAGTCTCATGTATAACAGGCCGTACAGATTTCTGTTGGGCGCTGCTGCCATGAGTCCCAGCAGTCTCTAGAACTGCTGCGGCCTAATTTTGCTCTGGAGACCATCGCCTGTATGGACTCGATACATGCAGGGGATAATTGTGCCCTCATCGTAGTCGAGTCCCATACAACACTCAGGAACAGGGTTCTCTGGGAAGGCGTTAAGTCTCAGCCCCAAGCACTGAATATGGGCCAGAACGACACTTAAATGCCGAACTGACATTCGAGACTGGGCCAATATGAGCCAGTCGTCGATATAATTCAGTAAACGGATACCCTGGAGTCTGAGAGGAGCCAGAGCTGCATCCATGCACTTAGTGAAAGTGCGAGGGGAAAGAGCTAGGCCGAAAGGAAAAACCCAATATTGGTACGCTTCGCCCCCAAAAGCGAACCTCAGGAACTTCCTGATAGATCTAAGGAACTTCCTTAGATCTATCATGACGAACCAGTCCTCAAACTGAATCTGACTCACGATGGCTGGAATTGTGAGCATCTTGAACCTGAATCTCCTCAGAAAACGATTCAATTGTCCACAGACGCAAGGCTGAAACACCCGAAAAGTGCACGGCTGTACACGTCGAGATATTTCTCAATGAACACAGCCAGCACCCTCAGGAGCTGACTGCCTGCCTCGCACCCAAACAGTATCACATGCACTCATTGCAGACCCGTAATCTACACGCTGCCTTGGCGACGTGAGGTCGAGCCTTGCATTATGAAGTGGCGAGATCTTTTTTCGTTACTACTTCACTCCCTCGATGCTGAGCATGTCTAATTCCTTGGAATCAGACAGCGCAAGCATCTGGTTCGCCACCCCGGGGGAAGAGCAGGCTTCCGCACGGAAAGGGAGAACATCGGAACTGTTAGACTCATCTGCGAGCCCTATGATCTCAGCTGCCGCACTGCCTCAACAGGCGCGGGACCAGAACCACAGGGCTCGCAAGCCTGATTGGCTCGCTACAGGCAGCACCCTTCGAGACCTATCTGAGCGCCCTTATTTTATGATTGAAGCGGCGTGTCTGGGGCTTCAACGTCACCCGCCTCGATGCTGAGCAGAATCAGACAGCTCAAGCATCGGGTTCTCCACCCCGGGGTGGACGCGGGACAAACAATGGGGCTTGCGAGCCTGCCTGCTTCAAAAAAATACTCTCTTTTTTGGACAAACACACCAAATAGACAGACAATTTCAACACAGAGCACATGCTGAAGAGCAAAAGCTGTCTGTACTATGTGCCGGCATCCCCTTTGTAGCTTCCATGTATGCCGTCACATACTACGTCATGACGATGCACCAATCAGGATTGGAGACAGATTTCATTCATGCTTCAGACGTGCTACACTAAAGGGCGTTTCCCAAAGTGTTGATAGACGCAGTGCGAGTTCCCTTGAAAGCTTTCCTGTAGCTCAAACAATAAGAGCGTGGCGCTAGCAACGCCAAGGTCATGGGTTCGATTCCCAGGGAAAGCAAGAACTGACAAAATGTAAAAATGTGTACCTTGAATGCAATGTAAGTCGCTATGGATAAAAGTGTCTGCCAAATGCATAAATGTAAATGTAACTCTAAAACTTCCCTTTTTGCCTTTACTGGGCTGATAGGGAGCTCTGGAATGGCCTCCATGTCAGAAACCGGACTGGCATAATACACTGGAGTGACCTCATTGGTCTCAACTAAACAAGTAGGAACTTCAGAAACAGCCTCCTTGACCATGATGAGGGAACTTGGACTGGTTTTACAATCTGGGAGGAGGGAACTTAAGGTAGCCCTTCTATCTAACACCCGGATTTGAGATTCTCTCAGAATGTTCGAAGGTGGACTTTTTCCTCCTCCTTTGTCTTCTCTTTTGTGCTGCGTTCACAGTAGTCCACCAGTTAGAGGATATGGGGAATTTGTAACTGAATCTGGAGCAGACTCTAGGCTGAGATTGAGGACGGGATCAGGCTCTGATCGAAATTCTGGAGCCGAAGCGGATTCCTGGGCTGGCTCATCCTGGGTGAGGACGATTAAACAGAAGCATGCTATAAATCCTGAACTTACTGGTTCACTGTGATTGAGTGGGCTCTGGAGCAGGGCAGGAACAAACACTGGTCAAAACTCTAGAGCAGGAGCGGATTCTGGGTTGAGCTCCAGAATCAGAGAGAACTCTGGCAGTTCTTTGACAGGAACTTGCGGGCTGGCATGGAGCGGGTAAGGGACTCCTTATTAGAACTAGGCAGATGTTGAACTGAGCTTGATCTCCTAGCTCTTTGGACAGACATAATGGGAATATCTTCCAATTTAGAAGTTAGCCTTCTACTTACAGAAACTGCTCTTGTGGAGCTGGGTTGGGCAAATTTGGCATGACAATGCTTTGGCTTGGCTTTGGTGGTAGTTGCCTGTTTATTGCTTTGTGACTGGAGAATAGCTGCTTTATGGTCTTGTGGTGCTCCAGCTCATAGACCTCACCAACTGTTTAAGATGAACCACACAGCCACAGCACAATGTCCAACAATTGTGCCGTGATTTCACAGGGTCTTCCTGTTTTGGCAGATGTTATCATCTAGTACACATTAAAAACAATTTATTAAAACGTGTTCATCCCACAATGTTAAATAACAATATTTAAAATAAATAAATAAATAAATAAAATAAAATAAAAAATCCTCCACATATTCCTCTATTTCCCTGCCATCCTGAAATGTGTTGCATAGGAAATCCTCCCGCTGGGCCCAATTTGGTGGGTCTGGCCTTCTGTAACAATATATTACACACACACACACACACACACAGAGGAGTATAGTAGGTCCCAAGCGCAGGAGTTTTATTGAACAGGAAGTGGAGGAGCAACAAAGGTGAGTATTCAGGTAGGATACTAGTCACAGTTTCATCAATCAATAGTTGTTTCAGAAATTTAGAATATATAAACAGCTCAAGGTTAAATAAGACCAAGCGTGAATGTAATTATTTGCGAGTAGATTGAAAAGTTTCAACTTGAGCGAAACGTTTTTTGGAGCGTTTGTGCACAAAGGTATCTCACAAAACTGATTTCGGAGATACTTCTGAGGCAGCGTAACAGTTTAATAATCTACAGCAAAATAGAGAGAGCTTTGGTGAGAACTAAACAAATATTTAATAAAAAGAAAGCCATCTTGAAGGACATCTTAGTTGTCTTAATGGCACCCTGAGGAGGCAAGGAATGAGGAGCAAGGATGCTGAGGAGTCATGAGCGAAGATTCACCGGTGTATCCTTCCCTCGCATGCTAAGGGGGTGGAGCTAAGGAAAAGGAAAAGGAAAGGAAACGAGGATGCACAAATAAGAAATGAGAAACACCCTAAGAGAACGAAGGCAAACAGGAACTAAACGGGAAACGTGAAGTGCTGAAGCAAATGAAACCGAAAATACACTTCAAAATAAAAGTACATAAAACCAGACAAAAACCCAGCTGTGATGCCTAAAAAGTTATTTTAGTTTTGAACAATTTAATTGTAAATAAATGGTATCAAATTTGAATATCTGCCATTTTGTTGGTTATAACCATGACAAAAGTCATTTTCAGTTTATTCGTATCGGACAAAATTTTTATATCATGCCTGCCTAACCCATCCTCTTACTGCATAATGATGTTTCTAATGGAGTTTGTGCATAATCTGAGTTTGTTGAACTACTGTGACAAGAACTCGCATTGTGACCTCGGTATGTCCTCCAAAGACCCACTTTCCTCTGCCTTTTTATTTAAGAGATAGAAAAGCTAATGTTAATATTATTATCTGAATCTGGACGCAACAAATGGGCAAATGTGAGGTTTGTTAAAAGAATGAAAAACAGTCTGAAAGAACGACAACGAGGTGCAGAGATAAAGGGAAAAAACAGCAGTGGTCCTTTTGACCGTGATTGTGGTTTCCCTCCATCACCCTCCACACAGATGCCTATCAGTATCCACACTCATACTATGCGCACTGTCTGCTGTGGAGGCAATATACACCAATGCCGTTCCCCACATTTTCATAATTATTATTTCCAGGGGAGTCATTGGGGTCTTCTATAAGGAAATGTAAGTGATGGACATTTAAAATGGCTTTTAAATCATGCAGGAGAGGGGGGCCCCTTTCAGAAATAATTGTGTCAAACAGCTTTTTCACCTTTTGCGAATCAATATGCACACTTATTCATAAACTGACGACTATCCATCAAAAGGCAGCGCTGCTTTTTAATATACATCCTTGCATTTTAATGGGCTACTTTAGCAACAATGCTGCAGACAACAATATGAGAGCGTGTTATATTCCCTGCAAAATCGGTGATCCTGAATCTTTGGCAGGCGAGCATGCTTAGACTAGCTACACCTCATCTCTATTTCACCTTTGTTTGCACAAAACACACACACACACATTTGTTTTTATATCATGGTGAGACTTTCCATTGACTTCTGTTGTTTTTATAGTGAGCTAATGATTTTTTCAATCCTAAGCCTAACCCTCACACAACCCTTTTTGCATTTTCATTAAGACATTATTTAGGATGTTTTTTTTTTATCCGTTTTCCTCATGGGGACAGTTGGCTGGTGATTTCAGATTTTACTATCCTTGTGAGGACATTTGTTTGCAACAATGCAGGTAAAACCTGACCCACATACACTTTTTACATATGTATTACTTCAGTTTGCATGTATAATAATGTGTGTGCATCTGTGTAGTTGTAGTAATATTGTTGTTAAATCCTCAAATCATGCTTACATGCTTTTTATTTTATTTATTTTGATCCTTTCAGCATCTACAAACTCATCATTCATCTATTCCTGCAATTAAGCCCTTAAAGCGGGACTAAAGAAGAGGTAGTCTATTCATTTACTTTTCATTAAAATTATAGGCACACATGGAGCTTTGGGGTTTATGTATTAAATAATGCATCATTTCATAATTATATAGAACATATAGATTTCTTAAATGGGATACTAGGCAAAATGGTGACTTTAATTAGATCACTGTGTAAAATATCTCCAGGGTTTGATGAAACAATGTTAAGGTTCTTGCCAAAGATGTAATATATGTTCAAACAGATAATGAATCACAAATAGGTTCTTATTTTATTTTTTTTTTTTTTTTTTTTTTTTTTTTTGTCTTGTGCTGAAACATCCCATTATGTATTTATTACATTTCATAACCACATTTAAAATAGCATCTAGGGAGCACATGTTTGCCTGCTAACTATGACAAGCTGCATTGTTATTGGAGTCGTAAACTTCAATTAGCAGAAACTGGAACTCGGTGGGCTTCAGAAATATGTTGATTTGTAAAGAAATTGTGCTTTGAACACAATGACAGACTTTAGACTTATTTGTACGCATCTACACACAGCCGATAAACAGTCTAAGAAGGTCATTGATATTAAAGCAGAGTTGAGGTAAGATTATTCTCGGCTGTTTAAGAGCACTTGGCAGAGCAGAGAAAAGGGAAATGCTGCTTCTCCGGCAAGTGCAATAATAGGAGAATTAAAACTGCTCCAAAACGCATGACTTTGCCAAGCAAACAATGCCTGCAGTCTTTTTGAAAATTACAGCGGCTAATTTGAAATGAAACACAAACAGTTTCGTGTTTGTTTCGAACCTCTATTATGATTCTTTGCATAGACGACCCCCGCCCCCACCCCTTCTTGCTATATATAAAGTATGTAAATGCTAGCTGCAGCAGTCAAATACATCAATGAAAGTTGACAGCTGAATTATTAGCATAGCTGAAAGCATCAGTCTTTTGTTTTAACCCAAGAATGGAGCATTTTTAAAACTCACAATGGCTCTAATCAAATTCTCAAGGTTGTTCAGTTTAGCATTGTATTAGTTTAATAGTTTCTGGTTCGCCGTTGACGTTAATGACACATTCCTATGTAAATATAATGTGCCTCTGAAAAGCCATCAAAACATTTTAAGGTTCAATGAATGCGGTTTCATTTCACTGTGCTTTTTTTCCCTCCCCCCACTGAACGAGAAATCTCTTTTTATTTAGCAATCTCTTCTGCACTTACAGAAATAATAAGAAGACTGGATTGATTAATGAAGAGTTTTAAAGACTGATGCAAAGCGTTTTTACAAATAACTTTAGGAAAATAGCGGCCTGAATAGAGGAGACGAGGCCGTCCCTCCACTCCACCTCTCACTCTCCCTGCTTTCGAGATTGACAAACCCCAGCACCCCTAGAACCCCCAGCATCCTTCCCTGTGTGGCTGTGGAGGCCTTTGGCAAACATTCAGGCTCCATCATCAAGAGATGATAAAATGGCATATATTCTCACTCGTCAGAGACTGATGAAACCATTTAGAGTAATATACTGGAATACATCAAAGGATCTTGCTTTGTGGGCGCCTCCTAGCATGTCACGATGTAAAAAGAGCAATATTTGTTTAATATCTGCTCCCGTTTCAAATTATTTTCTTGAGGCTTTTTTCTCCATTATCCTCTGTACGCGGAGACAGAGTTTTGTGATAATGTTGTTTGTAACTTAGCCTAAGTTTAAGTCTCAGTTTGAGCTTCACCCAGTGACCAAAGGAAGTCAATTAGCTCTTTTTTTTTTAGAGCATGAATGTATTTTCGTATCATAATGGTGCTGCATGTAGTATTTTTGTTGAATGAGCTGTAACTGGACAGTGGATATCTATCTAGTTCACCGCATCTTTTGTATTGAGCTGGATCACAAGATCAAATGTCTAAATTAAGTGTTTTTATGTGAGTAAACTCAGAAATTGTTAACATTAGCCACTTTTCCACCGTCGGGCCGAACCGGTTTCTTTGCTTAACCGTTCTATTCCGATCCAGGCCAGCCAGCATGGTATGGTTTCATTTTGGGTCTGATAACGGAGCTTATGTAATACAAATGCTTCAGTTGTTGCCTTGGTAGTGCAAGAGTTTACAAATTATGCAAATAGTCACCGAGTTATGGAGGATGATCGGATATTTCTATTTGTGTTTGCATCGCTCAAATTTTGCTCTTAGCCAACAACAGAGAAACTGGTAGCCAGGCATCAGACAAGGGACGAATCTGAAAAAAAACAGAGGGTTTTTCCGATGTCAATACGCATGGTTTGTAATCATGCCAGACCGTACCAGGCTCAAGTGGAAATACAACTGGAACCGTTCCTTACCGGAAATACAACTGGACCCGTTCCTTAACATTCTTAGAACTGTTTGGCCTGAAGTTGGAAAAGCGACTATTGTGCTGAAGTGTGAAGCTTAGCCTATGGACGGCAACATGGTGTCTTTGCTTCACACAAATTGAACAAGAGGTGCTTTGTCAGTGAACAGTATCTTTTATTTTCTCCTTCCATACATATGTTTAGTTAAAAAAGGTACATTTAGCATGCTAACATAATGCTTGCTATTCTTTAAATAGAAGCAGTTCAAGTTAATTATGGCCCAAGCCCTAATCGGCGAAGGGCCCTATCGCTTTCCTAAGGTACTTTTTTTTGGTTTTTTGTTTTCTCTCAAACTTTCAGGCACTTTTGGGGAACTTAACATGCCCCAAATCTCTTGAAACTTTGGGGCTCTGCAGCGCACTCTTTAATATGGTTGTATTTGAGGGACTCTGTAGCCCACCCATTTTCACCTACAGTAACCAAACTTCCTACACTTATAGATCTCATCGGTACAAAAAGGATGTCAGCTATTATGGGTTGTTTGAAAAATGCATGCTTTGGAATTGGATATACTTCTCCTAGGGGATTCATCTGATCATCACCAAACTCGTCATCGTGAAACCCAGACATTGATGAAGCAAAATTTCAAGCTGATTTTTGATATCTCTAATGGTTGCTGTGGCGAGGCAACACATTTATGCCAAAAAAGGGAAACAGGAAGTGTGTTTTAACTTCTGCATACATTAACTGATTTTGATTAAACTTTAGCCGTATGTTCATTGAAGGAGGCCGGTCACATGGATTTGACTATTGTATTACTACGTCAAAGTCATAGTGCCACCAACTGGCAGCAGGAGGTGCATGTGTCACTTTCAAAGTGCTTTGAAATTGACTTCTTGGACAACTTTCTAATTAGATTTCCTGTAGCTCAAACAATAAGAGCATGGTGCTAGCAACGCCAAGGTCATGGGTTCGATTCCCAGGGAAAGTAAGAACTGACAAAATATAAAAATGTGTACCTTGAATACAATGTAAGTCGCTTTAGATAAAAGCGTCTGCCAAATGCATAAATGTAAATGTAAATTTACCGTCATGAGCTCTGACCAAAAAGAAGTAAGCTATTTTTGTTTGAATGTGGAATTTTTTTAAATCCTTTTTTTAAAGTTTTTAAATACTGCTCCAAAGGGAGGACATGAGGAGGAGGACGTTAAATGTTGCTTTAATCATAATAAACATAAGCGACAAAACAAATTAAAGGAGCAGCCGACTGTGGCATATAAACATAATAAAAATAGCAACGTAAAATTATCCATCGGATTGCTTTTCATAGGCTGTAGAGGTGAAGACAACAACTCCCATGATTCCATGCTCATTCATGGTGTCATTAATATGTGCCTTCGTTATTGTTTTGAATAAGCGACCTCTAGCTGTGAAATGTGCAAGTAAAAAATATGCCGATTGCGTACTGTCTGGTTGAAAGACAGTAAAGACAAATGTAATACATACTGATGAAGGTTTGTTAGCCACAACGCATTAGTGTGAGAGTTTTCTACTTGTACTTTCTAATTAAGGCTTTTTATACTTTTCATATATTGATATATATTGTGAGTTGGATTGTCCCTGCCCAGTCAGTTGTCAGTTTGTGTGTAAATGTTTTTGACCAACGTTTTCTACTTCTGATGTCATTTCTAGCGAGAAATTACTACTGTAGTAATTAAATATTTGTTTAGTTCTCACCAAAGCTTGCTTTATTTTGCTGTAGATCATTTTCAACTTACTCTGCCTCAGAAGTCTGTCTGAAATCAGTTTCAGGAGGTAGGCTACCTTCGTGCGCTTACGCTGCCTTAAAAGTCATTGCCTGATAAGGCTGCAAGGCAACAAGTCAGCTGCCTAGGGCCCCGTCCACACGGAGACGCGTTTAGCTGTATCCGTAAAAATTTTGTATCGTATCAGCGCTTCATCCACACGGATCTGATGTTTTGGGAGCATGAAACCGATATATTTTGAAACCGGGTCCCAGAGTGAATAAATCTGAAACCGACACCCTTGCGTTTGCGTGTGTACAGCCAATCCGTATATTTTGTGAAACGGTGATATCATCACACCATGTTCCCCGGAGTAAAGACTAGAAGGAATACAACTATGGGCACTGGGCATAATCAATATGCGCACATCAATATTGTGTCATTTAATTACTAGATTTGCATTATTGTAAGGGTAGGTTCAGGGTTGGGGTAGGTGTAGGTGTAGGCGTTAATAAAACACAATCTGGTAACTAGCAAATGTATTTATTGTTTTTTTTTTCGTGAGATTTTTGCCTCACTTCCTACCATTGCTGTACCCCTTCTAGCCACAAGTTTTCTTCTCTGTTTTTAGTGTATTTCTGTGGCCACATACTGGCCTGGCATTTGAACTACATAGTTTTGAGTCGGTTTCAGCGGTTTCACATGTACACAGATATTTCTTGAGACTAGGGGAAAAAAAGATCGGATGGGAAAAGCTCTGGCTTCGTGTGGATGTGGCCTAGGTTTGCATCCATTGATTAGCTTGTTCAGGTGTGTTTGATTAGGGTTGAAGCTAAACTCTGCAGGACAGTGGCACTCCGGGACTGGCATTGCTTATCCCTGACTTATACTACCTTCATGTGCTATCAGAATTTCCGTAAATACTAGTTTGCTAGTTAAAAAATTGGACATGAACAATTGCCCTCTTAAGTCAAAATTTGATTGCGATGAGCTTGTAACCACGACTTCAGAAGTGGGAAGTAGGACATTTCCGATAGCACGTGAAGGGAACATTAGAATTCATTTCTATCGGTTTTAATGACAAAATAAAGGCATAGAACCACTTTAATTGTAGTGCACTGACAACATTGTTGTGCACTGACAAGAATGTTTTATATAAGGTTAATACAATTTTTTTTTAAAGCCCCAGCGGCAGGGCTCAGGCCCGTCAACGCTGCTTGCAGCTATATTTTTATTTATTTATTTTTTTTCTGGGGAAATATGCATAAGTCAAACGAAACTGATGTGATCTCTTTGCATTAATATTTTACATGACAGTACCATCCAGATAAATCAAGTCACTTATATGTGTCATAATTTCTCTAATCAAACAACTATTTTGTTTTGAATGTCCGGTTATCTGTTTCGTGTGGAACAGCTCTTGCTGTGGATACTTGAATTGCTCTGTGCCATGCTGGAGAATGGGAAATATAGTTTTGTTGTGATATATCAGGCCTTGTCCATTTTCTGTAATTGGTGTTATGCCAGAGAAGAAAACCACTTAAAATTGGTGTGCAAAGAAATTCAGCTCTCAAATCGAAATTAGGGTGAGGATCAAACACATTTAGCGCAGTCATGTGTTCATAAGAGATGCATTATTGATTTATTTGATGAGTTTCGTAATATACAGGATGAGGATGGAGAGAGGAAAGAGAGGGGCTCGAAAGACATGTTGCTTTAACTCTAAACTCAGACAGGAAATTAAAAGAGAGAGTTTGATGATGTGACTTTTTATTGGAGTGCATGGATTAGAAACTGACTTGATTTTCTGTAAATGAGAGCAGCAGAACATCTTTAGATATCTGCACTTTTGTTTTTTATAAAATAGACCTTTATTTTCAGAATAAGTTCAAGATCATTGAAAATGTGCTAGACAGAGCGTTTAGAGTGAGTATATTCCCTCTCCTCTGGATATAGCGCTTGTTTGATTCCTTAGCGTTCTGAATCCTTTTGTGTATGTTTATGCAGTGATTACTTTCCCCCCTCACAGTTGTTCTCCCTGCGCTGAAAAGCGAGTCACACTCCCTCGCACGCAAAACAATCAGATTTTAAAGAATGCAGGGGAACAAAGTACAATAAAGATGAATTTCCACCATTTTAATTTATAACACAAAGTATAAAAATAAACATTGAGGACTCAATTTAGTGTGCTTTTCAGGCGGAACACCTAATCCTTACCCCTCCTTGCCTAACGCTCGGGGATGGGGATTTTCCACTGGGAGGCTGCGGCCTCGTCTTGGGAGAGATAGGTGGGCAGAGTGGAGGGCCATTTTACGCTGAGCGTAACGCCCCCGGGGCCCCAAGGAGCCCGAGAACAGATACACATGCACAGCACACAGCAGCCCCGTGCTAATCGCCCAAACAAGCAGCAAGCTGTGGTGCTCGGAGCTGTAGAGAAACAAGCAACTTAAGAGCCAGTGCAAAGACAAAAACAAAGAAAAGAGTTTGTTAGACACGGATTGGAGTGGAGAAAAAGAACTTAAAGAACAAAGGAGGACATGAATAGGTGAGGAAACAAACTGGGACAGCAACTCTTCCTCTCCCCAAAGCCATTTTGTGCTCTTAACTATTTTTCTGCCGTGGCGTTGGAATGGATAGAAGGCTAGGGAGTCTGCTAAGTGTGTTTTGGTGACACTAACTGTACCATTTCTTCTCTCGAGCATATGGATGAAAAATGACACATAACACACTTTTTCCTTTTTTGTTAATTCTTTTGCCCCATGTTTAAAGGTGTTTCAGTAACAATCAAATTTGACTCACACCAATACCAATACCAGGGTACAGATTTCTCCTGTGGAACCTGTACAATGCGTGTGTATAATGTGGCAGCTCTCTACCTGCTGAATAGCCTCTCACCACAGGAGGCTGAGAACATGAATTTTCCTTTTACAGAGAGTGTGTATGTGGTTGTGGTATTATGGGAGAAAGAATAGCACAAGCCAAAAAGAATAAGAGACTCTGAATTAACATTTGAATAAATAAGTTGTATTGTGATAAAGAGAAAAATAAGCCTTGAAAGATTTCCTGTGATAGACATAAAGCTCACACCTGTGCACTGATTTTATGCCATAGTTTTTAGATAGTTAATGGAGCTGAACGTTAGTGGTGTAATTGTGTCTCATTTGCTGCTTGTATCCAGCTGTGGTTGCCACAATGTTGTGGATTTCAAAGTTGACATTTAAAGAACAAACACAGAGCACACATGGGTGGCATATTTGCCCATTGTTCTCAAGCAGATAAAACTTCAGCTTGTTGGAAGTTAGGGCATCTTTTGTGTAGGTCTGCAAAGCTGCATTCTCTTTTACACATGCAAAGATTCACACACACACACACTCTTGGTACAGTTGCTGGCAGCAATGCAGAGAACTCCATCAGTGAATGGAAGTAACTTAAAGGTGGTCTGTACCCTTATCTAACGAGCTAGTACGGTAAGATAGGATTAGCATCTAGATCAGGGTAAGTGGACTTCTGAAGGGGAACAGTGGCCAGAGATATGGCCATAGATGTACAAATGGATGTGTATAGAGGGATTGAAACCATGAGGGCTTGAACAAAAACAGAGCCTCAGAAACACACTGAGCCATTAGCGTTATTGGCTCTTTCATTCCATCTTCAGTCATTTCTGTTGCTCTTTTCTTTTCAGCCATGTTGCGCATTCCCCTTCTTTTGGCCGAACAGACCAAAGTGTGCGCCGGCAATATGCTGCGAACTTGGACAAGGACTTTTTTGGTGGTCTGTCGTGTGAACGTGACTTCGGTCTGATGCAGCATCACATTGGTGGAGAGGGCTAAGTGGCCCTTTTTTAACTCTTTCTTTGAAATAGGCAAGGCAATCCCCGTTGGCCCAGGGATCATTTTCTATTTACGTTTCCCTTGCCAACGACAGAGGCGACGCTGGCCAAATTCACAAAAGAAGATCCACATTGGAAAATCCGGCTAATCCCTGATTGAAAGTTCATGCATTGGCTTCCATGTATAAGCTCTGGCAGATTTTCCCAGGAAACAGGAATAAAAAATAAAAAAAAAACCCTGAACAAACTAGGGATCTTTTTTGGTCAAAAGAAGCCACCCTTCAAGACACGCTCAAGCCATGACAATGTCGGAAATCATGTCCGTTTTTCAAGTGTGGGCTTTCATGTAAAAAGAAGAGTGAGTCTCCATTCTGCTCTCTCGTCGAATCAAAGGCGAACAGAAGGAGGGGTTAACATCCTCAGTTGTTCTGCCAACAGTATGAGGGCTACTGAGATCCAGATCTAGCGGGGAGATGTTTGATGATTTCAGGGCACGTGCCCACCTTGTACCTGTGTTGCGAACGCATCTTTTCTTTTTATGCTCGTGTTCCCCTCCTCTCTCCACATCCTCCCCCAGTTCTTCTAGAATAATGGCCATCGCTGGAGAGAGAATCTTCACAGATGGCATGAATGCTTGTCTTTTGGGGAGGGGGGAGTTAAACAAGCTTAAACTTTCTTATTTTCCCTTTGCTTTTCTTCGGGCAAAACTTTGGACTGGAACTTTCGAGGCCTGGCTCAAGCTTTATCTCTGCCCACATGCCAGGGATGTGTGGGGTCCTCAGAGGAGCTCCAGTTGGATGCTGAGTCTGTGGGTGCTCTGCGTCCTTCATCAACAAGGCCATCAGCGAAACGTTTCGGGTGCACGCCAAAGCCAAAGCCGAGCTCTGTCTCGTGGTACAGCTGGTCATCCCAGATTCGCTAGCCATTTGAAGCAAGGGCTACTCAGTCCAGGATTTGATAAGGGAATGTTTTAGCTTTCCTTCGCTTCCCTGTGGTGCACTGGAGGCAGTCTCTTGGTTAGATGGATAAGAAGCTCCTTTACTGGAAGTGATGGATTGTGGCTGGCACGGCAACGCTCTAATCAGCTTCTCAGAAGTTAAGCGTGGGCTCTAATGGTGTAGACTTGTCAGGACCCTGACGTCTCTGCCATCTCTCTTAAAGCTGAGAGTCAAGCATGCGAGATGCTGAGAGAAATGAAGCTGTCCTCCCTCGGCGTATGGACTGTGTTGTACTTCCCAAACATTAGCAGAAACACAACCTGCCTTAATTTGAAACGAGAGAGGAATAGAGATGCTGCACCAAACCAATAAACAAAAAAGTGTCTCGGTGCTGAAGAAGGAATAAAAAGTGTCAGGATTGAGAGCTCAAAGAGAGCAGCATGTGGACCCAGGACTGTGTTGTAAATGTTGATGCCCTGAGGAATAGATATCAGACAGTGAGCGAGGTTAAGGTGTGAGTAGCGCAGAGCTCTTCTGTTATTATCCTCCACTCCGGGCCTTTATGGTGACCAGATAATAAGGCTCTATTACCACTTAGCCTCTCTTTGTGCCTTTCTATCCAACCCTGTCTCAGTGCTTCTCTCGAGTGGCTCATCGTGCCTGCCGCGATCCACTTCACCGTTGCGTGTCTCACCCACAGCCTTGTCCCTGCGTGGGTCAGGCGGCCAACTTGACCTGTGCCGATTGGAACACCTGATATTGACGTCCAGGCATTTTACGGATTTACAGTTACAGCTCTCTTTTGAAAAATCCAGAAGTTTCTGTGACGCTTTTAAAGATCTTGTTTGAGGGAAAATGCAGTGATGTATTTGGTTTATATCTGAGCTTTGCCACAGCGTTTTTAAGCACATCCTGAGTGCTCTTTTCTCTATTGTAGCCGCTGATTTGATCACTTCAAAATACGCATGCCTATAAATAGCAAAAAAAGAGCATGTTCAGATGTGTGCTAGTGGACTTTGTGGAATGAATTCCATTATATTTGGTAATAGATATAGTGCTTCCTGAGTGGTTTCATTATAGATTCACTATGCTGACTGTATTTAGGGTGAAGGTTGTGTGAGAATTAAGTTCACCTTCACCTCTCGTACTCTCATGCAATTACTCGCTGAATTCTAATTATATAGACAGATTATAGCATTTTTTAAATATGATTGCAATATTTAATACACTTTAAAAGTTGTATGTGCCCATGCGAGGCACAATTTTATAACATCATAATTAAGCTTAGAAAGGATTTATCATCACTGTGCTTCAAGCATAACCTAATTCTCATTTTCATAAAAAGCATCTGTGAAATAGTCTACATTAAACTCATTTAATGGTCAGCTAGTGTGTGTGTGTTTTCCCCTTTTTTCTCTACAGACATCTTCATGCAGTGAACTTTTACTAACAGCCCCTGGAGTCAAGACGCATTTTAAAGAGGCCTGTGACAGACTTCACCGACTTGAAACACATCAACATCAGCGGCAAATCAGGCACCAGTGACAAGGTGGCGCACCCTTTTTCACTTTGACGACAAACAGTCGAGCATGAGGTGTCCATAGGTACATGATAGAGCCATCTCCCTTCTCTCTCTCTCTCTCTCTCTCTCTCTGTCGTACACAGGTATCGCTCTTTAATGTGACATTTGTCATCGGCCTCTTTCGTCCCAGAGCGCTATTTTTATTCCATTTCTCCATTGACACATTCTCAGCCCTTTAAATATTTATCTTTCTCTACTTCTGATATTTCTAAAAGCAGCAGGGTGGCTGCATTCTTCGAGGGGCTCGGAGAGGTTACAGAAAAACAATGCTAAGGATGCAGGTGGGCAGACGTCGCCTGGCGCGGTTCGGAGGTATTTTTGCAGGTGCTGTAGAAAAGGACCCTTCTGCAGCAGTGTGTCTTGGATGGATCCTGACAAAGCCTTCTCTTTGGATGCCAGATGGACCCATGCATTCCCCATACTCTTGCGCAGCTAAGACCTAGGCTTTTCTCTCCACACCCCCTCCGCCACCACCACCTTTTTTTCCTTTTTCACAACAAAAGAAAAGCGCTTTGGCTGAAAGAAAACCACAGCTGAATTTTATGGTGCCGCTTCTTTTGCCAAGCTGATTTTAGCAATTCAAAAGACGAAGTGCATGGAAATGCTGTTTCGGCTGCGTCGTCGATACGCTTTTGATGCAAGTTTGAATTGGCAGATATGTTTGCCACACTAATATATCGGTGCTCAGCGGGAAATCTTGATAAAATCCAGAAGCACACAGCAGAGACGGAGCCCGGCTCAGAGTGCTGTTGGAGCACGGCTTCTTCTCCATAATGCCTATAAGGCTGGAATTGGGTGGCAGCAGTGTCAGCGGGAGCGTGCTCGTGCAGTGATCCGAATTATCACAAATACACGCTTATGCTTGGCAATGACCGCACACAAACGCATACACATGGACAGACACACACTGAAATGAATGTTTATGCTGGCCATTGAGAACACACACACATACGCACAAATACGTGCAGTCCCTGCAGCTTGATTGTACAAACAATTGGAGTGCTTTACTGGGAATACAATCAAAGAAATCAGAGCTAAAACAAATCCCCAGAGAGAATGAAAACACATTAGATTCATGTACTCTTAATTATATGTGCTCTTAAGCTTTGATGTATTAAAAAAAGCATCAGTTGTTTGCTGAGCTGCAGGTTTTCCACCACGGGCGTATGTAGTTCAGTTTTTTTTTTTTTTTTTTCAAAGCATCCTTTTAATTCTTATATTGGCTCATATTGATTGTATTGTTCCTTGAACTAATAGCCATATTATTCATAATTCTAGATATTTAAATTTTCTTTTCAGCTCTTTTAAACTGGCCTTAGCATCTGTACTTTGTCTTGCTGTGCAGTGTCAGAATGCATGTTTGATGCTCTTGATTCCTAATGTTGTGCTGGTCCCCTTTTTGCTGCCAAAACAGCCCTGACCCGTCGAGGCATGGACCCCACTAGACCCCTGAATGTGTGCTGTGGTATCTGGCACCAAGATGTTAGCAGCAGATCCTTTGAGTCCTGTAAGTTGCGATGTGGGTCCTCCATGGATCAGACTTGTTTGTTCAGCACATCCCGCAGATGCTCGATTGGATTGAGATCTGGGGAATTTGGAGGCCAAATCATCACCTCAAACTCATTGTTGTGCTCCTCAAACCATTCCTGAACCATTTTTGCTTTGTGGCAGGGCGCATTATCCTGCTGAAAGAGGCCACAGCCACCAGAGAATACCGTTTCCATTAAAGGGTGTACATGGTCTGCAACAATGCTTAGTAAGGTGGTATGTGTCAATGTAACAGCCACATGGATGGCAACCCAAGGTTTCCCAGCAGAACATTGCCCAAAGCATCACACTGTCTACGTCGGCTTTCTTTCTTCCCATAGTGCATCCTGGTGCCATGTGTTCCTCAGGTACGCGACACGCACGCAATTGGCCACCCATGATCCTGTCGCCAGTTCACCACTGTTCCTTCCTTGGACCTCTTTTGATAGATACTGACCACTGCAGACCGGGAACACCCCACAAGAGCTGCAGTTTTGGAGATGCTCTGACCCAGTCGTCTAGCTATCACAAATTGGCCCTTGTCAAACCTGCTCAAATCCTTACTTACCCATTTTTCCTGATTCTAACACATCAACTTTGAGGACAAAATGTTCACTTGCTGCCTAATATATCCCACCCACTAACAGGTGCCGTGATGAAGAGATAATCAGTGTTATTCACTTCACCTGTCAGTGGTCATAATGTTATGCCTGATCTGTGTGTGTGTATGTGTGTGTACATATATTAAAATGTCAGAACTCACCTAACTGCAATTCAACAGTCTATGCTACAGTATGTCATGGATGAACTACTTCAGACAGTCCTCATTCTAGTTCTGACAGACGTCTTATTCTGTGTTCCGTTTTCATGCTCAGCTGAAGCTGGTACTTTTGTCTCTTTCATAACGGTTAGAATTAGGATTTGGAGAGGACAGACTGGTCAACGGTTAGTTATAAAAGGGGCATCCTGTACTCAGAAGATCCTCCTAGACTAACCTCTGTTTTAAGCCCCATTCAGCTGTGGCAGCAGCAGTGAGAACATTCTTTAAACTTTCACGGCAGTAAAACTTTGTATCCCTCTGAATAGATAATTCAGGCTTTGCAACTCAGGCATAAAAGGAAGCTTAAATTACACCATACAAACTCTCATTAATATTACAGGGACCATTCTTTGACTTAATTTCATTTCTCCATTTGAGCGAAGTCAAACGTTGCAAGGGTAAGAAATTATAAGGGGTACAAATCATATTTTAAGGTTCAGTATTCTGGGAGGCTGTTAAATTATATTAACCCTTTTTGTATGATTTTCAAATATTTGATTTTGGAAAGGTTTAATTTTTTATCTTTCCACAAAAAAACTAAACAAATTAAAAAAAATCTGTCTCTCGTGACTCTGACATACACAAGCCATACACAACACACAGACACCGCATATTGACTTATGCTTTTAAACAGGTATAGTATTGAAAACATTATAAAAAGCTGCAGTTGTTTTTCCTGTTTTTAACAAGAGGCAACATTTTAAATTCTAAACAGTTCTTGTCGCAGCAACCATTTTGACATGATATTAAAAGGCTTTCTCACTTCCTGTCAAGTTTTGCAAAAACCAAAAACCGATCTCACATGTGGTGTGGGATAGACACAGGAGAAGATCCTTTAGTGCCTTAGACAACATAATGGAGATCTTAAGTGCCATGGAGGGAAATGTTTTGGAGCTAAAGCTGTCGACCTTGTTATTTTTCAAAGTCAGTATCCGCAGAGCGAAAGTTCTTCTGTGCGCTGCTTCATTATGCGTGGAAATGAATAATGTGTGAATAAGACTGTATAAACAAAGAAAGTGAAATACAGGGAGCACGCAGACAAAAGATTATCACAGTTAAAGTACTGAATTTGTTCGTGACAGAGCGGGAGAGAGAAAGAGACTGAGAGAGAGAGAGAGATTAGGAAGAGATGATAAGGCTAAATGCCTTGTGTGTCCTGTTGTCTAATTGTTTATAAATGGAACTAATCGTTTTAGAACAGTAAGCGTACCTTACATTTAACTGCTAGCCCCCACCCCCCCACCCCGATCTCTCCTTTGTTTTGATGAGAGAGGCAAACTGTCACAGTTAACAAATGCAAAAACATCACTATTATTGATACAGTTCTTGCATGTGTGTGTGCAGTCGCACTTGTGAGGGAGAGAAAGTGTATGCACAAAATTAATCAAAGCGGGGGCGGTGATGAACAGTTTCTGTAGAATTCTGTCAAAGGTTAAGAGCTAGTTATTTTTAAGAATGACATGAATCTGGGAGAGACAGTGATTGCCTAAATGACCACTGTAATTACCAATTACTTCGTGAAGCAGAGAATATATTCACGGCATGTAGCCTGCTAAATACAGACAGGCATTAGCCCATTTACGTACTAATGCACATAATTTAGATCCTGAAAAGGGCAGATGGGAACACAATGGAAGATAGAATAGATACCGTCTAATATCATTCCAAAAAGAATATTGGATTCATTGGAGATGAATATTACTTTGTGTCAGATTGTTTTTCCATGAAACAGTCAAAATATATTTCATCTTTCTCCCTTTCTCCTTTTGTTAGCAGCCAGACCATTTAGCCCATCAGCAGGGGCAGGAGATGGAAGGAGAGGGAGAGAGCGAGGGAGAAAGCGAAGATACTGAGAGGTGGGTAGAGGGCTGGTTAGTGGTTTTGGCCCCTGTCCACATTAGCAGGTAATGAGAAATGAAGAAAACGCACTATGACAGCAGAACCACCACCACAATGCAGTGATGCGGTTAGCGGCCTTATACCTCTTACAGAGACTAAAATAAGATCCATACTTGAGACATAGGCTAACTAGATCAAAACATCTCTTATTTTACTCACCCCCTACAAACATAAAGCCACAATCTAAATGAGAGGTGAGGGGAGGGGATGTTGACAGGCCTGACTTGTACTAGGATGTTTACTAAATTAGACATAAACCGAGAGTGAAATGCAAAGCTCTGCAGATTCGCTCTAACTCCTCATAAATAAGTTACAAAAAAGAAGACGGAAAAGAAAGAGCGTAAACAAAACCGAGAGGCAGAGAGAGCAACTGTAAGAGAAAAGGAGTGGTTTGATTGTGGGATAATGAGTTGCCATATACAAAGCTCCCTCCCACCCCGTCTCGTTTTTTTCCCCCAAGTTCCTCTTTTTATCAAGTTTTCTCTCCTTCGCTATCAGCTGGTCTTGTCTCTCTTTCAACTTTTTACCCCCCTCCTCTCTCTTCTCTTCACCTCCCACTCAGTTTATCCATATCTTCATCCCACAGCTTCATGCACTCACTCTCTCTCTCTCTCTCTCTCTCTCTCTCTCTCTCTCTCTCTCTCTCTCTCTCTCTCTCTCTCTCTCTCTCTCTCTCTCTTTTTTTCCGTGTCACCTCCAGTGTTGCTCCGGTGGATCGTATAGTCGAAGGATAACGGGGACACATATTTGCACTCGATGTAATCGCGCCTCCCTCCATCTGATAAATACTTTGAGCGAAGCCTGATTATTGTAGTTGGCCTCCAGTTTCAAAAGAAAAGGCCGCTGAAAGGGAGGGGCGGGGTGGGGGGCTCATGTGTGTTTTGAATCCAAACTTTGGACGGGTGACATCACCCTCTGTTCCCTGCTTTGGCGGAGTAATGTCCGCGTCAGTCTCGTCCTGTTCGAAAGGGATTAGCTTATTCCACACAGACTTCTCTTTGGACTGGGCTGGCACAACATGCACAGTAAATCCACAAAGGCCATTCACATTGTAATGGTAGTAATAGCCTTCAGGAAATAAAAAGTAGTGTGATAGAGAAAGAGAAAACACTACTCCTTTTCCATCCTGCACTCTTCATCTGTAGCCCAATTATGGAATGTTCTGGACTGCATTGAAACAGGATATTTTTAAGTAGCCGAGATGAAGTTATGCTGTCTCAGAGCCATGTTTGTATTTTTCAAAATGTGTCTGTCATCTCGTGACAAAGTAGTTTAGCGCTGTTGTTGCTTCTCACTTAGCCACTGGCTTCCGAATGACATTTAGTTTAAAACAGTACCTGCACCATCATCCCTATTCAAAGTAAGAGGGCATATTCCGCAGTCCACATGGATTTTGGATGTAACTTCCAGATAGATAGACAGACAGATAAAAAAAACTATTACAAAGTGATATCAGATTGAAATATCAGTTATATATGAAGGGAGTTGGAAATTATCTATGAGAAGGTGGGGTAAGGAAAAGAAAATAGACAGAAAATAGTTTTTTTTTTTTTTTAAGATCTGGAGTTATGGAATTGGTTCTAAAGAATGGGTTGTCATGTGACACATTGATGGCCGACGTAAGGGTGTGGAATGCCAGAAGTCCAGAAGATGGAAGCAGTTTGGTTTAATATGGGCCAAGCACTTAGCAGGGAGTCCACAAACTGCTCAAAGCTGACATTTGCATCTCCAGGAGGCAAGAAAACAGGGGATCGGCCCGCATTCAACCTCACCATCCAATCCCATCCCCCCTGCACAAACACTGCAACTACAATCGCTATACAGTATATCTATTAATCAAATGTCATTTTTATTTTCTATTGATAAAATACAATATAAAAAGTTTAAAAAATGTTCTGTTGATGCCCTAAAAGATAACATGCATCCCTTAGATTGAGGGGGAAAAAAATGCCTTGCATGTCCTCCAAACGTCTCAGAAAATTGCTGATGTACTGAGCTGTTTTTTTCATTGATGGGTTTAGAGTTTATTTAATAGGGGCACATTCTTGTTAAGTCACAGCGACTGATTGCTTTTATGTTCTACTGCACTGGCTTTTGTATTTCAGCTTAAATAAATAAATAAATATGTCTCTAAATAAGCGAGACACCGAGACATGCAAAGAAAACTTACCAGTCAGAAAAAAGGCCTATTTCTGTTCTGTCATAGTCAACAGAATAATGTATGGTGCATTTATTTATTATATTTTCAAAGTATGTATAATTTATTCCAGGAAGAAAAGTGTTAAGGATTTTGTCATGTCTCAAGTCACAATTTGACACAATTTCTTCTTTTTTGCTGACCTAATTAAATATATACGAGCAAAAACAGACAGACAAAAATCTTGGCAGACCTAGAAACATCCACTAGCACAGGCTAAGACTCGCTCCTACAGTCGATGGAGATTCAGAGTGAAAGAGAGAGCGGTTATGAGTTCTTTTGACACTTGTGAAAAGCCCTCTGGTCATTTCAGGATCTAGATTTAGGAGTAATTACACCGCTTATTTATATGAAAAGCTAAACTCCAGAACTGTAAAATAGTTCTCTGAATATAACACGATCCATAAGAAATACTCTCGCATCAAATTATGCAGCACCCCATGAATGTAATATGCACTTAACATGAAATCTTTTCCTTCTTTACTGGCTCTTATCTTGTATCATTGCTTTTAATACCCTATCAATCCAGCAAATCATCAAAAATTATATTAGACTGGTGAGTTGAGTGGTTTTAATGCCAAAATTATTGTTCTTTGATATAAACGTTGACACAGAAAAAGGGTTTTGGCAGAAATATGACTATTCTTGCTCATTTTGCACAGGACCCTTTTTATTTCAATGGCATACTGTGCATAAGAGAAGCGTGCGGTTCTCGGGATAATTGTTCTTTTCATTGTAAGAAAGGGCATATCAATTAAAAATAAATAGTCTTCATAATTATTATTCCAACACACAGTGGTCGGCCTGCCATTAAAGGAACCAAAACCAACCCCAACCTCTCTTCTTACCCTCAATCAAAGCTGTGGTATTTACCTCCCCATTCAATGTAAGTATTGTAGCAACATCAAACCACCAGTCTTTATGCTTATGCTTCAGTACTTGCAAAAACATCTACAAATGGGCTGAATGGGAAAATACACTATCTTTCATCATCAAGCTAATACAATCTTTTATAGACTCTGTACCCAACAGTTCAGTCACAGACTTTGCATTATTAAGAGGAAGTAGATTTTTTTTTTCAGTCACATAAATGGTTACATTTATACCATTCCATGTAAAATTAGAAAGATTGAAGCCAAGAAGCTAGATCTGCAAGTATGTGTTTGTAATGTTGGCATCAGGTAGCTAGGCGTCTTCTCATCAGTATTCTGCTAGATGTTTTTGTGGCTACTACAGTGCTGAAGAATTCAAAACATTCATATGTCAGAAGGACACATTAGCATATTCACATTTCTTTCTCTCCATTATCTCTTTACAATAGTATTCTTCATTTTGATCTGTCCCAGTGGAACACAGACATCAGTTAATGTACACGTTTAGACGGGCATGTGTTCTTTATGATGTTCTTGATGTAAAGGGAGTCTTTAACCAAGCTGACCCCCACCTCTGTGTGTTGATATGAATATGAAGACATGTGAAGATGAGTCTGGTCTCATGGAGTAGCTGGTGGGAGGAGAGAAAGACGGATAGATTAGGGCTTTTTATTTGACAGAACAATGGACTTTTACTTCCTGAGTGTGAGTAGCAGTAACAGTGTGTGTGGCTACAGTGCAGTTATGTTTTAAAATGCATCATAATTCACTGATACAATTTTTAATTTTTCTGAAGTTCCGTCATTATTTACTCACCCTTTTGTTCTCCTAAACCTGTATGCTGTTATTTTTTTTCACCGCAGGCTGTCAAGCTCCTTTAAAAGCATTATAAAAGCACCATATTTGATTTGAAAGTTTATCATTAGATAATGAATTAAATTTCAGTCTGTTCCTCACACAAAACTACTGTATAAACTAGTTTTGTGGTGGTTTTGTAGTGTCTTTTTGGAACTTGGCAAAACTTTAGTCACAAGGAACTGCCAGTGTATGGAAAAAAAATATCAATGTACATGTAAGTATTCTTTAAAGGTTCAGTGTGTAGTATTTATGAGGATCTATTGGCATAAGTGCAATATAACTACATAACTATGTTTTCAGTGGTGTATAAAGACCTTACATAATGTATCGTTATGTTTTTATTACCTTAGAATGTGCCATTTCTATCTACGTACACCCAGGTTCCCTTACAGTGAAATTTTTGCGCCGTCATGTTTCTACAGTAGCCCCAAACGGACAAACTTCTCTACAGAGTGCTAGTCACTCTCCGCTCATCCTCTCTCCGACGACGACATTTTTATCCCGTGTCGGCCCCCGTAGCTTCTCTGTGTGTTTCGAAAGGGAGGGGTGAGCGGTGTGTTATCACAATTCACAACCTCACCGCTAGATGCGGCTAAAATTCACACACTGCACCTTTAAAAGTTCTCTTTTTGTGTTCTACAGAAGTAAGTAATTCAGGTTTGAAACAACATGTGTGAGTAAAGAGAGACTATATATTTTTTGGTGAACTATCCATTTAAGGACATCCCAACCGTTTTTCAGTCATGACACCCTTTGAAAATTTGCTAAAATTTGTGGCCTAGTGTTGTCATGATACTGGAATTTAACTTCGATAAAATAGCTTGAAAATATCAATATTTGATTCCATTTTTGATACCATGGGGAATAACTGCCATATATAGGCTACATATTTTTTTTATATTTTTTTAAGAGATTACTTTATATGATGACAGATTTTAATTTAGGCTTTTATTTATACACTATATTGGCAAAAATTTTGGGACGCCTGCCTTTACATGCACATGAACTTTAATGACATCCCATTCTTAATCCGTAGGGTTTAATATGGAGTTGGCCCACCCTTTGCAGCTATAACAGCTTCAACTCTTCTGGGAAGGCTTTCCACAAGGTTTAGGAGTGAGTTTATGGGAATTTTTGACCATTCTTCTAGAAGCGCATTTGTGAGGTCAGGCACTGATGTTGGATGAGAAGGTCTGGCTCGCAGTCTCCGCTCTAATTCATCCCAAAGGTGTTCTATCGGGTTGAGGTCAGGACTCTGTGCAGGCCAGTCAAGTTCCTCCACACCAAACTCGCTCATCCATGTCTTTATGGACCTTGCTTTGTGCACTGGTGTGCAGTCATGTTGGAACAGGAAGGGGCCGTCCCCAAAATGTTCCCACAAACTGTTCCAAAAACTTTACACTTGGCATAATGCAGTCAGGCAAGTAGCGTTCTCCTGGCAACCACCAAACCCAGACTCGTCCATCGGATTGCCAGACAAAGAAGCGTGATTGGTCACTCCAGAGAATACGTCTCCACTGCTCTAGAGTCCAGTGGCGGCATGCTTTACACCACTGCATCCAACGCTTTGCATTGCTCTTGGTGATGTAAGGCTTGAATGCAGCTACTCGGCCATGGAAACATATTCCATGAAGCTCTCTACGCACTGTTCTTGAGCTAATCTGAAGGCCACACAAAGTTTGGAGGTCTGTAGCTAGTGACTCTGCAGAAAGTTGGCAACTTCTACGCACTGTGCACCTCAGCATGTGCTGACCCCGCTCTGTGATTTTACGTGTCCTACCACTTTGTGGCTGAGTTGCTGCTGTTCCCAATTGCTTCCACTTTGTTATAATACCTCTGACAGTTGACCATGGAATATTTAGGCCTAGTCCACACATACACGGGTATTTTTATAAACAGTTTTTCCCTCCTCCGTTTAAAAAAAATAAATAATGCATCTACATGAAAACACAAAACGCACTATGAAGCAATATAACCCTGACCGTAAAGCCATGTTGGCCAATCAGAAGCCTGGAAAAAAGATATTGCCGGTTCCGGTTCTGATGCAACAAGCCAAAATCTCCGGATTCACTGTCCACACGACAACACTGCAACAGGAGTTTCTAAAAATGTTCACCCTGGCAGGAGTTTTCCAAAAAGTTTGGTTTCAGTGTCCACATACTGCGTTTGCATGTGGACGAACAGCCAAACCGCATAGAAAAAGATGCGGTTTTGAAAATACCCGTGTTCGTGTGGACAGGGCATTAGTAGTGAGGAAATTTCACAAATGGACTTATTGCACAGGTGGAAACCTATCACGGTACCATGCTTGAATTCACTGAGCTCCTGAGAGCGACCCATTCTTTCACAAATGTTTGTAGAAGCGTCTGCATGCCTAGGTGCTTGATTTTATACACCTGTGGCCATGGAAGCGATTGGAACACCTGAATTCAATTATTTGGAGGGGTGTCCCAAAACTTTTAGTAATAGTGTGTGTATAGACATTGCTCAACTACCATTATAACTATCTCATCTAAATGTTTACTCAATACTCAATGTATTTGTTTTTACAATGGGGTAATTTTGTTGCAGTAGCAACTATTTCAAATAGTTTCTTTCAAACTATTTCAAACCTTGAAGTGAATTAAAAAAAACAAGTAAACAGTCAGTAGTAAATTAAGAACAATTAAAAAAATACTAACACAATAGCAAAATAAATAAAATGGAATTTAAATAAATTGATTTATGTTTTTCAGGTAGGTCTAACAGTGGTAGGGCTATTCAGGTAAGAAATACTACAGAAACTGAATAAAGCAATTAAATGTAACATAACCTTGGATCGTTTTCATTGTAAAAAAAAAAAAAAATACTGATTAATCAAATAAAGTTACAAAAGTTATTCAGTCAAGAGCTGTGAGTGATTTTCTCTTTGTCTTTTGTTGTTGGATTAACATTAACAACACAGACAGGATGTGTATTAGGCTGCCGTCACTTTAAGACTGTTTACGTTCATTTAGGATGTACCCGACTGTGTTTATGTGAGTACTCTGCAATACATTGTGACAATATTTTTGTGTATTTGACCGTTTAAGAGCAACAAGCTGCAAAAAAAGAAATCAATTTGGCACCAGTGAGCTGTTTGAGAGGCACACAGTGCGCACTTTGGATGTGAGCACGGGAATGAAAATTATGCACAATAAAATTTTGACCAAGCTTTCTTATGATTTGCATTGCGTGTGTGTGTGTGTGTGTGTGTGTGTGTGTGTGTGTGTGTGTGTGTGTGTTCTTTGTTGTTATTTGAGACATCAGAGATTGGTGGTAAATAATAAAAACTTTTAATAATAAAAATAAAAAAACAGGTTTTTTTTTGTTTTGTTTTTTACACGGCACCCCTACACTCAGCTGGTTGGGAAACACTGCTGTAGACCTTAGTCAGGCTGGACGCCATATTGAATTTGACATGGATGCTGCGAGAGACAGTCTTGACATGTGCAGTATAAAGGTCTTAGATCACATGCAAAAATCACAACTTTTTAAACTTTGATGGAGTTTTTGTCTACTGGATTTATTTATTTATTTATTTTTTGTCAGCTGAACAACCGGCATGTACTTCTGTCCCCTATATTCTTGTTTTTATTTCTGTTAAACATTAAATATAGCACTACCCCAGCTAAGGTCTATTATTTCACGTTTGTTTTAATAGAAAGTTGTGACCGTTGTCCCAGCTTCAAACTAAAGGTCAGTTTTAGCGCATATATCAAGCCCGATTTTTCTCTTCAATCAGACAACATTGGCCAGTCAGAAATGTTTCAAACATGGCATCTTTCTCTTCTCATCTCAAGAGGACGCTCCTTACTCCAAAGTAAAGCTTTTAATTTCACCCACACATGGTGCGTTTACAGATTCATGAGAATTCAAATATTCCAAATAAAGTGTAGCGAATGGGGGTGGGGGCAGGCAGAACCATGAAAACACATCAGATTTATTCCCCTTGTCTTGTTTACTGGGCCACGGAACATTGGATGCAAACAGAATGCAAATTCATTTGATTGAATCAGGTGATGCAGAGGTAATTGTATTTGGAGAAATGTCCAAGACTTCTTTTTTTTCTTTATTATTATCAAAGGGGGTGGGGTTCTTTATGAAATCCATCTTAAACAAAAGCTATCATCACTCCCAAGCCTTGTGATGCTCCTTTGTCATTTGCGGATGTGGATGCGTCTTTAATTTCCTTTCAATTAAAAGTAAATATGCGGTTTTCTTTTTTCTCTCCCCCCACTATGAAATCTAAACAAGAGGAGTCAACATGAGCAGACAGGTGAAGAATATTCATTTTGTTGCTGTTTGATTCAACAGGCTCTGATGTTCAGATATTTTCTAGAAATAAACTTCTTCCTGTGTGACCTCTTGCCAATGGCCTTGTTGTCTTAAAGAGATACAAAGGTCGGATTCACAGTCGATCGCTTCGCAAATGTGCTTTGACACATTGACCCGTGGTGCACAAGTGAACAGTGCGACTTTGAATCTGACTTGTGACATTTCCAGATTTTATTATTTTCATTTTTTTTTCCGTAATCTCCTGTCATGTCTTTTCCTAGAATACATAAATAGATTAAGCCGGAAATAAAATTAATTTATTTCAGCACACTCTGGACCTCCAGGAGCAGAATTGTTGCCTGTTGCTGTCAGTCTTAAAACCAGGCCCGATGCTGAGCGTCCATGGATGCATCTAGGACTGTTGAGTCTGTTGTTTTTGATATCAGCATTAGAGCAGATCAGTCAAGTACATAATGGTGGAATTATGAATGTGTCAGTCACTCTCAATACCAGCAGTTTGAGAGCCCTCTCAGTGTCAACAACACAACAACTTCAAAAACAAACCTCTCCCGCCGCACCCCTCACTGCTCTCAATGGCTTTTAACAGTGTTCACTGGCTGCAATGAAACGTAATACATGACCCTCGTGCTTGAGTAGACAAATACAGATAGATAGCAATTACGTAAACCACAATCAATAAAAAAAATTCTGCCAACTTCCCCGGCTATTTATGCTCTTCAGATGTGCTCCCGAAAATTAGGCTTTGTGAAAATCAAAACGCTTTAAATCAAACTGTGTCTTGGGCCTGCTGTAACAAAAACAAGAAGCATATTCAATTTACTAATTTCGGATGAGGAAGGACGCTAGTTCAACTTAAGTAATACAGAATAAAGGGTTTGATTGAATTTCAGTGATGTCATTACGGGGTCACATTTCAATGTGTAATATGATATAAATTTAGTTAAGGCCGCTCTCCTCCTCTGCAGGGTCTGCTCGGCTTGTGCTTTTAAGCTGCAGTGTTTCTCTCAGCACGCTTCATGATGGATAGCTACAGGTCTGCCCATTGCGTTAGTGCTCATTAAAGTTTGTCCTGATGCCATTGTCATGACGACACGAAAGCTCAATAGAGGTCAGTGTCATTTTAACTGTATACCGCAACAAATATGTGTTTGCAGCTAAGACGTCAAATTCTGTACAAGTTATGTTCTGTTGCGATTTGACTTTATTGTCCCTGTTATGCACATTTTAGAAATAATATATTATCATTATGTTTTATAAACAAAATATATATATAAATAAATGCACTGTTACACTGAAAAATTGTTGCATTTATTCATGTTTCATATCTGGGATTCCTGAGATCCTAAACCTGCTAATGTAACATTTTTCACGGACAACATGAGGAATTTTACGAAGTTTGTTTATCTGTTCTCATAAGATTTGCCCTAGTCATAAAGAGTCACCCTGATACGGCAAAGTATTTTTGAGCTATTAAAAGGACATTGGGGGCTCTGAGACCCCAACAGAACATGGGAGTTAAAAGCCTGTGTTTAGGCAATCTCTCTTTTCCTGTCTAGGCTGTATAGTAATATTTTTTTTTTAAAGGTCGACCTTTAAGGCTACTAACAATGGACTTCTTAAAATATTGTTTTGGAGGGGTGTATGTATTTCCTCTGCTGTCTTTTTCTTTCTTCCTTTTTGCACAGTCCAAGGTGAGCCAACACAGCGCACCTCCTTGTTCTCCTGCGTGATTTTGTTTTTTGACCCCATGCTGTCAGAAGAGTTCTAAATAACAGACTCCTGCATGCTACTTGTTTTCAGCAAGGCCTCATGTAATATGGATAGGGGTGGCACATTTATTGAAGTTTGATTTAAAGTGAGGGGCAAAAAAAGAGATCTTGTCATAAATTATTTTACTCATATCCAGCCCTGGCGATGTATGTTGCATCGTTAAATAATGCATCAGCCAGCTCGTAATTAGGACAACAATAGTCTTTTACCACTTGAAGAAAACTCAAGCCTTGTCTTCCGTTTTCCCCCTGGTTTTCAAATGAACGCAGAAGACACCTGAGTGATCTCTCCGCAACACATTTCTCCCCTCTAAATGGCAGGCAGTGTTTTAAATTCATATTTCACTCTAAATGATATAGGTTATCATTCCGCCGCTCATTATCATTTAGACACAAAATAAGCAGCAGTAATGTGCCCTGGAATGCAAGTCACCAGCCTAATGTTACTCCCAATAATATACATGCATATTTGTCTCCGTGATTATTGCCAGCCACAGCGCACGTCGTTTGATTCTAATGCAATGTGACAAAATGTAAGAACACTGTAAAAGAGAGGCAAACACGCGGGAGATAGTGAATTAATTATATATCTTCTCGTTTTTTCACCGCTAGATAACACCTTTGGAGGAAGTGCCCAGGTGCATTAATAACCTGACAGGACAAATGGGCAATCTCCCACGTCGAGCCATTACTGCACATTTATCAGTGACCCGCACGCTTTCCACGACTACAGTTAGAGTCCGTGGAAGTGTGTTTAGACAAAGACAAAGGCATTACCTGCATGGAAACCCCTTGTGCTATTAAAGGCTTAGCCCTGGTGATGTGAACTGGATATTAAATATCCTTTATCTTAAATTTCCCTCTCAGCCTCGGGTAAGCCGATATCTCTCCGCGCCTCACCCTCATATTGCTCTATTGCTGTAATAAATACATAGATATCAATGGTGGTAAGTTTGTCCCAGTCTGAAAAGATTACGTGCGCCTGGCCTGCTTTAATAATGTACGACGGCTTTATGTTTATGTATAAAGGAGGAGTTGTGTAAGAGAGCTCGCCGGTGAATGACCATTGTTCTGGTGACACAGCGAAGCAGTTAAGTGCACAAACGCAGGGGGTAGTGCAGGCCATCTGGTGCTCCTGAGGGAGCGCGCTCACCTGTATTTGATCCCTCACTCTCGCTCGCTCTCTCACCTTCTGTCTCACAACTTTCTTCAAGGCTTGTGCGGAAGGCTCGTCGGGAGCCCCCTCTGGCTCCGGCTCGGTCCCCAGAGCCCGCGGGGTTGATGAAATTAACCTGTGCGTAGAGCTCTTTTCTCCCTCGCCGCCTCCGAGTTGAGCGGAGACGGATAGAGAGCAACTTTAAAGAGTCGCGCTTCCAATTCCACGTCAAACCATTCATCTCGATTTCCATTTTCCCAGCGCTGCCTCTCAGCGTGGCATTTTTAGCTCTCAAGAGCTTGTTCGCTAAAACGGGGATTTGAAACTGATATGGAAAATGCGTTTTTCCAATATCCCACAACCCTAAGGCTGTTGATACTCATTTGTGTCAAGGATTACGCTCAGTAAAACAGTAACGTGTCAGGGCCTCTTCCTCCAAACCGTAGGACTAAATCATCCTTCTCCAAATACTCACACCCTTTTACATCTCTCCTAACCGGCCTGACAGAAAGCAATAAATCCTATGTGCACACTAGCTTTAACCAACTCCTGTAAGATAAGGTTTACAAATGCTATGGCATCCATTACACAAACGCAGGGGTGAGTCGCTAGAAATACGAGGAACCGGCTCATAACTCTCTTATTATGAATAGCCCCAAACGAAAGGTCATGGTCATGACAACCATGTGATGGATGTCACCAGTGCCCAATTAAATCTCTCTACAAAAAAAGGCGCCTCCCAGCGCTCCAGTCCCTTATTAAATATGAAACTGCTAAATCAACAGTCAGAGGCATGGGTGCTGTTTTCTCATCTGCTTTTGGACAAGTGCTGGCCCAGCTGTGAATTATTCATGCTGTTGATAAGAGGGTCAATAACATAACAAATCCTCCTTATTAATGTTAGTAGCGAAGCCCAAAGGTCAGTCAGTAACTTTTCCGATGTTCCGACTTTTCCCGTTTCTAGACAAACACCGAAAGCAACGGTGTAAATCTGTGTTTGTTGGCAAGCAAATATTAGCCGAGCAGCAGCAAAAAGCTTTTGATTCATAACTGCCTCCATCGTTTCTATCCGCTTCCCTTGTGTCTCTCATGTGATGTGTGTCTATCACCGTTTCCGTTTGCTTTGCGGGTATCCGGCCTCCACGCCGTGTACGTTATCCTCTTGAAACAAAGGAGAGAGGAGTAGCATACATGATGAACGCATGAAGCGAGGTGCGGACAACTGTTGCACGCTACCTGAAATGCCAAGGCACGGGGTTACATCGAAAGCTTGTTAGTCTCTCTGCTTGACCACATAAAACTAAGATTAATGTGCACCATAAGATATGTTTCTTTCTTTCATTTGGCTGAACCTACACTGCTTCTTTTTGCTTCGTATAGGCAGTACGGGAATATAGATGATGATAATAATAATAATGTCATTTTGGACCGGAATCTCTGTCATTACCTGCTGTAAAGTGCTTCTAATTGATATCTCTGGAGAGATAATGATTGCAATGCCCTCCAGGAAGATATTATTACAATATTAACCTTTGTATATACTTTTATGCAGAGAACTCTGGAACATTAAGTGATCTGTAAATCTTACTTGTGCACTAATGCCGCTGTGGAAGAATGGCGTTTTGGAGGCGTGCCCTTTCGCTGATTAACTATGTCCAGGGTTTTGGTCACTGTGGAGAAATGGATGACCGGGTGAAGCCATTTTCCAGACTGAGAAAAGGTTTTCGACTGAAGGACTACCAAGATTTTGTTTGTCCTCCTGCCAGATGGGCTTAGAGAGGTGGACGGCCCGTGGACAGGGGCGGTCAGTCCAGAAGTATATGGGAAAAAGAGGCTATTTTTGGACAACACCGTCGCCCCGCAGATAATTGGGACCCGGCGCGGTCGCCCGTTCCTGCTCTTTGGCAGTGGATCGGCCTGACATTGTATCAGCAGTGGCTGGCAGCATTCTGACAACACAGGACAAACACTAGGGGAATGTTGCGGAATGGCACACTGTGAAGAGGGAAGCACCGCAGATGCAGCTGAGAGGAGAGCAGCTACAGCAGACTGTTTATGCATTTACTGATATTGCACTGTAAAAAACATACACGCAGATATAATGATTAAGAAGCAGAAACATACTCACCAGAGAGATTCTTTTGCACTGCCACAGAGAACAACTACATATTTTCAGTTGACATACTGCAAATGAAAACAAATTAATTCAGAGAATGCTGAGAGTGCCTACAGAGAGAGAGAGAGAGAGAGAGAGAGAGAGAAACTGGATAGTGGTGGCAGCATAGACAATGATTTAAACCCATGATATAGAAAACACATCCAAAATGGAATCTGTAGGTTAGGAGACTGAATGCAGGGTGGGATTGTGAACACATACTAGGTGACCTTTGCTCAGGGCTGTCTGGTGGGCTTCTATGGCAAAAAAAGGTCCTGTAGTACTGCCTCTGGCCTCTAGAAAGCACACTACTGACCCTCCATGCGACCCATATTCACAATGTGCTGCCACAGCACATAATGCCAGCTCATACTAAATACTTTATGAAGTGATTTAGAAATATATACACTACCACTCAAAAGTTTGGAGTCAGTAAGATTTGTATTTCTTTTAAAAGAAATTAATACTTTTGTTCAGCAAGTGCACATTAAATTGATGAAAAGTGACTAGAAAACAAAATATTTCTATTTAAAATAAATGCTGTAATTTTGAACTTCCTATTCATCAAAGAATCCAAAGTTTACACGAAAATATTAAGCAGCACAACTTTTTCAACATTGGTGAAAGTAAGAAATGTTTCTTGAGCAGCAAATCAGCATATTAGAATGGTTTCTGAAGAATCGTGACACTGAAGACTGGAGTAACGGCTGCTGAAAACATTGTAAATTCTAGTAATATTTAACAATATTATAGGATTTTTACTGTAACTGATTAATTAATGCAGACTGGTGGGCATGAGAGATCTGTTTTACTGACTTTTGAACAAACTACAACATTTTGAACGTCTATATAGTCACACATACATACATGCACGCACGCCGTACGCACGTATGTATATGTATTTATATTATATATATATATATATATATATATATATATATATATATATATATATATATATATATATATATATATATATATATACATACACACACACACATATATATATGTATGTATATATATGTATGTAATATGTAAATATATATGTATATATATATATGTGTATGTGTGTGTGTGTGTGTGTGTAAAAGTTAATTGTACATAAAAAAAGCCAATGCATTGGAACTGTTTGTTACCCCCTTCCCCACCCCGTCATGATCTTTTTTAGATTCCATTGTCCAAGGCTAGTTGATGACCTAGAAAGATTCCTCCCTGCCGCTTAAATTAGTTGTTTCATACTTTTGTCACAAAGTCGATTTTCAAAGATTGTGTATATAACTGTTGCAGTGTTGGGAGACAATTTGCTGATAATTTGGCAAGTTGTTACCGCATTGTGTCGTGGTGTATTTTCTTTGCAAAACATTGCATTCCTCTTTTTATTCTCACCCTGCTATTGTTCTCCACAGCTCCTGAGCTGACATTAACCCACTAAAGCAGGCCTTTGTTCTGGGTAACTGGAGAGCATTGCTAAGTGTACGCAGAGGTTGGTGTGACTGAACCACTTGTGCGGTGTGGCCGTGCCTTGCACTTTACGCTCGGCGTGATCCACAACAATAGCACATAATAGTAAAAGAGACCAGAACAGATAGGGCACTGATGGTGGAGAGAGATAGCAGGTGACGTATTGGATATTTACAGTGATTTCTTCCTTTGGAGTTTATTTACATTATTTTTTTTATTAAGCTAGATTTGTTTCTGTATTAAAGAAAATGCTATATTAGATTAGATTTATTTATTTATTAAATGAAGGACTTTGGAGTATTTGCAGTGAATTGACTTGTCTGAATTGGTCAGAAAAGCTGACCTGGGAATGAATTCTTACTTGAACCATCACATGGTATATTTAGTTGCGTTTCACTGCTGTCGCAGTGCCGCAAATGATTTGCAGTTTTACTGTATGTAGCACTGGGCGCATGCAAGCCACACACAACTTAATGCAGCAGTTGTGGTCGTATCCCAGCACCTCACCATAATCTGACCATTAAACAGTAAGTGGGGGAGCAAGGAGGAGAAGACCGAAGAGCTACGCATGTCCGGTGGAAGTCATTGATGGTCTGCAAGGTTCTAATTATGTGCTAATAGCCACTGAGGAGGTCATTTGGAGCCATTAGCAAGCGCCTGTAGGTAGTTAACGGCCCACAGCATAACCCAGGCTCCTTAATGCTCCCACGGAGGCCGTTAGTTCACTGTCACCAAACGGCAGACGCCTCATTACCATGATTAGAAACCAATTGATAGGTAATAGTAAAATATGATGGCTCCCTTTCACAGAAATATGGACCTTAAAGAGGAGGAGACACTGCGTTTGAGCTGGGTCGAGTGTGATGAGTACATGCTAAGGGGTTTTGTATATCATTTTCAGTGTGCAGTGAAAAAAAGTAGTAATTTTGGAGTGGTTTAAGTTGAGTCTCGTGTCAACGTTCAGTCTTTTGCTTTTCAGAGTCTCAAGACTAAGCTTAAGAGAAGCCAAGTTATAATGAAGCAACTAAGACATTGATTAGCCAGCTATTTTTTTCCCAATGCTAATGTTGTTGTTTGTTGTTGTGTTGTAGCTCCTCTTGTGAAGCAAACTCTCACACAGTGGCTTCTTTTACTAAGACATATTAGAGTGATGGATTCTCAAAACGGCCTGGTTATTTTAAGCATGTAATCATTATTAAATCTCTTATGCTCAACATTGTTAGTAATCAATTTGAGTCAGATGTTTTCATTTATATATATTTTTCCCTAGCCAGACATTGATTCAGATGATTTAAATTAGCATTGGTCCAATTATCAGTCATAGACATTATACACTTCTCTCAGTTCATCAACGGCGGGTGGGATTGTGGAGAAGCGTTCAGCTGCATTATCTAAACTGTGGCCTGAAGAATATGGAGAACGTATTAACGTATAGTGTCATCAGATGCTGAAAACCTAGAAGACGGCTCTAAATATTTGCCTCTGTAATATTTGACTAAATCATCATCAGACTTGTAGATCCGCCACACGATGAAGAGAAAGGGAAACAGTAATGGAGTTGGGAGAGCTTCGCAGAGGGCTCACATAAGGGACCAATGTATCAGATCCTGATGAGAGGATATGGAGTAAATACACCATAGCGTGTGTTTGTTATGCTAGTGCGCCTAGTTAGCCGATGTCATACTTTAAAGAGTAATTGATGTGATTCTTAAGTGCAATTTTAAAAGTTTAGAGTCACAGAAGGTTCAGAAAATCAGATTGTTTGAAATTGTGCTCACTCGCTTCTCATTAAATCAGTCACTGTGATACTTTGAGAACATTTCTTCATCAAAGACCTGGAACAGATTATGCTCAGAGAAACTCAATTTAAAAAGTAATGTAGCCCCCCTTCCCTTCTTCCATATGAGAAAACCATTCTGGTGTGTTTGTATGTAGATATAAACTAGGCACAGCATTAAACCATCAGACTGCTCCTGGATAAAATGCTTATGCAGTCATTTATTTGCTCTGTCTTAAAGTGACACTCGCCCCACATATCTCCCTCTCTCTCTTTGTGGCTGATTAGGAGTACATCACTTCCTTGGTCATTGCTCCCTTGAATTAATTTGATAAACTTGTGAATTATCTGGACATCTGCTAAAAGATGCTAAATAGCTGCTTTCAGAGTCCAAGTAGATGGAGAGAACTAACATCTTCATGTTTTTTTTTTCTCCTTTTCTGAACACTGGCATGTCTGTTTTAGAGGCCATACTGTCTTTGGACAGATACCAGACACAGTGCTGATAGGCTCATACTTAAATTCCTGTCAGAAAGAATTTTGGAGAAACTATCATACCCAGCCATGACTGTTTTATCTGTTTTACAACTGCTCAAACCTTGAGTCATTTTTTTTTCTCTCCTGTGGCTGACACTTTGTTAGCGGTTATGAGCGTGTATTGAAAATAAAATGTGCAGTGTTTGCATGCACTTTGATGTCTTGAAATATTTACACTGGACGTGTGTGGTCTTGGTCTAATAGTATAAACAAACTCTGTGGGTTACTCTCTGAGTAGTGTATTACCCACAACAGCTTTTTCAGTGTCGCAAAAATAACTAGTCCAGCTTTAGTGACGCTGTAATGCAAAATGAGCAGCCCATAAATCTCAGCTTCACTGCAGGAAATATCAGTATTATATCACTATACAAGTGAACTGACTGAATTGTGCGTATGGGTAGTGTCCTGGAGTGTGATTTAAAGCTATTTAAAACAATATTCTTAATTTCTTAATACGCAGCTTCCGTTACCTCATATTAATTGAGAATCTAAATTGATTTTTGGTACTTTAAAATTCATTTGTCACACCAAAGGACCATGTAAAATGAACTAAAAAAAAAAAGTATTCAGATGGTGAAAAGATTTAATCGAGATACAGCCAGAGCACTTAAAATATACACTTTCCCTTAAGCATCCACATATTTTAATTAAATAAATAATAAATAAAAAACATGAACTTGTTTTGTGTTTCGTGTCATTTTCATATAATAATATATTTTTATATATTAATTGTGTGTGTGTGTGTGTGTTTCCATTCATTTCAATTACAATGTGTTTCAATCAAGCTAAATTCACCCTATATGTAGTCACATTTTTACCAGTAAATAATTGCCTTGTTAAATACAAAAACACAAATTATATTAAACCAGTTCACTATTCGTTACATTAACTAAAAAAACGTATCTTTAAATCTTTCAGAGAATAATAAATAAATAAATAACATGAGATGCCTCGAGTCCTCTCTCCTCCCCTAGTGCACCTGTTGCTCGCAGGCAGTGTGGAGTCACGTGACTTCTAGCCGTCAGGATCTTTCGACCTTTTGATTCCTGTTACAAGTTGATATTTGCGGAGACAAAATGATCAATCTCGAATGCTGCCCTTCCAAACACACCAGACAACGTGACAATTTTACCTCATTCTCCTCCTTTTCCACCAAAATCCATAAAATGGATAGCAGCCAAACCGAACGCATACACATTTGTTTGTTAGCGTAAAAGCCACAGAGAGGTAAACAGACAAGGAACACAGACGAGCGATTCACTTTAACAACAATACAGCTGCCCTACTTTATCCGCAACAAATGTCTTCAACTTCATTTAACCCCAAGCACTTAAAAATAAACGATAAATAGAGAGGACGATAAACACACTTGTGTGTGGAGCAGATCTCTGCCCTATATTGTTAGGAAAGTGCATGTTGAAGTCCATATGGCAACTTCCTTTTGACCTGCTTTCCCGTCCTCGTCGTGTATTGTCAGGCCTGTCACCGATAAAGAATCACTTGACTTGCTATAACAAGTTCAAAAGAAACCGAGAATCCATGAAGAATTGAGTAAAGGAACACCCCTACTGCTTTCGCTATCATTCCCATAGAGATAGCGATATTATTGATGGGATGGTTATGCTAATTTCTTTAGAGGCACAACTTTTATTTTGGAATTTGTTCAAAAAGGAATTTCATACACATCAGACTGGAAAATGCGGGCTGAATTCCTGAGCGTTTAAGGGGCAGCATGGGAATCTGATTTTCATAGTGAATAATGAATGTGCTATCTTTTAAAACGTGTGTTTTGTCTGGAAAGAAAATAAAGAGAAGGCGAGCCTTTGCCTTGGGATTTAATAACGATTAATGCTCCTTTGAACACACTTACACCACAAACACACAACTGTGTAGTTTAGCAAAAAGAGAAAGAGGAAAACCTTCCACTTTACAACTTGTCACATGATAAAACGCTTCTCTGGATCACGTTATAGGAGTATTAAGGCTTTTGTCCTGAGTGTGTAAATATACCGTATCATTAGATGTCACCAGGTCTTAATACAGAAGTCATTCATAATCAGTCTTGATTTGATTTTTTTCTCATTAGGAAGGTCCTGGTGTAAAATAACTGCGTGATAACACACACACACACACACACACACACACACACACACACACACACACATATATATATATATATGTATGTATGTATGTATGTATGTATGTATATGTATATGTATATGTATATATATATGTATGTATGTATGTATGTATGTATGTATATGTATAATATATATGTATGTATGTATGTATGTATGTATGTATATGTATAGTATATATATATATATATATATATATATATATATATATATATATATATATATATATATATATATATATATATATGCTCAGTTTAGGCCTAATACATGCTAAGTTTCTTTTATTATAATTAGTAATTTTTTATTTTATTATTTATTTATTTTCATGTGCACGACACGTGTGCTCCATGTGAAAATGAACCTGTAAAGTTAAGTAGGCTACAGGAGTTTTATTTATTTATTTATTTATTTATTTATTTTAAGCACCTGCTTTCCCCCTCTTCGTTCTTTTGAATTACCTGATATATATCAAAATCAATATAATCAATATAATATTCGATCGATAATCATATTCTCGTACCCTTGTTGCGCGCACTCGCATTACCATTCTTTTATTATTAGCCTATTATTATTATTATTGTTACCAAAGCGCTCCCATAATTACAACATAATCATTATATAATCCCACAACAAAGAGTTTATTGAAACAGCAGCTTTTGTCAACTGCCGGGACACTGAATGTACAGTTGCGTTATCCTGCGTCTCAGTCCCCGCGTAAAAGCAACATCGGCCTGAGCGCTGAAGTTCAGCCCCAAAAAAAGTTTCATGTCCTCACCGAAGTACCTTTTCAGAGGACCTTCTCCCACGTCTCTGAGCGCGTGTCTCGACCGCTGTCTGGACCCCTTTTCCTCTTTCTGTGATAAAGAGGGAGGCTGTTGGTTAGGCTACGCGCCCCGCTGAGTGGCAATTTCATCTCATATTTACAAACTGATAAGCTTTCTCGTGCATTTCTTTTAAATATGCGCTCCTGTGTGACGCGTTAGCATATAAGAGTGAAAAAAAAGCGCTTCCCGTCTTGGCCGGTCTCTGTTTGTGTGCATGTATGTGTGTGTGTGTATGTGTGTGTGATTGTGTGCAACATAACCGGCTTATTTACATTAAATACGCCACAAGGTTACAGTGCAGATGAGCGTCATTTTATCACTCATTACTTCTCTCTTATACTGACTGATGCTCGCGCTCTCCGCTCATCTCACTGGACTTTTTCTCGAGGATACAAGACTTCAGATACTTTCCCCAAAAGGTAAGCACATTTATTGTTCAATTGTAGCTATTTGTAGTGTTTTTCCACGGTGTTATTTAAACGGCGACAGGCATCAAAGCCACTTACGCCTCGTCTGAATAACGGGGCTGACAATGTGACTGAGGATAGACAGATTTTAATAATTGTTCGCGGGGAAGTCAAGGTCAATAAGATGATCCGATGGAGTGAAATTCGCGTTTGAGCCTCTCCGCGTGGGGAAAATAGACGACTCGAGATGATATTCCGTGCACCGGGGCTGTTTTATCAAGGGTTCGAGCTTTTAGTCCCATCAAATGCCGCAAGACTCTCTCCGCTCTCTGTGAATGGACGACAATGGAGTGCCTTTTTAACGGTACAATGCTTTTCACCGTCCAGATAGGGGGAGTCCGAACAGACAGATGAGGGGAAATGTCTTGTGATGCTGGCCGATCGCTATCAATGAACGCGTTTATATTGAGAATAAACTCAAAGGCGCTTTTTCATCACTCGGGATGCGCGAGGAACAGTTGGGAAACGGATTCGCGAGAGGACGATCATAACAGGTCCGAAGCACGCGCGCGCGCGTGTGTTTGCGTGTTGACTATATACTTTAACCCCCTCAGCAGTATAAGAAAATGATCAGCTCAATTATGTGGACATGCTTCATTATTTAACGAAGACATTCTTTCGCAACGCGTCTTGACGTCCGGATGAATTTAAAGGTAAGAAGTGACTAGATCAGTATTGAGCTCGCGGATGGTTTTCGCTCGATTTCGCTTTCAGAAAGTCAGTTTGTGCCAATGATGTGTGCATTATTATATTTCTCTATTTGATTGAAATGCATGTAATGCTAATTGTCAAAAACGTTGTCGCGTGGGATAATAAAACGGCTTCACATCGAAAGCGTTACTGGAAGCCATTGCACGCGCTTAGATGAACTTACTCTAAAGACAAACACTCCGTTGTGTTTTACATTTGGCTCTTGTAAGGATGGCTGTATTAATTAAGTGTAAAGACACACCGTGCATTATTACTGTAAGGTGGATAGAAGCTTTCCAGGGATGCGCACCAGATTCGCTCGTGCTGGCCAAGCAGAGATATGGAGCTGTAAGAAAGTTTCCTCAAATCTCTGCTCAAACTTTCTCACTTCAGCCCCAAGGGCTTTGCGTTTAGGATTTCAGCTGAAGTGAACACAGATCGGTTGGAGAATTAGGATCAAAGTTACCCGGTGCATGCCATGTGTCAAAACTTGTGAGATGGAAGAGCCGGTGAGACCTGCCATTTTGTGCTGTGATCGACCTCTTATGAACAGAAGCCTTATGATGGCATTCAACAACTGAGGGCTAAATGTCATATCAGACTTAAAAACCTTTTTATCTGCGGGAAAAAAACACACGCACATCTCCCCTGGAAATGGAGATTTGAACGACTGTTGCGAAGATTGTCGCTTGGGGAAATGATGTATTACGGAGGGAAAAAAAAGAACAAGAAAGTTGCAAGAATTGGAGATTAGGATAGGAATGCGCGCGGGAGTGCAGGAATAATTGAAGAAAAGATAAAATGTTGTATGTTGGCATGATTGTGAGCTGCGTTTCGACACACAATAAAATCATCCAGCTCATTGTTTTACGCATATTTTGTCACTTCACGAATTATAGCATTGCCAGGGTCAGAATTATAATATGACACATTGCATCATGCACCTATTGCGCGCACTTCAGGTGCTTAATTCTTTATGAAAGGTCTTTATAAAGCTAGCAAAATTGATTTGCTGTCTCATGCCTTCAGATCCAGGTGCAGATTTCTCATGTCACTTTATATGAGATGACCCAAAACTTTTACTTATGGAAAAGAATATCACACACACACATACACATTCACACACATTCAGCTACTTTTAGTTTGAATACATCTTTCATAATGTTGAAAGGAGATAACTGTTTTTTCCTCAGGTTCATTGTTCATGGAAAGGGACAAATAGCAGGCGGCACAGATGTACCGTCATTGTTTAACGGATATTATGTCTGTAATAGTGTCTGGGCGTAGACATTTTTGTCAGCTCTTTTCATTTTTCTGATTTGAAATGACATTGTGATGTAGTCAAGTCACACGTTCTTTTCAGAATCCCACACTATTCATTTGAAAGGCCAGCATTAACATGACCACAAATATAGCCTTGTAAGCTCCTTTATGAATTAAAACAAATAAATCAATAAACAGTATGCTGGATTAATGTGGACAGTGAGAAAGAGAGAGAAAACAGTCATGCATAGTGTGTGTTTACAATTGATAGGCCATCTGAATGAAGGTTATTTTATTAAGTGAAATGCTTGATTCATTTAACAGCAATCTTTTATTGTTTTTCATTATAAGCTCATATAACAATTGTTCCTAGACTTTGATGCTAAATAATGAATGTTATTTTTAAAATATTTGACTAATTAGCAAAACAGTAAAAATAGCTGCAGCACAGCTAGCCACAGTCATAGAGGTGTTGATGTTGTTGCAATTTTTGCTTATTGTTTTTTTTTTTTTTTTTAATTAATTAATAACAAAAATGTAGGTCTTCACAAACGCATTTTCAGCTGAAAATGTATATCATGCTCACATGGAATTTATCATCTATGAGTCAAATTATTATTTATATTTTTTTTGGGGAGGAGAAATATCAAACTCGTTTAAATGCAGTGAGAGAGAGGGTGTTATGAAGACTCTTGTGAATACACTCTGCCAGTGCAACTGATAGCAGTTCGATGGGGCTAAACAGACCAAGCCAATCCTGTCAAAATGTCTCCTCCCTGGTGTGTACGCTCTCATTTACATATGCGTCTTGCACTCATTCGGCAGGGAAAGTGTGTGTTGTGTGGCAGAACTTGGCAGCGCTCGAGAGCGTTAGTGTGTCCCTAGGTCTGCTTGCTCGCCGCCGCCGCCGCCACCACCAGTAACCTCGGTGTGTGGAGGTGTACCTCCCCAGCCCTTGCCACAGCCGAGGGCAGGGCAGTGCCAACGGGCAGGAGAGATGAGCCTTCTCTCTCTCTCTCTCTCTCTCTCTCTCTCTCTCTCTCTCTCTCTCTCTCTCTCTCTCTCTGTCTCTGTCTCTGTCTCTGTCTCTCTCTCTCTCTCTCTCTCTCTCTCTCTCTCTCTCTCTCTCTCTGTCTCCAGGCCTGTCAGTCTCCAGCTTAGCCGGCTGGATCTGTGCTTGAGCCTTGGAGACTTGATCAAACAGCCATTCCACACTTAAATGCCTCCCCGCTCCTTTTAATTGGAGGAAATTGTCTTCCAGATGCCCGGGCCCTAGCCAGGAAACTCAGGGGGGACAGTATGGCAGGCAAGGCCGTGGCGTTTAGGTATTAATTGATATGTGCTGTGGAGACACCGACCTCACGCCTCCACCCCGTGGTTGCCGCCGTTCCCTTCCTCTGCAGCTCCAAAGTCTTAGGCCTCTCTCCTCATGGCGGAAGAATCCCTAAACGCCAGGAGTGTGGTGTTTATTTGTTGGGGCGTTTACGTGATGCTGTTGGCTTAACAAAGTAATGTTAATGACCTTGACTAGGAAGGTGCTAACTTCAGAGAAAGGAATATATCTTTGCTGATGACATTTTCAAATATTGTACAAGTACACTCTTAAAAATAAAGGTTCTTTATTAGCAATTGATGGCTCCATAAAGAACTTTTAACATTAAAAGGGTTCATGCTCACTGATGGTTCTTCTATGGAATGGTTGTGATAACTTCTTTTTAGAATCTTTATTTTTAAGAGAATAAATTGTAGAATTGTAAATGATATTACTTCCAAACACCCATATTTTCAGAATAAAGTTATGGGTGTGGTCCTGTACCGATCGCTATAGAATCAACAATCCTCTGAAAGTACATTTAGAAAAGGAGTGCCTCACATTACTCCTATGCCTGTCCTCTCCAATTGATTAAGCGCATAATTCCCTGTCATTCAATATCCGCCTGTGTACAGGCGAAGACACAGTTCAGCATGTCACTTTACGTAATATAAATGGGAATGTTCGGTTACTGACAGATGTCAACTTTTGTATTTAACAAATAATTATAGTGGAATAAGGACATTTCGTTATGCACATGTCACTTATAAATGAGTGATGATTTCTAAGGCTTTTCGTAGTCGTTCGAAACAGACAGAGAGATAGAGAGGGAGAGGGGGTAGAGGAGTGGAAGTTTTTGAGCGGGCTAATCACAGACGTCAGTCAGTGTGTGATCTAAGAATAAAGAGTGCCCTGACAGATGAGGTGGTGACGGATGATCTTGTCTCCACTGCCTCATGCCAGGGTGCCACCAGAAGGAGCGTCTGTCTGTCTACGGAGCGAGAGAGAGAGAGAGAGAGAGAGAGAGAGGGTCCTTGCTCTACTCCACCCTGAGGCACTTACAATGAGGAAAATATATAGATAGACTAATGGCGCTGCAATGAATATCGAGCATTGGAAGGGAAGCATACGTTACAGTTAAAGTTAGCCCATGCGCAGATGACAGAGCTGAACAGATGTGTGCAGATGTTTTGTATCCCGCTAAGTTTTTTTTTCCTTCTTTCTCATAATTCTCTCCTGTGGGAGAGGGAATGGGTGGACAAAAATCAGCCCTCCAACACCACACACATACTCACGCTCTCTCACACATCTCAGAAAGAGAGAGAGAGTATAGAAAGGCTGTGGGACATGTGGTCATTATGGAGGGTGTTGAATCGGGCAGGTTTACACAGCCTTGGGAGACATGGTCAGCCTTCGGCTACGGCCTTACTTCTTTTCCAGAAATGGGACACTTATTTGGGACCACACCCAAATGTTTTTTTTTTTTTGTTTGTTTTTTTGGTAATTGCTGAAAAATTAAGTTAACTTTCTTTATTAATAACAAACAAACAACTAATTCCTATGTGTTATACGGTACCGTCTAACATGACAGGTTGCTTTTGAGTTGGTGAGAAGCACAAAATTACAGCCATGTCATCTCAGTAGACAGGGGCTTTGCACAAACAAGCGACTTCCTGTCAATCACTGGCCTTAAGCACATGCTATTATGTTGTTTTGCATTCTAATCCGAGCTCTTAAAATAGTGGTAAATATTTGCAGTGCTGCACAGGCACCAAAAATAGTGGCAGATAATTCTGATTGCTGGGTGGTCCGCCGTTAGAGAGGAGGGCATCTCTGTTACAAGATGTCTCCAGATAATTGGGGGAGTTTAACAACGCCTACCCTTGAACTATTTCCAGGTCGTGACCCCAACGGGTGCACCATCCACCCCGAGTGTGAGGGCCGGCAGCCCCCTGGAGGGCAGCCTGGTTAAAATGGAAGCCACTGAGAAGTAAAGAGGGACCCTGCACCTTTAATTATGATCAAGAGGTTTTCTCCAAAGGACGGAGGCGTAGCAGTTATGTTGCCTCGTAAATCTGCCTCAGATGCAGTATATTGTGTTGAACTATTACGGTACACTATTATACTGCATATTCAACTGGCTCTTCAGGACCTGATTTGCATAATTGGATCTTTAATGAAACTTGCCTTGTGGAACAAAAAAGGAAAAAAAAATGAGGAGAGAGATGAAAAAATACATTATAGTATTATAGGCAAACCCCAGCGAGTATTTGTGGTGGGAAGTTGTCTAAAAAAAAAAAAAAAAAAATACAAAAATGAAAGAGAACATGGAAAAAAGGAGCCTGTTTAAAGGAGCGCATGAGCAGTGAAGTGACCTACGTTATGTACATCCCGTCACTTACCAGTACGCGCACGCACACATACATCACTGGCGGGGCTACAAATAGGATGAGAAGTACCTCTGAAAGCTGTACATACTCAGCCAGGTCTCAGGGGTTATTACTACAATAGCTGGATTTCTTTAGCCTGAGGGATTTTAGCTTCTCTGTCGGCACTCATTCCCTCCACTTGTTACTCAGGGAAGATGGGTCCTTTGTAGGGAAGCCCAAGCCTCTCGCATGTTGGAATTCCTCTGCTGCAAATATTTTGACAATTTCCAGTCAGATTTGCTCGGACTGAATTTCTCTTTTCGCCCCCTCCACTAGGGGTGCCGTATCAAAAGAGCAACACGTTTTCTCTTCTTTTTTTTATCTCTGGATAATCACCGCAACGATTTTACACAAATATATTTATGTGTTTCCAGACACATTATAATCCATAACATCTGTTTCTGGCTGATTTGTGATTTAGCATTGTTTTTTATTGGTTAATTAAAATGCACGTGTCTTTTCTTCCTGTTCTTGAGCAGTTGAAGGTTAAAATGCTGATAGTGACCCTTTCGAACAGACGTGACAGTCATGGTTAATGAAATGTTATTTGTCCTATCTTTGAAGGACCTATAATTTAAAAAGTGAAGGAAAGAAAAACCGAGAGCAAAGGAATACGAAAAAGAGAGCTGGAAAAAAAAAATAAAAAAAGGAAAAGAGGCAAGCTATTTAGCTGCACTGTAGCAGGAGTGGTTTGTATCCAGGGGGGAAGAGTGTTGTTAATCAGGGAGAGAGGTTAAAAACGGATATTAGCTAAACGATGATGATTTATCATTGGAGGAGGGGGCCGAAAAACACAGAGGTGACTCCACTCCAGAGGCCTGGGAGTGGATCATATGGCTGCGTGGTTCACAGGTGGCTATTAGCGCAATGTTGGAGAGGGGCAGCAAAAGGAGACAGAAAAAGAGGGAGGGAGGGTCCGGAGAAAAGAAAAAAAGTAGTGCCACAGCTAGCGGCGAGCTGCCATTTACCCTGTATGTGCAAACGACTCTTTCACTTACTCTCTTTTTCCTTCTCCCTCTCTCCCTCTTTTTTTTATATCTCTCCACGCTCTGCACTTGGGAACTTTCAGCTGACAGTGTGTCCCGGTCCTTGGTATCTCACAGGTAGGCTGATGTTATTTTTACTCCCCCCTAATTTCCTGTGAATACGACCCTTTTATGTTTTACACACACCGCACTCACACACATGCAAGCACACAACATTGTATGCACACATGCTCACGCACACACTTACAGAGTCACACTAACACACGGTCAGAGTGCTTGTGCTGTTGATTCTCCCGGTAATGATGTCATTGCGATAGTGGAGGAGAGCAAATGTCTCCTGATTCCTCCATTTAACGGCTGGCTGAATTGGCTGATAATGATAGCATTGGCGTCTCCAGCCTTACAGACAGATCAGACCCTGTGAATTAGCAGCTCCTAACCAGAGAGAGAGAGAGAGAGAGAGAGAGAGAGAGAGAGAGAGAGAGAGAGAGAGAGAGAGCTGGCATACGGAGGGGAAAGAGGGAAGCACTGTCACTGGGAGAGAGAGAGAGAAAGATAGAGATGTTGAAAGAGAGAGAGGGTGATGTATTTAACATATCTGTGCTGTGCTCTTGAACAGGCTGTGAGAGATCTGTGTGTGGCAGTGCTGATAACTGCCGCTTGATATCAGTCAGGGACATGACCGCCTGTTTGCAAAGCTCTTTAATGCCTCTGCACGTCTGTCCTGCTACTTTGAACTGAATCATGGTCACATCAGGGCCATATCGCTCAATATTTGACTTTAATATTACAGTAATATTTCAGTAGAATAGAATTAATATACTTTAAACTATTCATTATTATTATTATTATTATTATTATTTAAATTGCTGATTTTAAAAAAATTTAAATGAATGATTGTGAATGAAATCCAAGACACCAAGCAATATAATTATTAGTTATTTTCTCAGTGCTTTATTTGACATTTTACAGTTCTATATTTCTAAATATGAATGCATCTTTCACTGCAAGGTTCTTTGCAAATATTGAGCGACTTTAAACACCATGCGACCTAAAACTTTTAAAACACCATTTTCCCCTCCTCCAAAAGCTCTAATAGGGTTTTACTGTTTTTCTGGTGATGTTTAAGTAAATAAATAGGTCCGAATGCTAATGAGCATTCCAATCTTTGAACACATGCCCCTCTGTGACTGTCCACCCCACACCCCTCTAGCCACACCAGCAATGCCACATCTTCAGACCCGCAGTGTCATATGAGTACACATACCTGACATTTTTTTCTTCAGAATAAATATTAAGTATGTACCTAGTTCAAATCGGTATATCTGCTCATTTCTGTCACTCTGGGCCAAGGTTAAGGACAGGCCCAATTTCAATGGGTCAACATTTTTCAAATTAAAAGAGAATATCACATATTGAATATATGACAAATTGGGTTTATTATTATTATTATGAAATGTATCTTAATAATAATAATTTATTTATTTGGTCTTATTTTATTTATTATATTTATATAGAAGTTATCAACACAGTTTGTATTGGTCTGTATAGTTCAATTATTTGAATGTCAGTGAATTAATTTGTGTATTACTGCAGTGTGGTCGAGGATGGACTAACTTTTGTATGGAAGTAATTGCATTGTTTAAATCCTGTAGACATATATACACATACAGTCAGCCACCTGGTTACTTTGTTTGTAGAGGGCTGTCAGTCTTGCGCGGAGCACTTTAAGTAACTCTTGCTGAAGGTGAGAGTTAAACAGTATTTACTTTGGGGAATTTGCCTTTATTTATCTGCCTTAATACAGAGGTGAATTTTAAAGGGGCTCTCAGAGAGAATTCCCCCGATGCTCAGCTTACTTTACACACCTTTTAAGTCTTAAGATGTGTCCCCCCATCACACCCACACCCCCCTCGCTGACGCTTACCCATAACACATCTCCCACAATCTCCGCCGATTTTCACAAATCAGCTTCTTTTCCCTCTCCCCTTTCCTGTCTGTTATTGTTTTTGTTCTCTCGCCTGCTCCCTTTTTTCAGTCTTGATCACGAAGTGTTGTTGTCTGTCTCTTAAGTTGCCCGTTTCATCTCTTTTGTTATGGCGTCTGTGCCAATCGTTGTAATTGGGAGAAAGCGAAGTTAAGTGAGTGAAGGAGAGAGTGTGGGGTAACTTGCCTTGTTACTCTTCCCCACGTTTTTGTAAATAAGGCTGTCAGTATAGATCAGCCTGTGGTAATGTGGACGTTCCAATCCACTCCAAACCCACACGACTAGAGGCTGGGAAAAAAAATGGAAGGCATGTTCAGAAAGGACAGCTTAGAGTTCAGTTACACTTCTGGAAGTTTTTATGCATGACTTCTTTGTGTCAGATCAACCGCCAACATCCGTTTTAACTTTCCGAGGTCAGGAGAACTGGTACATTTAACCTGTTTACTTTATTGTAGGAAAATGCATTTTCATTTCAAGTAAAAAAATTGGAAGTGTACGTTTAGAGCACATGTTCTGTGTCTAGACACTTCTTGGGAAAACAAAATGGACTTTGACACCTCATTTTGTTTCCTGCTTGCATTTGAAAGCATGTTTCATAAACGGTTGCCGATTAAATTTCCATGTGCTTTTTAAAGTATAAACGCGATATTTATAGTTTCTGTTTTTTATATGTAATTGTAGGTTGGATTTCGCTAAGATGCTTAAGGATTAATTAATTTCACGACACTAATCAGAACATTATGAATATCGGCTTTTTCAGAGCGAGAGCGACTTTCATAACAAGTTGAGCCAGCGGTGACGTGATTTGTGCAGAGGAAGGGGCCTGTGGTCTGGTGTTGATCATTAACACTTTTCCTGTATGTGTGGCCCCCTCATCAGGCGGCTAAAAGATCATCTCTGTTTAAATTTGCATGATGATGGTACTGTGACCAGTCATCGTTAGATCAACTAACTAGAGAGGCTTAAGGTTGGGCAGAGAAGATTCATGATCCCCCCTCCCCCGATCTCTCTCCGTCTTGGGAGGTCCCCTTTAAAGTGCAAACCTCAGCCCCCCTCTCATCCCGCGTCTCCAGGAATGATGATCCGACGCGATCCTGTTTCGGTGCGAGCCAAACGGGGAAGCTATGGAAGATTTTCCCCTCGGTTTATATATTTTTCTTCCTCTCTCTCCCCTCAGTCTCTCTTAGCCCTCACTCAGCCCCGCTGATTGCCGTAGCCTCGGGGCTCTCCGGCGAACACTACATCCCTGTGATTATATTAATGGCCTCCCGCGCTGGGTTTGGAGGCTGAGGACGGCCGGGGTAATGCGAAGCATCGCCTAGGAACGGTTAAGGAGATGGACCTCTGACCGCAGGGGGTCTTGGGATCAAGGCCCAGGTGGGCCACGGCGTAGCTCCACGCTCCCTCTGGGCAGGCCACTTAACTCGCAACGCCTCAGTGAGCGCCCTAACCACAGCCGTAGCAGAGCGCGCACGAGAGCAAGAGAGAAAGAGAAATGTGATGTGGGGTTTCTGTGTCTGCTGTGAAAAAGGGAAGTTATGAGTGAGACAGAACAAATCACACCCAGAGGCTTTTGGCTAAAACTCACAAAGCTGGCTAATAATTCTCCTCTGAGAAGTATTGATCTTTATTTGTTATTATGTGACTTCTAGGCACTCTCGCACGTTTATTTGTCTTCATTAGACTTGAACAGCACCTGCAGCATTGTTACTCCAAAATGGAGTGTGTGTATTTGCGTTATTGCATACGAAAATGTTTGTTTGCTCCCGTGCTATGTGTCTGTGTGTTAGCGCCTTTATTGGGGAGGACTTTGTTATTTCTTTCTCTCTAATTTGGGATTTATTGTGAAATTGCCATGTGTGTACATGTGTGAAATGCCGTCTGCCGCTCTGTACTGAATATATCTCCTACTTATGTGGAGCAGGATTCATTCATGTTGCACTTGTGAGGTGGGAGCCGTAGGGGTCCGTCTCCCCTCGACTGGACGTTTGATCAAGGCACATGAGGGGTCTGCCCCGTCCCATGCTCCTCTTTTTCATCCCCTAGCCTTGGCCGCAGGATCCCAGCTTTCCCTACTTTTGTTGTCGTGAGTAATCTCGGAAGTGATCTTAATTATGGAGGCCGGGTCGGCTTCTTTCTCTACCGTCCAAATGCGCTTTTAATCAAATGGTGTAGTCAGTTGATTATGAGCGAAGGGGAGGTACTCCACACCTCCAAGCCTAGGAAGAGAGAGAAATAGCTGGAGAGAAGAGAGCATCGTGGGACAGTGTGGAGGAATAGAGCAGGTGTTTGAGAGGAGCTGAGATGCTAAAGGTAAAAGAATGCACCTGGATTCTTGTTTTTGGAGAGGCAGTGTTGCAAAACTCAATACAGCAGCTTTTGTGATAGATACACTGGTTTAAAAAAAAAAACTATATGTGAAAGTGCAGTGGTCAAAGATTAGTTGATCGCAGCCAGTATGACTGATATGTTGTCAGATTTTGGGCATTTTGTGATCATATCAGATTGTGTGCCTGCTTGGCCGATTATCAGTAGCGTTAGTTCTCGATGATGTCAGTTGAAATATTCAAAAAATATACACATATTATACACAAGTAAACACATTAATACTTTTATTTATCAAGAACACATTCAATTGATCAAAAGGGGCAGTTAGGACATGTGCATTGTTATTATTCCAAATATATGCTGTTCTTTTGAATTTTTATTAATCAAAGAGTCCTGAACATGTTTATCACAGTTTCCACAAACATATTAAGCAGCACACTTTTAAAATTTATAATGAGATTTTTTTTTTTTTAAGCACAAAATCATCCAAAATCAGAATGATCTCTGAAGGATCATGTGACTCTGAAGAACAGTTGTATTAAATTGTAATACTATTTCACAATATTACTATTTTTAATTAAATAAATACAGCCTTGGAGAGCATAGAGACTTCTTTCAAAAAGATTTAAATATCATACCGATTTGAAACTTTTGAACAGTAGTATTTGTATTTCTATAATATTTCTATAATCATTTATATATTTATATTAATATATTTATTCAGTATAATATTATATATTTGTTTTCCCCAGTTTTCTATATATATTTTTATTTAAAAAAAAAATTGTGTAATCACATATCTACATTTTATGGACCACTCTACTCTCAAAGCTAGAGAAGCTAGAGAAAAGCTGCAGGCCTATAGAAAATGGATCAAAAATGGGGAAGAAAGCAGAGGGAGAAGCAGGGGGAGTGGGATGAATCGAGAAAGATGGATTCCATTACACATAAACATGCTTTAAGCACTGATAGGATGATCCATTGGGATTAGTGAGGAAATCCTGATGGACATTGAAAAGGTGACCAGTCGGAGAAAAGCGTTACTACATGCTCCACTGCAGACGCCACACACATTCATACGGAAATGCAAACAAACTGGGGTTATCCTAAAGGTCAAAGGGCAGCCCTCTTAGTGCAAATTCAAGGCTTAACGTCCACCAGCTTTATAAATCAAGAATGAATAAGTGTGATTGCTTCAGTGGGCCATGTCTGGATTTCAGGTATGCTTTATCAAACATCTCCGTGTGTTCTTTTTCAGTATGTGTGTATATATATATATATATATATATATATATATATATTGTCTGATTCACATTGAGTTCCACATTTGGGTCCAAGTATTGCTTTAAATGTATATTTTGTTTTATTTTTAAACAAAGTGTGCAATTAACTGGAAGGAAGCAAAGTAAAATCTTAAGAAAACTGAGGATTCACTTATACTGTTTAGATCCTACAGAAGCCGAGAGTCGACAGTCAAAGAAACGAATGAGATTGTGTTCTGTTGCAAGTGTATGTGTTTTTGACCAGTAACAAAAGCAAGTAAGTTCACACCGGGGCAGATTTGGATAAGAATCAGTATAGTGATTTGCAGCAGGGGATCTAGATCTTCTCATTAGGTATGCATGGTGGCATTCCCACATCTTGTCTCTATATTATTAAAAGTAGTTTGCCCATAGGCTGCCTCTGTGCTGAAGGAAGTTGGACAGATGGCCATGTTTTTTTAATAGATCACAACCATATCTAAAGCACGGCAGAGGATGAGAGAAACGGATAGCAATACCTCTCTTTCACTGGCTGCTGGATTCATTCAGGGGGGCAAATGCTCCTCTAGCTATAGCCTTCATGAGTGTAGCGTTTCATTAAATAGACTCTAAAACTAATACAACATTCAGTGACTTCTCGCTGTGGATGACAAGTTAATTTGCTGTTTATGCCTGTGTATGTCACATTATATAGCAGTTACGAAGGTCTTCCAAATAGTGTGTGCGCTGTGAACTGTTTTTAATCTTACAAACCCTCCTTAGCCGTTTTGTGCCTGACTGAAAGTTACTCATAACAGGATGTTTAATGTATCGCAGAGAGAGAGTGAGAGAGAGAGTGAGAGAGAGAGAGAGAGAGAGAGAGAGAGAGAGAGAGAGAGAGAGAGAGAGAGAGAGAGGGAGATTATGTCTATGTGGTTGCACTATTTCTTGATGTATACGCCGTGTCAGGCAGCCATTGTCTCCTGGGTAAAGAATGATAGTTCAAATACCTACCATCTCTCCCTTGGTGCTCCAAATGCTCGCCTTTGAAGTTTTTATAATCCATCTGTCATCTTGGAGCGGGGAGGGCACATGTTCTGTACCGCTCAATTATAGAATTTTCTTTTTTGCCAGCCACATTGAGACAGAAAACGAATATGGACGGCGCAAAGAGAAAGAGGGAGATAAAAACTAAATTTTGCATTCTTCAATTTGTCACCAGTTAAAGGGACAGTTCTCCCCAAAATGAAAATTCTTTCATCATTTATTCACCCTCATGTCGTTCCAAATCCGTATGACTTTGTTTTGTGGAGCACAAAAGAAAATATTTTGAAGAATTTCTTGGTATATACACTACGGTTCAAAAGTTTTAGTAAGATTTTTTATTTTTTTTTTGAAAGAAAGAAAGAAACATATTTTTGTTCAGCAAGGATATATTGAATTGATCAAAAGTTTATTTAAAGTAAATGCTGTTCTTTTGAACTTTCTATTCATTAAAGAGAGAAAAAAAGGTCACGGTTTCCATAAAAATATTAAGCAGCACAACTTTTTTCAACATTGTTAAGTATTTATTTAGCAGCATTTCTTTCAGCATAGCCTATTACAATAATTTCTGAAGGATCATGTGACGCTGAAGACTGGAGTAATGGCTGCTGAAAATACAGCTTTGCCATCACAGAAATATATTACATTTTAAAATAGGAAATGTTATTTTAAATTGTAATAATATTTCATAATATTACTGTTTTAACTGATCAAATAAATGCAACCATGGTGAGTATAAGAGACTTCCTGTCTATATATAAAGTCAGTAGGGTCAAATGTCTACCGAAGAAAGGAAGTCGTTTGTAACGCATTTAGAGTGTCATTTCTTTTTTTTTTTTTGGTGAACTATGCCTTTAACATTCAGTCTTGATTTCTCAATTCCTCTCTGACCCAAAGCACATACACACAGGTGCACACACACTCCCCAGTTGTGGGTGGAAAGCCTAAAATGCTTCCTACTGTTACAATTATAATGGATTTTACGGGGCTGATTTTGAACATTTTCAAGAGGCTAAAATGTGTTTTCTGCAATAACATTTAAATTGATTAATCAAACTTCTTAATTCCATCTACATATTTGTTTATTTGCTATGAGAGCATGCCGAGAAAAAGGAAAACGGAGAATAACATGCATGTGAATGGGATATCCCATGCAGAATGGAGCAGAGAGGTCGTTCGACACATATCCTAATGAAGTTTGTCGCAGTGCATGGTGGTAAAATCATTTTTAATTAGAGAATGCGGCACAGGCATGCAGAGGTAAAACACTATTTGGAGAACACAGGCAAACTGATACATAAAACGAGAGATCAACAAGAGGAATAGATAACTTCAGATATGGTTTCTTAAAGAGCAGGTAGAAAAGAAAACAGCAGTAGGAAATCAGATATCTGAAGCGTTTTACCTTTAATATTTTCTTTTTACATCACCGTTAGATCTCTTTGAGTCTCGTGTTATCAGAAGTGAATAGTGAAACATGAAGAAGGAAAGAGAAAGATGAAAGATTGCGGTCGGTAATGATAAAAGGAAATCGTGCGTTCTTTTGTTGTCTTTGAATCATCAATATTTGGGGTATAATTGTTTTGTTGGCATTATATATCTTCATTTATGGTGGAAAAACATGTAGGCCTTTTTTCTGGCTAAATAAAAGCAGCACCCATCTGCCTCTAGACCAGCTCCAGCCTCCTGCTCATCGCAAAAATAATGCGCGTCCTAATGACTTCCACATATTTGGAAATCTCCCTTTTGAAATTGGTCTTGGCAGATTATTTGCAGGTACTTGAGTTGCATCTGTTTGCAATTTCGCAAATGTGGAAGACTTTAATATGGCACTCTTGCTTTGGAATGATAGGGGCTATTCTAATCCTGGGGTAGCACCGGCTGTCATCACAAAAAGACCTTTTGCTTTTCTCTTTTCTTCTCTCGGCGGAAAAAGAGAAACGAGAGACGTGACATCCAGTGTCAAGGTTAAAGTTGCGAGAAGGGCCCGGATCCGTGTCGGTCCCACTGTTTTGGGAAGAATGGATGAGGGAGAAAGAATGTAATAGAGGGGAGGACAGACATTCAAGCCAGGCTGGAATCATTGTGACTTCAGTTCTTGTTAGTTCTACCATGTGGCAAGCAGCTGACCAGCCTAAGCCATTTGATTCTCTCGCTCTCTCTTTTTTTTTTTCAAATATAAACTCTACTATCTGTTCCACTTCCCAAGCCTGTGCTGCGCCTGTGATTTCTCTCCCTCCGTTTTTGTCTCGCTCTCTTACCCAGCAGATTGCAATTGTATAGGTGGTTACAATTACATTCATTACAGATTTCATCAGCGGTGTTTATTCAGTCTGACGAAAAATGAAAAGGCGAACTTTTAACTCCTTTGTTTTGTTTTTTCCCCCCTTCCGCTCTCTCCTGAATTTTTGGAGAGGTTTTGTTTTATTAGGAGTGAGGGGCAGGCAATGCCAGACAGGGAATTATGTTGAAAGTGTATGCCTTGCAACTTTTCTCCCTGTTGGAAATGTTTATTTGAACAGTAAGCTCATGATTTGAATATTTGTAATCCATGCTTAAATTTACAGGCCAGATGAACTTTTTGGCACAGAATCGCAACCATAAGTAGGATTTTCTCAAAAGCTTTACAAAATTTTAAGCCATTTGCATGGCTTATCTAATTTAGAGGGAGGGGGACGCCTCTCCCTTCTATTATTTTCATACCTCTGAAAAAGAACATTGTTCCACTCTTAATGTATATGCATACCTCTACCGGCAGTCTATGGTGACCAACGTTGAAAGCACTTAGTGGGAGACAAAGGGAAAAAGGGAACGAGGGAAAGACGAATACATAAATACATGTGTGCGAGGGGGGAGAGGGGAAATGTATGCAGTGGCTGGGGCGCTGGAGTGCTTTTTCACTCTGTTCAATTCAAATGAGTTTACTAGGTATTGACTTCTGGTGCTGGGAGAGGCCACCCATCTCGTAGGCTGGGCGGTCTTCTCAGCGCTGCACGCTTTCTTAAATGATGCTAATCAGTCCGCCAGGGACTGGCCTCTGTCCACCATCAGTTTTCTTGTAATTCAGATGTGGTGAGAACCTGAAATTAAACATGTCTGCGTGTGCGCCTTGAATGAAAGTGTTGAGATGTGTGTTTTGCTGTGTGCATCAGGGTCAAGGAAAACCGAATTAGCAGATAGGGGAAATTGCTGAAGCTCTGGCTTTCTCTTGGTCATGTTGAGGGTGAATGGCAACACGATTTAGCCACCGCCCCGTCTGCTGACTGGCTCCGACTCTGTCTTTTTCACGGGCATCGTACGTGAGCTGAGGTTCGGGTTTTTACTTCTTGTTTATGGTCCTTCAGATATGTTTATAATATGAATCGTTTATTTCTGGCTGTCGTGTTTTGTCTATATGCGTGTGTGTGTATGTTGACAGCAGGGCGAACAGCTGACTCGACGGTGTAGCCATTGCCCTTGTTTCGGCTTGGCTCTCGGTGGTGTGAAAAAGCTCGCTCTTTGAGGGCATTATATAGATTAATGGTTTGGGCCAAGGGCTCCTGGGAGGCCTAGCGTGAAGCCTTGGACTCGACTGGGATGGAAGGGGGAGCGGAGAGACTGGAGCCCCGGCCTGCTGAAAGCAAACACAGGCTTCTGGTCTGGATCTGGAGGGATGGAGTCGGAGCATCATCTGCTCCAAGCTGCTCATTATATCAGCACGACCCTCCTCTCCTCGCCAGCAGAGACACTAAACACTCACCAACGCACACACACGCACAAACTTAGTCACTTGTCAATAACACAGTCCACTCGTATATATTTACACATTTGGTACCCAAATTCCTCCAACACATACGAATCCTCACACACGTCACAGAAACACAGACATATGGGCACCCGTTTCCACCCCATAGTAAAAATTACTAAAGAAATTGTGACTTCATATCTCACAATTGAGATTTTATTTACCATATTTGTGACTTTATATCACAATTGTTGCTTAATTTCTCATAATTATGACTACGTATATTTCGCAATTAACTGTCATAATTGTGACTTTATATCTCACAATTGAGACTTTATTTACCATGAATGGGATTATATTTCTCAGTTGTAACTCATTTGGGTAATCTCACAATCGTATCTTTATTTCTCGTAACTTTAAGGGTACGTTTACACGACAACGATTTACTAAATATTGAAAAAATTTTCCTTCGCGTTTTTCACGTACAGACGATACCATTGTCAAAATGATCCCTGTTCACGTGACGTGTATCAGCGAAAACGACTAAAACACTGTATTCTGCATGCCAGGCCAGTAGTATAGACAATAGACTAAACTCAATACGCATGTGCATGACGTCACTGTTGGCGTTTTTTATGGTTGATATGAGACTATAATGGTATAATTTTCATTTCCAGGCCCCCAAAATGCTGTTGTCGTGTAAATAAACAGCCAAAACGCATAAAAAGTTTTACATTTTTAGTTGAAAATGGCGTCATGTAAATACTTTACCTTACTTTATATCTCGAAAATGTAACTTTCTCATAATTGTGACTAAATCTCTCATTTGCTTATTTCTAATAATTTACTACTTTATTTCTCACATAATTATATCTTGTAATTGTGACTTTATATTTCGCAATTATAACAATTTCTCATAATTTGCTACTTTATATCTCAAAATAACTATTTCTTGTAATTGCGACTTCATATCTTTCAGTTGCAACTGTCATAATCGTGACTATATATCTCTCACTATTGTTACTTTAATTCTCAAAATTGTGACTTTATATTTCGCAATTGTACATATTTTTCTTAATTGTGACTATATCTCACAATTGTAACTATTTCTCTGTTTTATATATATATAAAATAATATCTCACAATGGGAGATTTAAAAAAAATATAAATATGAAACTTTTCACAATTACCGTTTGATTTTTTTAAACGGGCTTCTACCAAGCAAGCTCTTCACTGTCTTTACCTGCTTGGAGAATAGGAGGCTCTGCTTGTAATATCCAGGACAAGTACCAGTCAAGAGTAGGTGTGAGTATTAAATATATGTTGTATTTATTGTGTGTTTTGTAAAATGTAATGTATTTATTATTATCATCATCATTATCATTATTATTTTTCCTAGAGAAGGTCAAAGCTCTGTCTCCCATGTGTGAGAAATGAGAATGCAATAAATGAGAATCCTATTACACACACGCGTACACACACACACACACACACACACACACACACACACACACACACACACACACACACACACACACACACACACACACACACACACACACACACACACACACACACACACACACACACACACACACACACACACACACACACACACACTGCTGGTGAGGGCCAAGGCCCTTTTTTTCTCAAGGCCTGGTGGACAAACAACAAACATGTGTTAATGAAAGGTGAATAAAACTCCAGAGGACGTAAACAGCACATTAACTCACAACAGGTTCTTTGTTGTCTTGGCGCTGATGACTGTATTAAAGACTGATGTTTCATAACTTTACTTATCATAAGGACAATGGCTCAGCTTTTGGTGTGTTTTTAAAAAAAAATTTTTTTGCAGATTTGAGCACATTCCAGATAAGATTATGTTTGTGAGCGTGTATGCGCACATGCGTAAAAAGGAGAGAGGCAGAGTGAGCAAAAGGAACAACCTAAGAAAGTTAGTTTGTTGGAATCTGTGAGTGTTATCTGTTCGCTATTAATGTAAATATGTGCTCTGTTGTCGGACATCTACATCTGGTCTATATGCCGCATACGTGCGTGTCTGGCAGGAGCGTGATTGTATGCGTGTGCCAGACGTGTGTATGTTTGCATTTGTGTGTGTGCGTTGTTAAAATGGGGAGCTTAAATAACCTACTTTTGTCTTGACAACAGCATCAGTTGTAGGGGTGCACATATGCAGAAAGCTATTTGGAAAGGCATCCTCTTGCCTGTCAGCTTTTATTATGCGGGAAGGTGTCATGTTTGTAAGGAAGCTGAGTGCAGATGGCAGAGTGGAAGAAATGGATCACTAATTTTAACAATGATTAATGAACAGAGATGGAAAATGAATTACACTCCACTATTGGAGGGAGGAATATTCTCTCTGAAAATGTTAACTTCGGCTGCCAGCCGAAGAGAGAGAGAGAGATGGTGATGAAGAGGGGGTGGAAGGGGGATGGGGGGGTCTGTTTTTTCCCTTGTATCCTTTGTAAAGTCAACACTTCACTGGTTTCGCTATTACTTTTACAATTTTGCCGCTCTGACAGACTGCGCATTTCCATGATCTGTCTGTTGAGTTCTGAGACTGTAGAAACGGTCCTTTAAAAGGCAAATATTGTGAATAGGTAACTGAGATCATAATTTTTTTAATTCTCAGGAGTCTTCCATTCGTTATTGGAGATTTCGGCAGGTAGTGCACGTGCTCTGACATGTTGTGCGGGCGATCCAAATTCGAATTTGGCTCCCAATCCCAATTTTCTTCCTTTCATTTCACTTGTACACTATCCTGTGAAATGAAAGGCAAAATAAAAAATCATTATATTCGAAATGCTTTATTCAAAGACTTTCAACCAGTTTATTTTGAGCTGTGAAGTTTTGAATGTAAAAATCTCAAGAAAATCAGTGCTAGATTATATTTAAGCTCCGAGCGGAGCACTTGGAGGAATTTTTGGCATCCCACAATAAGTTTTAATAAAACAAAACTGTAGGATATCATTGCCAGTCATCAATCATCTATGCACAATATTATGGAGGAACGTATTTGGGAGAATCCTCTTAAAATAGAGAATTATAGGAAAAAAACAGCAACAATATAATAAACATGTGAACAGCCTTTATGGCTTTATCTCAGGTGGGCGTTTATTGATTGATTAGTTTATTATTTATTTAATTTTTTCTAAAGTTTAGACATAGTAGATATATATGTGTGGTGTTTTGAATTTAATTAAGCTCCTAATGGGAAATACCTTTAGGAGAAGAAAAAAGACACAATAACTACTACTTCTGGAAACAATGTTTGTGTGTGCGTATGTGTGTGCTAAAGAGCGCTCAGGTTACCCGGCATATGCTGAGTACTCAGAAAACATACACAATGCCTTTGGTGAACAAGGTAGAGAAAAAGCTCCTGGGATCCAATTTAGAATGTGACTTAAGGCAAGCATGCCTTTGAGTATGTGTGTGTGTGTGTGTGACTGTGTATCTGTTTGTGTGTGTGTACACATGTGAGCGAGTGTGTTCATCTTGGCACTCTATTGAAATACTACAGGGTGATTAGAATTCCCCTTGCAGGCTCTGGGGGTGGCCCGCTTTGAGCCCCACATCTGTGCCCCTGCCCTCTCACTGCTGCCCTCTCTCTCAATCCCCCTCTCTTTCTCTCTCTGGGAGGCCTGTATTCTCAGGGTTCTGTGCTACTTTAAAGGGAGGTCAGGTTATGTAGTTCACAGAGTTTATGCCGTCCAGATTATTTATTTAGCACTGAGCAGGAGTCTTTCAAAGCAGGATTGGGTAACGCTCGAGACTCTGTAAATTTGTGTCAGATTTTACAGTCCTTTTTTTTTTTTTTTTTTTTTTTTTTTCTGTACTAGCCTACATGTCTGTTATGATTACAAAAAAAAACAAAAGTCCAAATAAATGGAGTCATTGCACGCAAGTGTGTTTAGCATGCCTGTGCTTTTATAGAATATACGCTCAATCTAATGGGGTCATATAGTGAGGAGTCAAAAGTTTCTTGATCGTTTAAATTAAAATCCTCGTGAAGCAGTTTGAAGCAGTCAGTTTGAGGGCTGTCTGAGGTATACGTTACAGTGTGATGTAAGATTTGCAGAGAGGCTGGTATTGAAGGATGGGGCAGTTAAAAGCGATTTTGAATTTGCAGCTTGTGTCTTACTGGAGAAAGGCACCATTACTCATTTCATGAGAAAGGAGCATTTCTTGAAGTTGTAGCAGCCTGTTTGATTTTAAGGGTCTGAGAGAAAGTAGAAAGGGTCATGAATTTGTGTATTTTTTTTTAGTGGCCAACAGATGTATCTCCAGTGATGATAAATGGGCAGATATTTGCAGTTTTTTACTTGTCAGATTAAGGTGGTTTTGCTGATTAGTGTAAGAAACAAGACTTTTATTTATTTATTTTTTGTGTGTGGAAGACTTGAGATTAAAGATCAGAATCAAGAAGCTGCCACGTATATATATAGCCTATATATTAGTGCTGTCAAATCGATTAATCACGTCCAAAATAAAAGTTTGTGTTTACATAATATATGTAGGTGTACTGTGTATAATTATAACGTATATATAAATACACACACACACATGCATGTGTTTAAGAAAGGTTTGTTATATTTATGTATAAAATTGTTATATTTATATGTAATATAAATTATATGAATTATAATAATATAAAATATAATATAGTATATACATGCCAATATTTATTAAATATATACATGAATGAGTGAGTGTGTCACTTATTTTGGATGTGATTAATCATGAATAATCAATTTGACAGCACTAATATATATATATTTTTTTAATTAATTTATTAATTATTATTATTATTATTATTGTGAAATTAGTTTTAGTGGAAAAAGCTATACTAACATTGTAAGAGGACCTTCAAATTATATTTAAACATATATATAAAAATATTGTAAATGTCTGTTTATATATCAGTCTGAATTCTTGATCACACAGAAGAAATTTTGTCTGTTTGCTTTGCTTTGAGTAAAAAAAAAAAAAAAAAAAAAAAAAAGCATCAATGACACTGATGACAGAGACACAGATGCTGATGATGCGGATGAGGGAAGAAAGGAGGTTTTGTTCTCAGGAAAGTGGCACCTTGGACAGGAATCATATTTTACCCCATCATCAAAGTGCCCTCCTCTCCTGCACCACATACAGATCTCATGGTCTGTCTCAGCACGTGTCTTTATTGCACCTCAACCAGTGTGGAGCAACATTATAGGCTTCAGTTACACACAACTGATCCAGAGCATCCAGGTTGAATGAAACCCAAATGCTCACCCTGCTTTAGATTTGGTGGAAGAGCTGGCAGTCATGAAAAGAGTAGCGTTTTATTAGAAAAAGCAACTGATTATCAGTCAGATTTTTTTTGCACCTGCCATATTTGAACTGCTTGAATATAGCGCGACTTTCTGAAGTTGTAATTACAGGTAAATCAAACGCATGGTTGCTGAATCTCTTGCATGGGCTGAGTTTGTTTACAGGCGCTTGTCTACCCCCTCGCGTGAACCTGTCTGTGTTCTTCCTGTGCCGCCTCCCTCGTACGCCCGGCTGCAGGTACGACTGCTTGGCACGGGGATTGATGGCGCCAAAAGAGGAGGATATTAAAGATGTCTGTCACGCTCCCCTCCTCAGCGAAACAAGTGGATGTGAACTTTTCAGCCGCGCGCTGTCACCTCACCTAATCAGGACGTGAAATCTGTATCCAAGCATAGTCATTTAACTTTTACCACTTCCTCCCCCTCCTGCTGGAAAAAGACAGTAAAGACAAAAAGAAAGAGAGAGAAAAGGCATAAAGTGACAAAAAGAAGAAGAAAAAAAAGCAGGGAAAAAGAACAATCATGCTGGAAGTAATGATATTTTCCAAATAAACGCCCGCCTGTCAGAAGCAGGAGACATATTCACTTCCCCAATGTAGCTCAAGGAGACAATTAGCAAACAGAGGTGACACGGTAAACAGGTGCAGCCATTATTCCGGGAGCTGCTGGCGATATATCCCCATCTCCCAGACTGATGAGGGATCATGTGACAGGAGGGGTGAATTATCTGTCTGTATCAGGGCTCGACTGATTGGGTCTGCCTGCCGTTTTACTCCAACATCTTCTGTCCTCCGAAAAAAGAGAAGAGATGAAAAGAGATGATGGCTCCACAACAAGCTCACAGGGTGGGATGTAGCGCTCCTACACTTCTCAGTTTTACATCTGTCTCGTTGCTCTTCTTCTCAGATATTCTATTTTTTTTTTCTTGTCCCGGACTCCTTTTGTACTTGCATACTTGCGTCTTTCCTTCATTCTTTTCCCAGTTTCCTGCAGTGAATCAAGCTTTCTATTAATTCATAATAGGTCATCGTCCTGTGTGCAAGGTCAGACCAGTTTGTGGGAATTGATTGTTTGGCGCTAAAGTGCTAATCAATGAGAACCCTTTCTAGAAGCATGAAAATGCAAAAATAAATAAATAAATAATATTTTTTTAAAATATTGAGAGAATGTCAGTAATGGCAGGCAGCAAAGAATGATGCTGACCAAAAATCGACAAGTCTAAATCACTTTTTCAACCTTATTTGATTAATAGTTTTTTTTTTTTGACGGTGCATTTGTTTTGCACAATTTTTTTAACTGCAAATCACTAAACTGAAAACCCCGCCCACAGTCTATTTCATTGGTCAGTTTAATCACAGAATCACCTGTGAAGAAAAGTTTAGATTTAAGAAAAAACTCATGAATTGATCCGATTGTGATCAACAGTAATGCTATCGGTTTTAGGGATTACTATTTGTTTAAGCATTGTGATAACATGACCCAGTCTTTGAAATCAGCTACAGGGGTTTCACTAGTTTAGAAAAAAAAACAGTTTTAGCGTCGCTATTTTAAATGTTTTTTTAATCGCTGAAGTATCTGATATAGAAAATCCCATTGCTAAGGCTACTGTCAATCTACTGGATTTTCCTAGAATCTGAACTCTATATGACTCGCGGCAGCCGTACGGGATCCATCATAAGCATGTGCCGTCCAAAGCAATTCTGTAAATACGTACACTCATAACTCAATAAACTCCTACACGACGGCCTCGGCATCAGAGAAGAACATGTACCGTACAACCACATACCGGTGTCAGGCACGGCTCACTTTCTGTCATCTTCTCAGTATCCAGAGGACAAAATCAAACAAGCAAAACAAAGCGAGAAACAAAACACGGACTTCTGTGGAGCCCCCGAAGATGCTTCGCTCGTCGTATAGCTCACGCCTACAAACCCCCCTCGCTCTTGAATTTAATCTGTAATATAGGCAGACATTATCCATCAAACCTTCATCTCCCTTGTGAAGCATCCTGAAAATCGTCCGTTTTTTCACCATCCGATGATTGACATGGCACATAGGCGCTCTGTCTCTGACAGTTTAGGCAGCATTAGTTGGAGTGGCAGCCGTCTTGCTAGGAGTTAATGATAATAATTATTTAGCATTTTTTATTGCAGGATAATTATTTAAGAGGTTCATGTAGTCAGCAGTGTAATCAGTAAAGAGCGATTACAGAAAATCCACAGGCAAGCAGATGGTAGCTGTTGTGTTTTTTTTTTTTTTTTTCGTCTTTCTCTTCCACTCATATTAAACTAGCAGGCATTATACCAGCTTTGGCAAGAGGACAATGGAAAGGGCAAATGATAAAATTAAAATCTCTTCACCATCTAAAAGAAAAAAAATATATAATCAGTCGCATAATTAGGACTTTTTGGTCCTGGGTGCCAACACAGGCCAATCAACCCAATCTATGTAACACCAAAAAGTCCTTCAGAAACAAAGAGATATACTTAAACAGAAATGTCTGACCCTGTTACTTTGTCTATTAGTGGAGAATGCATCGCTTGTGTCTGCACGCAATCAACAGTAGCAAGGTCAGAGTTTTTTTTTTTTTTTTTTTTTTTTTATATATATATATATATATATATATATATATATATATATAAATAATCCGCTTTTTTACAGTACATTTGTACTGTGTTGTTTCGGTGTTGTTTATTTTTTTTATGAATTAATAATTATTTATTTAATTTTTTTCCCCTCTGTACTCGACAAACAAAACGAAAACCTCTCTCTCTTTCCAGGGTCGGAGTGATCGGTACACAGAGGCTGCTGCCCTACATTCCTGACTAATTGTATAATTGGAAAAAGCTCTCCAAATGAGCGGCCCCCTTTCGCAAGTGCAATCTTCCCAGTGCTTCCCCCTTCAAAGCAAATCACAAAAGAGCATTTTGGGAATAATAATCATTTCAAAAAGCATCCATTATTAATCCAAAATAGTAGAACATCACCAGAGCCATCGCAAAAATGCCACCTCTAGTGCCACCACACACATGCAGAACTGACTGTCGGAATTACGAACTACTTGCACTCGCATAAAATATGTGTAACGTGGATAATGTTGATATTTACTTTCAAAGTTCACTTCTGACGGGCCTTGATCCTCTGCTCAAGACAGTCTTTGCTGTCCCTCTTCCTTGACGTGCAAAGATCTACCTGAGAGCTGTCTACACACTCATATTTTACAGTTATGCCTGTGCTCATAGATGGATTGGATTTTTAGATTTATGGCTCCTCGCACGCACTCCGTCATTCGTTACTGTGATGGCAGCGAGACGGTGGGATGATTTCTGAGGTCGACGGTGTCGCAAAGTGCAGTTAAAACGAATCTGTTAATTAACCCTATTGATCAGTCAAAAAATAGAGGCAAATGTGATTTGCATACAGCAGGCACGATCAATGCTTTAACTGATTTTTCATCTCCCTTTTTTTCTCCAAATCTGATTTCCTCTGTTTTCAAAGTGAGAGAAAGGGAGTCGGGCCTAATGCCCATCGATCCGCCATCGCATAGACACGAATACAAAGCGTTTTATTATGCAGCGAAGGGTAGGAACATATTAGGAATGCTTTGACTTCAAAGTTCAATACGTCGCGCAAGGAAACGTCTTTCTTTCTTGCTTTCCTTCTTTCTTAGTTTTCCCCAGAGCCGATGGCCACAACACTGTTACTCCCGCCGCTTGCATCGTTCTCTAAAACAACGATAATTAAAATGCAGTCACAGTTTTGCTCTGTGAATATTGTACTTGTGCATTAAATACTACTCTAATTGTTAGCTGAGTGGAACACGTATTATTAATAAGGTGATATTTCTTCAGGCAAAACAAAATCTGTTCCCTTTTTCTTGATTGAGTCGCAAACAACAACAAGCAACACGACAAAGTCTAAAAAAAAGGGTGGGGGGAAACAATAGGTGTTAAAAAAGCAATATGCTGCGTTTTCTCAAGAGCATCTTATTATAGCGTATTGATTTATAAGGCTTTAAATGCGATCCGCTGCACAACAGTCAAGGGCAGAAAGAGAGGAAGAAAGAGGAAAGGAGGGAGAGAGAAAGAGCAAGAAAGAGATGGCTACGCAGGGGCTTAGTGGCAGCCGTCGGGTGCTGGAGAATGCCCTGCGCTGAATAGTTTTGGAACACAAAAGGGTAATTGTTTTAGCCCAGATGTTGCTTTCGCACAACAAGCAGGATACAATGTTCCTACTGAGCTGATGAGCCCAATCAGTAGAATGATTAAAAATTGATTTTGTCCCTGTAATTACAGTATGTAAACTACTTAGCCAGGATTGCAAAGGAAGTGATTTTCTAATTACGTATATACTCTGGTGTCTAATGATTGGTTTTTTGAAGTAATGAAGAGAGGGTCCTAACGACTCCTCTGTGTTCTGTTGGTTAAGGGGAAAAAGCGGGAGCGAGAGAGAGGAAGAGAGAGAAGGGGACCATCGTTAGGGCAAAGGCAGCAGGCAGACAAAGAGCTCAAATTGAATTTTCGCCACGGTAAAAGGCGAAGGGATTGTGTTTGTTAACATGCGAGCCGAACGCTAATGGTGGCCGCGACTTGTGTGGGGTCACCGGTCCGACAATCTGGACTCTCCAATTAAATCCCCCTGGAGTCATCATTACCACCAACAGAAACACACACACACACACATCATCATGTTTTTGACTTGAAAATTGTAATATAATTATTGGAAAGCGGAGTACATACTGTACTCGTTTGTCGTTTAGGTGATCAACAGCTTATAAAATAATAGGCCCTCTGTGGTCAGCTGTTGAAAAACAAAACCACCAAAGTGAAACTGAACTTTTATTTTTTTTTTACAGTTTTCTCTTTGATGCTTTTTTATGTATCATTTAATTTCATTAATTCATCCTCTCAAAAGCTATTACTTATAGTATGTTTCAAACTTATGGGCCTTTTTTAATAGAGGTTTCAGGATACAAAACCCATAAAGCACATATCTGCTTGGTTGAAAACAGTTTCAGCCCTGCTTTTAAATTCTGTAGCAACAGATTAGAGTAATCTGATAACGGTTGGCATTCTCCGGAGCGAACAGGACGGAAAAAAGAAAACAAACAAACAAAAATTCCACACAATCGGAAGCCACGCTCACGCAGCTTTGCATTGTGGGTGGATTTGAGGGTGACACAAATCCAGATTCATTATGACGAACAAAAAAAACTTTGAGGAAAAGAAAGTGAAGCGAGACAAAGAGAGAGAATCGCTCGAGCTTTGAAATGCTGCCAGTATCAAACTGTACTTTTCAGACACAGTTGATTGGGAGAGAAGCCGATAGAGCGGTGCAGTCTGGCCCTTTTAATAATTCATTTAGTTAGGCTATGATCTATCATTTTGTACCTTTTGACATGCGATATTGAAATTTAATATTGCATCAATACAAATGATGTATTGCCAGTCGGCGCGGGGGATGTGGATGGGAAAGCGATCTTTGGATGTCTTTCGCTTTCCCTCCTTCTCTTTTCAAAGCTAAATTGTGCCTGAACACAAAGGCAGATGTTCAGTAAAGAAAGCCTCTCTTCCACAACTTTGATGTGTATGTTTAAAAAAATGACATCTTTGAAGACTCGCAGTCTTCGGTGGGGGTTCGTGAGTATTTGTGCGTGTGGTGAAAGTGAAGATGATGGCACCATTGCTCAGAGGAATAGAGCAGATTCTGACTATGCTACAGAAGAGAATATCTTAATTTCACCTTTTTAAGAGCATTAAACAGTGTGAGTGTAACTGTAACATTATTTGCCTACTGTTGAGAGAACCTGATGTACACTACTGTTCAAAAGTTTGCGGTTGTTAAGATTTTTAAATGATTTTTAAAAGAAGCGTTGTATGCTGTTTTAACAAAAAAACACAATACAATCAGTAATATTGTGGAATATTGTTACGATTTAAAATAGCCGTTCCATTGCGGTATATGTTTAGTCCTGTGATGACAAAACTGGATTTTCAGTAGCTATTCTCCAGTCTTCAGTGTCACATGATCTTTAAGAAATCACTCTAATATGATGATTTGCTGCTCAGGAAATATTTATTATTTTTATCAATTTTGAAGACAATTGTGCTGCTTAATATTTTTCTGCTTTAATATGTCTTTTGGTCAATTTGATGTGCTCTTGCTGAGTAAAAGTATTGATTTCTTTTAAAAGATAAATCTTACTGACCTCAAACTTTTAAATGGTAAAGATGGCATGATTCACAGCATACATCCTCACACCACTGTTTTTGTTGTCGTCTTTGAGGAAGTGTATTTTGGGCCAAAGCCCCTTTCGTTTTTCAGTTAAAGCTGTCTTTATGAGCTGTGACTTTTGACACTTGTTCCTTAGGCACTGTGAGCTAGTGCTAATGATATCCGATGAGTCTTTCCCATGCTCCACCCCGCCACTGTCATTAACACATGGCTTGCCTCCAGTTTACTCTCGCACAATGGCAATGAGAGCCGGATGTCAATTAGACTTTCTTGGGGTAAACACCGCAGGTGGAGTCATACAGGTGAGATGACATACAAACAGAGTTACTAATAAGATTTTTACTATAATGCTTAAGATTAAAATATGTTATGTTGAAGACATTGGAGGGGACGTAGTGCTAGACTGTGTGTTGATTGCTTTGGTGTTTAGGAATGATGTATGGAGAAGTTAAGACGCTAGTTCTAAGAGCCTCTGTGTGTCTGTCTGGATTCATCTGTAGGAATAGCAATATCATACATGTAATAGTATTCATGTTGGTTTCATATATTTTTGAAAAAATTTATACTGTTATCAAATTTTTTTATTAATTGTCTCTAAAAATGTCATGAGGTGTAACTATAAAGTACAAAAAAAGTTATATACTTAGTGGGTATTATTTTTATTTTCAACATAGTTATTTTTATCATCATTATCATAATTTTTATCATGTATTTTTGAATCACAATTATTATTATTATTATTTTTTTGTAAATATTTATTTGACCTGAACTCTTTTTTTTTTTTTTTAAAAAAAAAAAAAAAAAATATATATATATATATATATATATATATATATATATATATATATATATATATATATATATATATATATATATATATATATATATATATGTTTTATATTATTATTAAATATATAACTATTATTATATTTTCTTAATAAAATGGCTTCCTGCATGCCTGACTTGATGTGGAGGACATTTATTTATATATATATATATATATATATATATATATATATATATATATATATATATATATATATATATATATATATATATAAATATATGTCACTTATATATTCTTAAAATATTTTTTGAATATGAATACTTAAAATCTCTTCATTTCCAATAATACTGTATTTCTAGTATATTATGTCCCTTTGGACAGTTGCACCCTTTGACATATTTTACAAGACCCACCTAGAAACACATCAAAACATATACAAAATGTGTATTTAAGTCATTGTCTGTTCGAATGAGATTTTTAGATATTTTGAATAACTAGATCCATAAAAATAAAAAAAGAGCGTCACATCATTGACGTGTGTGTGTGTGTGTGTGTGTGTGTGTGTGTGTGTGTGTGTGTGTGTGTGTGTGTGTGCGTGTTCATTTGTCTGTCATTGTGTTGATGGACTTTTGCAACACTTCATATTAGAAATCTGAGGCAGCAAATAAAGATTGATTCCGATGAAAAAAAAAAAATGCATTTGATATCTCAACATATATTATGATTTACTGGTACGTGACATGTTTGGGCACATATGCATACACATAATCGACTGTCCCCACGAATTCATGGGGGGCTGGCGTGTTATTAAAGCCATATGACATAATTGCATTTGATGTGGAATAAGCTGGGATTCGGTGTCTCTCCCATGTGAGGATGGCAGGAGTGATGGACGAGCACATTAGCAGCAGGGACAACATTAGATTTGCTCAAAATTATTGATCTTTTGTTTGCCAGCCAAGTCGGCAATAAATAACCGAATAACAGAGACGCGACTCATTATCGTCTTGCCAACTGACAGACCTCTATCAAAACTACTCTTGTGCCTCCTGCCCCCTCTCTCGCTCTCATCCGCCCGCTCGCTTTCTCTCAGAGTCACGCTGATGATATTAATCTGCTTTTAATTCCTATACTTTTACAGCTCATGCTTTAACTTTAGGCCTCGCTGTCACTATCTGATTCCCTTAAAATTTTAATCCAGACGTGATAACCTGCATTATTCCATATTTTACACAACCGTATTCGGAGGCTCTCTGTTTTATTCCCACCTTCTTAGTGGAAAAAATCCTTTTATCACACAATGGGTAATTTATATCCATTACCAACGTTTTCAATCCTTTTCAGGGCTGCTGTCAGTGCCTTTGGCACCCTCATGATTAATGTGATCTAATAATAGTGTGCCATTATATTTCCTTTAGTAAAACATGTACCAACATCCTATTCAGCCCCAACCAAATTCATTGCCTCTTAGAATGGTTCTCGCCCTGCTTGAGCTGAAAGACAAGATTGCTATTTTTGCACAGGGGATGATTGTGGAGAGATTCAGGATACCATGGGCTCGTGTTTAGCATCATTTGAGGCAAGAGATGATGTGATTGTGTGTGCGTGTGTGATGGGAGTGATGTACCATCCCAGCGAGTTTGTGTTCGCCAGGTTATGTGTCTCAGTGCTATACTTGTAGAAAGGCATGAGTTTGTTTGGGAAAAATCATTCTTATGGTCTCTCTTATTCTCTACATCATTATATTTTTTAGTTATATTTAATGGTGTTACATATATATATGTTTGTGGCTGTAATGGTAAATTGTGTATGTGTGTGTCTGTCATGGTTTTGTTTATTACCCGTGTGGTTGGTGGTGAGGACTGGCTTGTGGAGGGTCCCACCGCTGTGTGAAATTGACATCAGATGGTCATGATGACTAGAGCAATATCACATCCAGTCTAGGGGCAGCCGACCCCTAAGACCGACTACACTGTGACCCCCACACACCGTGCACCATCCACAGCTGTCAACACTTCCCTTTTAATGGTACCATCTCCCTCTCTACATCCAGCTTTTTTTTTCAAACTTAAACTTCTACATCTGTTGTCAAGCTCTGCAAAATTGAGTCTAGTGGCATAGTTTTTGCTTTTTAAGAGAAACGTGCCAATTCATACATTTATTTTTTAATCAAAATGTATTAACTTTATCCACTTTATTTTCATTTTTAAAAATACATTTTGCTGATGTAACCAAGGCCTCACAGGTAAGGATAATTAATAACCATAATTAACCAGTAAAATCACTCCTAACATGTTCCAATCCCTCCAAACCAATCAAATTCGGTAACACTTTATTTTGATGGTCCCTTTTGAACATTCTGTTGACTATAAGTAACTTTGCAACTACATGTCAACAAACTCTGATTAGAGTATTAGTAGACTGTCTGCTTAATATCTGCTAACTCTTTATTGTGATACTAATACTCTACTAATACTTTAATGAGAGTTAATAAACATGTAGGCGCAATGTTACTTAAAGTCAACAGAATGTGTTAGGGGACCATCAAAATAAAGTGAAACCAATACATCATATTACAAAAAATAAATGCATCATATAATGTTTAATTCAGTGTTGCTTGTCTTTGAAACCGTTTTACTAAAATAGATATTTAAAAATGATAATAATTAAATAATCCACTGTAAAATCAAATGTTGTTAACCGAATATAAATACTTAGAGAGCTGAGGTCATTTAAGAAGACTAAGAGCTGTTATTCCTTAAGGTTGATCTACATCAACTGAAAACAACTGACAGATAAAGAAAGATATGTGTGAAACATTCCTTATGTTTTCCTTTCATTCTTTTAGTTTTCTTTAGTGTAACGGATTATGGAAGGGAGGGAGATAATAAGAAAAGAAGCACATTTGTTTTGTCTGGGCCAATGCTCATAACTTTTCATCAAATACTTTTTTTTGTCCGGTCCAAATTACGAAGAAAAGAGAAAGCATAGGCATGAACAGAGAGAGTGAGAAATTTCATGACCATGTACTTCTCAGCCGGGTCAGCTGTGTGCGTGTGTGTGTGTGTGTGTGTGTGGTGGGGGGCTGGTGGTGGTTAAACAGGTGAGTCATCTCCTCCTCCTTCCCCCCGCTCTATTTAACCGGGGAAACCCTTCAGGCAGGTGGGGGAGGGAGGGGTGGGCAGACGGGGGGGACAGCAGAAGAGATTGCTTGCTGTGAGCTCAGCATTTTCTAGGGCCCAGACCAGAGCTAAGCAGACGAGAGAGAGAGAGAGAGAGAGAGAGAGAGAGAGATGTTCCCGCTGAATAAGCCTCTGTCTGAGCCGTGACTATGCGCACGCCTGGTGGCACCACCGCCTGTCTGTAATTCCCATGATGCAAGCCGTATGGGGTGATGATGATGACCATAATGATGAAGATGATTATGATGACTACTCACTTTGTGGCTTTATATCATCTGTCCCCATACATGTGGATGTGCGCAGAAGCTAATTCCCCTTTAATCTCCTAAATGTTATGCCATAGTGGAGATGCTCATAGCAACAGCTCTTCAAATAACACTACAACACGGGACAGGCTGGTCATGGCATACTCAACGAGAATAAACAGCCATGCATAGAAAAATAAGAGCAAAATTGTACCTTTAAGGGTACAACAGTTTATCATTGGGGCAGTACCCCAGTTGTAAAGGGACAACTTAGTACCTTATTTAAACCTAAAATGTTCATTGTAGGACCTTAAGGGCATATACTACTACTCTAGGGTACTAATATGCAGAACAAAATTGTCCTTTTGAGGGTACTGCCCCAGTGACAAGCTGTTGTACCCCTAAAGGTACAGTTTTTGTGTTAGCTCCATCGCCGTGTGGACAGTGCTCCAAAATATAGGGCAACAGCACTTATGGTGATTTGAGTTCGAGTCCTGGCTCGTGGTCATTTCCTGGTCTATTCCTCTTTCTCCTCCCTTACCGCTTCTGGTTTCTCTCTTCTATTCTCTCAAAATAATGGCAAAAAAGCCCCAAAATGTATATAAAAAGGGTACAGTTGGTGCATTTTTTTCCTGACAGAACAACCAAAAAATGTTGCCTTAAAAAAAATAGTTTTGAAGCAGGCACCTGGGAAGTTTGATGCGAGGTGGTGCCTGAGAGAGGGCGTGAGCGGGTGGCTCTCTTGCCAGGTTTTTGGGTTAGCTCACCTAGAAGCTATTTCTAACGGAGCTGGTGGAAAGGCCTGTGAATGCGAGTGGCAATATGCTGTGAATATGTGACGCTCATCTGTTGATGGCACATTTAAAAAAAAATAAAAAAAAAAAAAATTGGAAAAAAAAGCTGCTGCCATGTTGATTTATATCTATTTATATTAATGTCAAGATGGCCTGCGAGCTTGACACCTAAATGCAGTGGTGCAAAGCCATTTTCTCCATGCACTTTCACACTCTCTCTCTCTTTTTGCCTCTTGCCAATGTCAGAAGGATGACGTGAAATGAATATGTGTCATAATTCTGAGCAGAGTGGGAAGATGTGCAGCGTATGTCTGTGTGTGTGTGTGTATATGTGTGTGTATGCTGTATGAGAGCAAAGAGTCCTGTGTAGTGTTAATTTTGCCACCTATTTTTAATTTAGTCTTAGTCTTGTGCCAAATGTCCTTGTTAGTTTTAGTCATATTTAGTCATTCACATATCTTTTTTATTAGTCAAGTTTTAGTCGATTAAAAGTCTCATCATTTTAGTCTAGTTTTAGTCAAAAGACAACTCAAGGTATCTTAGTCAAGTTTTAGTCGACTAAAAGTCTTGTCATTTTAGTCAAAAGAAAACTACATGTAGAAGTGCACTTATGCTACATGTAATAGTTAAACTTGATTTCCTTACATATACATTTGCTTTTATGCCTAATTACATTCATTTTTATTATGATATGAAGGCCCACACACGCATATAAAATCTATATAACCTGCATAATGTATGTGCCACAGCACCATAGCTAACTGATCGATTTACAGTGTAGATGCCTAAAATCAGCATTAGCTTATGAGACTTTATGAGACTTATTACTCCTGTGATGATGAGTGCGAGCCATCAGCACCATAGATATGTATACGTGTCTATGGTCAGCACTGACTCAGCAATGTTGTCATGACAACCGATACACAATGTTCACTTCAGGAGGTTTTATTATTAGTATTATTTCTTATAATATACCTTATAGAAAAGATGAGAGTCGCGTTTGTTTGTATTGAGCCTGATTTCTCACAATGATGTGTGTATGTGCGTGCGTGTGCGTGCTTATCCTGGGTACCATGACAACAGTGCGAGTTATAGTAAGCATGAGCGCCGGCGCCCGCTGACGGCTCGCACTGATCACAGGAAAGCGCACAGAGTAATAAGTCTCATAACGTCTCATAAGCTAATGCTGATTTTAGGCATCTACACTGTAAATCGACCAGTTAGCTATGGTGCTGTGGCCTTTAGATGTCGCTTAAGGTTGGTGTTTTTCCCCAATATTTTTTTGTCCGCAGTGCTTCCTGTCAGTCGTAATGACACATTCTGACTTTTTGTCAATATCATTGTATGTAAAATGCGACCAAATATCGAGCCTCTTCCTTCTACCTAGCATGTCGTCGTCACTCGTGTTCTACTGTCTATGGGTCTTGTGTTCTTGCTCCATGTAGTTTCGTGTTGCAGCCACAGGATGGTTAAGGAGACTTGAGCAACAGCACAAACTCATTCAGAATATTTTGAAAGCGTAACAGCTGAATATTTTGTCATGATGAAAAAGTAGAGACGATTGTAGACGAAAATGAAGAGAGATTTTATCTTAGTTTTTATTTTATGCAAAACATTTTAGTCTCGTCTTTTTTCGTCAACAATAATGCATGTTAATTTAGTCTTAGTCAGCGTTTTTGGACATTGGTGCAGTCTCGTCATCGTCTCGTCTTAGTCATGGAAAAAAAAGGTTGTTGATGAACATATTTAGTCTCGTCTCGTCTGACGAAATTAACACTAGTCCTGTGGTTATGAACTCAGGCATTATAGTACTGTAAAGGTTTGAATAATTGAGAGCATGCATTATTTTGAAATGCCATTGTCTGATGTTGAGTCAGTGGCTCTGAAATAGAGTGCATCGGAAGCACTGGGAAATGTGAAAGGGTGATGCAAACCTGACCGCCAGCACCTTTGACATGAGAGGTGGGATTTTGTCACAGAGATGGCATGGATGCAGACACAAGTCCATCTTGTATGTGCGTCTCATGGCCTCGTATGACCAGAACCATTGATGAAGATGTGAAACAGAAAACTGCCATATTTTATTCATACTTCAAAAGTGTCCTGGTCTCCATGAGTGCTAGCCACAGATCAATCTCAGGGATTGCACAAGGCAGCCAGTGGGTAGAGAGGGAGGCGTTATCGATTTATCAGTGGAATATAACGTGTGTTTGCTTTAAATGGCCACGCTAAACCCAGCTGTCACCGACTTGACATGCTGACATTTACACACAAACACAGATACATACACACATGTATACAGGAGAGATGGATGGACCACACACACACAAACACACACACATTTTCATATGGCTAAATACTTACTATAAATAAGTCTTATATATACACATCCTCTGTGCAGATAGGTTTACCTTGACACACACACACACATACAGCTTTAAAAAAGCTATCACATTGCTGTATTGTGAACGGATGGCAGATTCTCACTTATGGAAGGTATTTTTCAATAGTCAACCACACTGAGTGTTTTTTCACGGAGTCACACACACACCTGGCATGCCGACAGCAGAGGACTGGGTGGAGAGGAGCTTGCAGTGTGAGATGCAGCATTGCGGGCCATAAAAAGGATAGTTTAACAATTGATCGGCAGAGCAGTGGTTGAAATGGCAGCTGTAAATCAATTTTATCTCTCAGCCTCTAAAGAGTGTTTTCTAATGAGGTTAATGTCACATAATGACCAAATTCCGCAATTTAAGAGATGCCCTCAAGGTGTGCATGCAAGATAGATGTCACCCAGACCAGAGTTAACGCAAGACGACCTCACGCATAACAGCGGAAGCACACCTTTCATTAACACCTTTTTATGTATAAAAAAAGGAGAGTTGAATGATAGAGGATGAAGTTAGAGAGGAGATTGACACCAGGGTTGGGACTTGGGTGACAGAATCTGAAAGAACAGAATGACCCAGCAGCTAATAGTGTAATCACTAATAGTGAATATGTTTGAATGTGTGTTTTTGCATTAGCTTCTTTTTCATTTCTTTCATATTTACATTTTTAAATATAAATATGAATTGATATAAAATGAATATAAACATTTATTTTCATATGTGTATCATGTGCGCACACACACTCCAGTCTCTGCTTCACAGGTGTAAAGAGAGTTTGCCGTGCTCAGCTGTTTGTACCCACATAAGAAAAAGATTAATTCAAGCTCTGCACACAAGAAGAAATATTAAGAAAACAGTCAGGTCCTAAGGCTAGCATCTATCATAAGAGCCCTAAAGCTATTACTATGATCTAATCAGGTTTAATATGATATCCTATCAAAGCTCTGTCCAAAAAAGCCCTGCCCCAATTCTAAAACCACATCAACTTAACTGATGACATGGTCTAAATTGTTTCACTTTCTTTTCAACCATGGAATATGCATGAAAAGTAAATACATTCTATATTATTAGGTTTAAAGAAAGCATTGGAAATATAATTGAAACTGAGTACTTTGTAGCAAGGAACACCTACACTTTGTATTACCAGCTACTTGAGTAGGTGCTCTCAAATCAGAGCTCTTTGAATTACGAGTAAACCGTTGCTTTCACGTCCTCTCATGTATATACCCTTCAGATATTTTCTTTAGCCCTTTCCATCTTTCCCACTCCTGCTCTCTCTCTCCATTCCTTTCTGTGCTTTAATGAATTGAGAGGTAGATGAGACGATTTTTGGGGGATTAGGCTGCCGTGGCTGTGCGGTGCAGGCACTGACCTATAAAGAAGGCCTTTAAGGAGGCTCATTAATCCACCTGTCCAGGAATACTATATTTATATGTGTCCCTCAGATCTGGGCTGAGGTGCTCAAATACGATGTGGAATTACCACTGCTGGCACCCAATTCATTTCCAGCGTGATTAGTGACACAGCCCCACGGAGGACGCTGTGGGTGGCATGCGGCACAGACGCTGGGGTCTTTATATGGGTAGGTCGGCGTAATAGGAGCGTGTATGTGTGCCACTAATCTTAAGATGGTTGTGCTTTTTTGAGAATATTAAGTAAAACCTCTGAGCACATTTGAGCAATCACACACACACTTGGTTGGGCATCAGATATGTAGTCTTTTACTCTTTACGATTCTCTTCCCACAGTCTTTAATCAAATCTTGCTCTCACCCTTCGTCCACCTCTAAATATCTGCCAGTGACCCCTATAAAAGCAGCATATACCCTATTTTGATCAGTTCACATTTGAAGCACCACTTGCACTAGATGAGGGTCTTTCTCTCACTCCCTCTCTCTTTCTCACTCCATTTTTTCATCCTCTCTTTGATTGATATGTGAAATAAGTCCCTCTCCTGCTCTCTAAAGGCAGTCGGTGTAGAAGGCCTGAAAGGTGCCCATTGTCAATGCGAGAGCACTTTGTCAGGAAACAATTCTGTTCCCAAGGCCCTGAGGACATGTTAAAAAAGATACAGCCCCCATTGTGTACTATAGGAACTTTAATTTTGCTTGTGAGGTCATTTTAATCCTGATGAATTTTTATAGTCGCTGTGGAGCTGAATGGGGAGCAGTGCTAATGCTTGATTAAAAAAAAGAGAGTGAGAGAGAGAGGAAAAAAATCTACCACCCACAGACCACCTAAACTTAAGGCATTAAAAAAGGCCAGACAGAAAAGAATTGGAGAAGCTTTTGTTGAGGGACACATTGGGGTGTATTTAAGTTTACAAAGGACTTCTCCTCAATGGAGACTGGTTTCTACATGGAAGCTTAAAATCAGTGGGGGCTTAAAGATAGCAGTAGTGTGAAGAAACAGCGGTCATCGACAAAGCGCTCGGAGAGCAAATCTGAAAAGGAGAAGGAGAAATAATTTGATGCTTTTCCCTCTCCTCTTCACCTCCATCCTCTCTATATTTATGAGGGCTTTACAGAAATGTGAGGCTGCGCTGTTATACCACACCGTAAAAAAGAAGGAAAGGGGAAGACAAGCAGGAAACACAGGAGTGTCTGTAATTGAATTAACAGAACGAATGTGTGAGTAAACGCGCCATGGAGGAAATCTCACGCCATTTTTTTTTACCTTGTTTTGTCTGCTTTTTCGTACGCATTTAGCATCAAAGTTCCTCAGACCACTGAAAAAGCGGAATTGTTGTTGTTCCTGGCCCTCCCTTCTCCTCCTCCTCCTCCTTCACCGGTAACTTTTTGGTTTACTTAAAGATTTAGCCTAATCCCCATTTGAACGCTAAGACTTGATCTGGTGTTTGCATCGCACTTTTATTTCCTTCCAGTGTTTTTTTGTCGGTCTGACTCTCTTTGTCTGTTTTTGTGCAGACCTTTGAATGTGCCTGTGAATGTTGTTGAAGGCAACGCGGGCAGTCGAATGCGAATGGGCGCACCTACAACCAGCCAAAAGTGTGGCAGCTGTAGACGAGAACCCAATTAAACTGCTCCTGACATGCAGTAATTGATCCATAGTAGTTTTTGGTTTGTTTTTCCTTCGTCTTATCATCCTCGTTCTCCCTCAAAGTTTTTTATGCACTGTTGTTTAATGAAAACAAAATCCTGTTTTCAGAATAGGGACTGGCTGTCTGACTCATGCTCGGCTATTTATATAATCTCCAGTCTTTCCAAATGGGAACATGTTATGCCTTGTGCTAAACGCATCATTTGCATCACTCAGTGCTGTATTTGGAGATGTTTGAGTCTTAGTCTTTGAACTCAAGTCCGATATAGCCTGCGCCACACAGCCTGTGTGTTATTCCTCTCCCCACCCCCGTCGCCCCCTCAAAGTTTCAATGAAAACACCTTTCAAAAGCGGTGTACGTGAAACTTTAAAGAACATAAGCGAGTATGAGTGTCATTGTTTGGAAGAACCTAAAAGGGGAGTCATCTGTTGCAATGATTCCCTCTGACTGAAAGTTTGCAACCCAGTGGCTTCTCGTTCATCTAATTGGGAGGTAAAACTTTCTTTTCCCTGACTCTGCTCTTTGCACCCGCCTCACCGTCAGGGCTTTCAAGAGCGTGCCGAGCGTTAATATGGACACCTGCTTTGTTCCTGGCAGCCTGCTCTCCGCTGTATGTTCATTTACACTCTTTCATAATCTTTCAGTGGTCTGTCTGTAATGGGCCTACCTGATCTTATAGCAGGGCTGAGGTTTCACTCTGCCACCCATTCTCCAGGGAGAGTGAGCATGCATGCATGCATGCGTCTGTGTTTTCATTGGAGGTCTACAAAGTGTAAAAAAAAAAAAAAAGAAACAAAAATATATATATATTCAATGTAGCACGCACCTGTGCTGTCCCAGCAACTATTTACGATCTACACAACATCATCACAAAACAAGAGATCAAATGCACAATCAAACTTCAATTCTTCATTTAATTAAATCTGGCCGAGGTTAAGCAGGAGACAGAGAGCTGGGAAGTGGAGAGAGAAGTAGTAAGAGAGAGAGAGAGAGAGCAAGAGAAAGAGAATACAGAGAAGGGCACAATATGTTCTGTTACATTATACTTTCTTAGCTGGGAGAGAGGCAAAAGGGCAGTGAAAAGGAATACTTGCTATTTAATTACTGTCAGCTGAATGAGCTGTGCTCTGTGCTGTTCTCCTCAGCCCCTCCCTGATGTAAAAATTCTTATTCACTTAGTATGTAGGTCACATTACAGTGGTGTCTGGTTATTGGACATGGGCTTAGATAACTGTTTGTTGAGTATTAAATGCTTTTGCTGCCTCAGCACCCTTTCTAACTGGTATTTTTCACACAGCTGTGCTACTGAAAAGAGGCAACGCTGCTGTAAAAATCACGCCGCTGTCCCAACATCCCTCTGCGAACACCGAGCCACCCATTGGGGTCTTTAAAGAGGCGCCGTCTGCGTAAAGTATTTATCTTTGTGTTTATAAGAGAAGAGAGAGGTTTATGTTTAAAAGCGCCTGATAAAGGAGCGTTGCAGCATAGCAGATGGGAAAGAAATATGCAAAAAAAGGGAAAATCGCAAAACGAGTCACAAAAATCTGTGGTAAACCCAATGACTCCTGGGTCCCAAGGTGTTAGTCAGGCAGACGAATCGCTGCTTTCTTTCTGCTAATCTGTGTTTGCTTTGTGTGACCTTGCTTGCAGCTAATGTGTGTCGTTCTCACAACGCCTAATGGGCGGACAGGCCACCACATTGCCACAACGTTGCCGCAACGTTGCACCTCTCAGCTGGTCCTTTCCGTTTCTTTTTTCCTCCATTTTTCTTTCTTTCTTTTTGTCTCTTTCTCTCTCTCCCTCCCTCTAGTCTGGGAAGAGAAGAGCCCAGATGGTGATTGATTTTTCGAGTGCTGACATCTCTGCTTGAGAAGCCTTGTGCTCCTCTTCCTTTGTGCAGAGCAAGTCAGGCACACTAACATCATGATGCGATCAGCGGTTCCATACCGCTGCCACTGACTAGAGCCATTGATTGACAGATCACGCACTCCACACACTGCCACACACAACAGAACGAAGCAAGTACTTAAAAAAGCCAGAAGACAGAGACTGTTAAGAAGTGGAGTAGAAAGTCACTTGGGAGATGTCTGAGACCTTAAAGCAGAGCTATGTGGTAAATCTCAAGACACAACCAACAGGACCATATTGATCTGGAGAGAAACCATGCTGCTCCTCCATAGCAGCAATGGATAGACGTTTGCCACTGTGCAAATTTGCTACGGGTCCATTGAGTCGACTCCAAAGCTCAAATGATGTCATTGGCTAACTAGCCATTCTCAGGCCATTGCCTCTGTTTGCGTGACTAAATACATACAATTAAGGGCTCGGCACTTCTCAATCTCTATGAACTCATTGTTAGCCCGGGTTCAAGTGCACTGATAATGGGGGCCGGGGGAAAACAGGCGTATCATCATGGTACCACACATGCACACACACACACACAGGGCTGGTGGGTAAAAGAAATGTCTCATTATCTGACGCATTCCCGTTCGCCCAACAACTCTCTCGCTTTCTCTGATTTGTTCTTTTGTTTCCTTAGGCACTCCATTTTCATGGAGGTATGACGTTGCGTTAATACATGCCTCTCTCTCTCTCTCTCTCTCTCTCTCTCTCTCTCTCTCTCTCTCCTTCGTCGTCTTTCTCTCTCCACTCTGCTGCTAATTCTCCAGTTAAATGCATCATTAGTCATTTAGGGTGGTGTGAAAGTGGCTGGACAGTGGACAAGAAGACCCAAATTTGCAACTTGATGAGGAAAAATAAAAGGCTGATAGATCTATGATAATGAAAGTAATCAGCCCTGAATATGGACGCAAAACGAAACAGTCCAGAGCTAATTCTGCTCTCATTATATTCCGAGCAGATAGGGCCGAAGTGCCGGCATAGATGGAATCACAGTATCCCTCTCTTTCTGGAAAGTAGCTCAAACCAGAGACTGCAGTGTCGAGAACTCACCAAGACTTTTATCGCAATCTTACATTGGAGCACTTGGGCCATCTGTAGATTATTAGAGTAACAGTTTTTGTGCCCCACACTTTCCCTCAGCTTTCTTTATCTCATCTAACATAGATAACCTGGCAGTGGAGACCATCTGAGATGTGCAATGGGGGGTTGATGGTGGAGGGGGGTGTCTTAACCTCCAGTGAGGGGTGTGCTTGCAGCTGGAACGGCAGGCTGGAGGTAAATGGATCTTATTTTGAGGAGTGTCAACATGTGTAAGGGTGCCCACGGCTCATTGCACGGCCCTGATCCCTCTGCAGATAAGCTGATGGATGAGGGGCAGGGGCCCTGCCCCAGCAAGGCCTGCTCTGCACTTCTCCCTTCTCTGCTCTCCCTTCTCCCTCCATCTATATTCATATCTCTCTTTTGCCTAACAATACCTCCTTTTTCTTTTTCCATCTCACACAAATGCCTCACTATCCATATATATCTTTTGCCAATTCTTCCTCTTCCTCACTGAATTGTGAATTGTCCCTCTTTCTGTTTCTCCTTTTCTCGATCGGTACATTTAGGCTGCATTTACACAGGTCTTGATGCACAATTCCGATTTGGTGACTATATCCGATGAGCTTACATCATCTTTTAAAAGTGGCCCGTATCTGATATTTGCATTTACACTATACACCGGCGAAACAGCCCCAGACGTTCTGACCCGGAAAAGGAAGTAAAATGGCACGATTTGCAATGGATGCAGACAAAATGATTATTCAATGTTTTGCTTTCCGCACTATCTTTAAAGGTCAGCAAAACATTGCTCTCATCTTTCATTGCGCCATTAGTGTCGTGATTGCAGTTCGTGTCCACCTGAGTTGACGTCATTCGCCTCCGTCCCTTTTTCAATGACGTACGCCTCGCATTTACTGGGAATATCCGATTTGACCACGTACATGGCAGACGCAAATGCACATATCCGAATCATATCGGATTTATGACCACTTATGAGTGAGGCCTGAATCCGTTCTGAGGATCTCGGAATTCATGCGTTTTTTTTTTTACATGTTCACGTCATATCCGATCTGTGCCACATGACAGGGAAAATTTGGGTCACTTGTACCATGCAGTGTAAATGGGGCCTTACATGGATTTGTCTTTTTATACTGTCATATAAATATTTTACTTCAACTGGACATCATTAATTTGAGCAGACTTTGCATCTGAATAAGTACATTAAGGTACACTTTAAAGGGGACCTATTATGCCCCTTTTTATAAGATGTAATATAAAATGTGTCAGGTGTCCCCAGAATGTGTCTAAGTTTCAGCTCTAAATACCCCACAGATCATTTATTATAACATGTAAATATTTTGAGTGGAAGGAAAAACATGCTGTTTCCATGCATATGTCTTTAAATAATTTAAATTTCTGTCAATAGATCCTCATAAATACTACACACTGAACCTTTAAACTGTCAGATACATACAAGGTTATGTCAAAAACGCACAAAGTTCACATAAACAGTCGGTTACGTCTGTGAACGTAAACAGCAAGTAAAGAGATCACGTGTATATTAGATCTGTGTATTAAAGTGAATAATGTACAATACCTACTGTTAAATATGCAGTTAATATGAATCGAACAACAAAAGAAAAACTGAAAATCACTGCTCTTGACTGAATTAATTTTAGTAGCTTTAATAAGAATACATTTATATTACATTTAATGCTGTTGTTAAATGCTCTGGCGAGGAGATAAACATGGCGGACTTGAACAGCTCACTCAGAGCTGGGTCTATGCTAATAGGGCAGAGTCTGTCAGCAGTTGTGGACGGGCCTGTCCAGTGTGACGCCAGAATTATGAGGTAAAAAAAATAAAATAATTGCAACACGTGCATGGATGAATTGTTTACTATAAGATCAATATATTCATTCAGAAAATAGATAGGGTGAATTTTAATTTCATTACAACTTATTGAATTCAAATATTACCAGATTTAGAAAAGTCTTGACTAACAGATATAATGTAATTGTAGCTCAGCTTTGTCCAACATTCGACTACAGTTGGCCTCGACTCGCATTAAATCCTTAAAATATTAGGATCCGTTTCCGCAACATGTCATGTATACATGGACAGATTAAACACTGTAGCTTGACTACACAAAAACCCGCTGTAGCACCATTAAACTGCTCATGTAAATGTAGTGAATGCTTCAGACACTGGTGAACACTAAAAAGCCTGTCTGCTCCAGGTCTGGCAGTCATTACTGTGGGACCACACCGAGAGGCTCATAAACAACGACCAATGACTTTGTAACCAGGTTCTGTGGTTAAGGCTAATCTAGACCCGAATCAAACCCCATGTCCCAGTTCTTTCCACCTGCTGCCTTTTCCTCGTCACCACCGTCTTACCTCACTCCACTTAATTCTTCCTGTTCAGCAACCAGCACTGGCAGTCAAATGGCTAATTAGTTACAGATTGCTCTTTAACCCCAGGGTTATGCACCCCTAGCAGGCTGTAAAAGTCTTAAGGGAGATGGAGTGTGGTTTACAATGTGGTGAAGTTAAGAGGTCACCAGAGTTGGAACACATGTGTGTGACTGGGCCGCGTTCATGTTTGTCACAATGGCCGGGCCACTTTGGGAACTCCGTAAACCCAAAATCCATTGCCTGTGGTCTCAACCAAAATATTTCCCACCCCTTACAAACAGTCGCCATCCTCATACACGCAGTCTTAGAAAGAGAACGCCATTGATGGGGTTGCACTCCAGCAATCTGTCATCCAAGGCATCTGGTGTGCTTTTCTTTTTCTTTCTTATGTCTCCTCCTCTGTCTCTTGTTTTTTGCTGTTCCAGTTCTTCCCGCACTCCTTTCAGCATGTCATTACGAACATGCTCGATTGGATGCACAACAGTCGATTCAGTGGCCCCTCTAACAGGGGCTTCCTTTAATTCGCCAATCCCAACGTGTGCACCTGGGAAACCTCCTTTACCAGTTAACCTCTGCTGTCCTCTCAGCGACAAGACAGGCTGATCAAAAATAAATAATTAAAGTCGATAAGAAGATAAGGAGAAAGGAGAGGCATGACATATTGTTGTGCACACTTCCATGCACACAAGTCCCATGATGCTTTCTTGTCATGGCACATCACACCCTCACTTTCTCTCTCTCTCTCTCTCTCTCTCTCTCTCTCTCTCTCTCGCTCTCTCTCTCTCTGCGCTCTTCTTTCTCTCCATCACCTCCTTGCTCCTGCATGTGTCTTTGGTGTTGGATGTCAAGCTAATAGTTCCGTAATGCATCCTTCCAAATGTTACTCACACAACCTCGCAAATCAGTTACTCTGAAATCTAAGAGACAAAATCCGTCTTTCCTCAAACTAAGCTGGTATTTACAGTCATTTCATTTTTCTTCCCATCAGAAAATCTCTCTCTCTGTTCCTCTCTCAGTGTGGGTATATTTATGTGTGCATGTCTTCTGATGCAGAAGAAGAGGTGTCATTATCGATACAATGAGAACCATTCAAAAACCTGACCAAGAAGAAACTCGCACAACCTTGTAAGAGCTGTCATTAAGAGCTTTACCTGAAAGAATAAAAATACCACATAAACTGTCAACACACATTAGTACCAAACAAGAGTCATTCAGTTTTCCTTTCTTTCTGCGCTCACTCGATTTCAAACGTTTCACTGACATTTTTTTGATATCTCTCAAAGTTTTATGAAAATTGTATCTCCACAAAAATAGCGCATACGGTATTTACGTGCATGTTAATATTAACCATTTGCATCAGCGAGCAGAATGTTGTCCTTGTCGAGTACTCTCATAACTTCTGTCTCATATATCTGATGAACATGCCTCATTGAATGACTCATATTTTCCATAACCATTTAAACGCTTTGTTTTGACCATGTGTGTATGAGATAGGGACATAAATTACCAGTTTGGGTCTTAACGCAATTCGTGGTTCTATGTTAATTAATCATGCGATCACACAGGAGTACTACCTAGTAAATAATAACACGGGGAACAGTAACACATCTGTGCACTGTGCTTGGTCTCAGATGCAATGCCAATTGATTTCCAAATCCGTTTTGGGGCAAATGAAAAAGATTAGATGCTACTGTGGACTTAGCACAGTTTTTTTTATTTTTTTTATTATTTTTTTTTTTTTTTTTATGCGTGCGTACACATGTGTGCTGTTGTATGTTTTGTTGACAGGCCTCAGTTTTGCAGGTCCCTTGTTTTAGTGCTCTTGGACAGGGAGACGATTGCGATTGGCTTTGTTCAGTCTTGCTGGCAGTCGACACATGCTGACATCTGTTCCCTCCCAGCCAGTCAAACCAATCTCAATCAGGAGATATACACACACTCAATCACACGCGCACACGCTCATGCATGATGAAATATTCAGTTGGTTTTCCCAATGCATGCGCACACACAGCATCACACCAACACCTTCAATCATATAGAGAGACACTGATGGTGCTTAGTCTGGGAGAATATCACACAGTGATATACAAACACACACATGCAGATGTGGTCATTACACTGGGCGACTGTTCGATTGGCCAGTTGCTTCCTTAAAGTGCGTCCTTAAAGGTTACTGATTTGCACACAGCTGCAACATTGGCACAGCTCGCTGCATGTATCCGCGATGTGTGGAATGTGAAGCTGGTGTGGTATGAGGCGACCAGGACAGGATATAAGCGCTTAGCGGCTGTTTCTCCCTTCCAGAAAAAGAGTGAGCGTTCACAAAAAGATATGTTTTAAATTAAACACAGCCAGGCCAAGAGAAATGAATGTGACACAGCCAGATTTTGTATTTTTGTTTCAATTACCCTAAACTCCAAATTAATTATTTGCAGACGCAGAGCAATGGTGAGCAGGTGGTTGCCATATTTGCGCGGGACAGTCTCAACTGCGGCTCATGCCTCGCTTGATAAAGGCCTCTCACTCTGAAGCTCATATGACACACTGTCCCCTTCCCAAGAGCCTCCGCCACACTCCCTACAGTCCCCCTCCCTCTTTCCTTCTGCTTTATTCTTTACCTCCATCCATCTCTCTCTCCTCTCTTGTCCCTCTAATGCGATATGACATCATTTATCCTCATCCATACATATTCAGCACTCGCTCATGAGTAATCATGTACATTGGAGTAACACCCACTCCAGCAAACCGCCTCCCTTCAAAGTGACTCCGTATCATTTCAATAGTTCCACCTTGAGGGGATTCAAAGTGGGGGAACAGGCGCTGGAGAGTTGAAGTGATCTAATGTTATTAACTGATCAAACTGACTCGTAAGCCAAGAGAACATTTGTAGCTCGGGTAAAAGACACAGAGCTTTTATATAGACTTAACACATTGTGGTTTTCTTACCATTGTGCCATCAGATCTTTTACTTTAATCCAGAGACATAAGAGTTTATCAAAGGATGTGTTTATATATCCAAGCATTCATTTCTTCACAAACAATACTACACTTTCTGTTAGGATAAGTTTCTTTTATTTTTATTTATTTCTGCGTGTTTTTGCCTTTTCTATATTCATTTTAATGTTTTAGTCTTGATCCAGACCCATATTTTCTTGATTTTAATTTTAAAATTGAATTAAATCCATCATAAAAATGTTTACAATTTTAAATGTTAAAATGAAATGTTGTTTTAAAATGTTAACTCTCGCCGCCACAGACAGGGGTAGGGGGCACTATTTAGCATTTTCTGAAAAAGTACAGAATCTCCATATCCAAAAACAAGCAGAGAAGAAACAGAAATAAGCAACAGAAGCTTATGTTGCTTATGCACATGTAAGCTAACATGATCATCAAACATTAAACAGCATATAAATCAAAACTGCCTAACATTACAGAATGGAATATCGAACCCACAAAGACGTATAGGACTGTGCAAGCTTTGTGGGTGTTGATGGACTCAATCTATTTTATTTTTTTTTGTTCTGAATTGGATCCGATATTTGACAAAAATGCGCTCTCTTTTTTTATGCTCAATTTTTTTTTTTTTTTTTTTTTTTTTTTTTGATGAAACTTACCCACATGCAAGTGTTGATTAAAAAAACGATTGCTTGAAGCTAGAATATTTTCTTGTTTAAAAGCAGAAGCTCTGTTCTTTATTTTAATATATTATATGTTCAGATATTCATGCATAGATATTCTAGGAGCCATGAAAGTTTTGTAAAATTGATCAAAAATGCTGACGGGTAAAGAGTTAAAAACAATGATAATCTGAACAAATATTGAAATAATAATACGCCATTTGAATATTTGTTGTTTAAAAATTCTACACATTTTTACACAAGCGGTGACTGTTTTGACATCCACATTTTTTGCATTTTTAAAACTTAAGAATTATAATGAATGTTTACAAGGAGAAAACCACGTCAGTGAAGAGCATGCTTGAGATTAAATATGAGACCTAATGTGTGAAATTAAATAAATAAATACATCAATACAATACAATACAATACAATCAAGATAAATATCAGTATGATATAACAGATTATATCATAATCTGGGTTACAAAATCACACTCAAATTATGTAAAACATTAAAATATTTAATTGTCTGTATTTATTATTATTATTATTATTATTATTATTATGTCTGTGTGTGTGTGTGTGTGTGTGTGTGTGTGTGTGTGTGTGTGTGTGTGTGTGTGTGCGTGCGCGTGTGTGTGCGTGCATTCACACAGTCCATGGGTCTGGATGTTTGTGTGGAATCTTTGAGCGTCTGCTTGTAAGGGAAGGGGTGGGGGGGGGGACACACTGAGGAGCATGACAGTAATATTGTACGGCAGACACAACTATTTCACTGGGGCTTAGAGGCCCTCCCGGATGATGTAGTCTGTCAGCGCTACACAGATCCAATCTGAACTCCGCCACCACTCTCCAATATTCACTTGGATTATGTCTCGGAATATGACTGAGCACTCTGAAGACATGAAGAAGGAGAGGAGGAGAGAGGTAGATGGAAGTGGAGAAGGAGATGAGTAATCCTCATGTGACTTTATAATGCTGTAGATGAAGTGTAGAGAGAAGGCGTACCGTGGGACGGTTTGCGGTTGACACACATGCACGCACACACATGCTTTACATTCTCTGCTTGTCATTTGCACCTGCTTATTTGGATTTAACACTTGATTTAATGTCCTAAAGCTACAGCACCACAAAAATTCAGAAACTCATACCGATGAAAGAAACTAAGAATGATGGTGAGAGGAAGAAAAATCATAACAACAGATAATTATTCAGCCTGCTGAGGAAAAATCGGAGCGAGGGGCACAGGCATTCTGAGGGAGGACGGTAACATTCTGTTCTACTGAGCAATTTGATGATAAAACAACAAATAGGCACACAAACCATTGGATCAGACGGGCTAAAGAACTGATTAGAATATATCAGCACACCTCTTCTCAGCAAGCCAGCTGCTTGGAAAACACTGTCTTAGGGCATAACGTCAAGCAGAGTGAGAAGGGCTTTTGTGTATGTGTGTGTGAAAGTTTGACTCTTTTTTTAATCCATTATTCCTGTCCTTAGATGTTCCGCTATATTCATTTCTGATAGTAGGGTAGATATTATAAACAGTGGCTTAACTGCTCATAATTAGTAGATCAACAGTTCAATTACACTGGATTTGATTTTTTCTCAGTGTAATTGTTTTAAATTTAAGGACAAAAGCTACTAATTAAAGTAAACTTTTGTTCAGGTATGATTTTGTATCATTCTCACTCTGATACTATTTGAATATGATACTATTTTAGCTTTTAGCAAGCCTTTATTTATCATTACGTGGGCTGTTTCTTTTAGTGGATTGGGAGTATAGAAGCTTGTCCTATGCAAATGAGTAAACAAATCAGATTGCTGACAGGGTTCTGTGTGCACCAATCAGGCTCTATACATTTGATGTGTACAATTAGCTTAATGCATTCTACACACAAATTAGCAAATATTAGCAAATAGCAAAATATTCAGTGCAATCCCATTGTCAATAGTTTAGCAATGTACTGAATGAAACACAGCCAAGTCACTCTCAAACCAAGAAGCTTTTAGTTGGTCAGAATTGTGAATTTGCTTGAACCCGTTGTGAAATTTGCGTAATGATTGCTTAGATTCCCGCACGTTCGCGAAAAATCACCAAACAACAATAAATGTGCCATTAGTGTTGAAGAATTTGATTCCTACCAGTGAATCGGATAACTAAAAGGATTTATTAACTGATTTATTTGGTGACAGTTTCTGGAGATTATTATGTTCTCATAGAGAACTAATCTTTCACTTAAATTAATCACTTAACAAAAAACTATTACCAATAATTATTATGGGAACACTAAAATGGGAGGCTGTTTAGCTTGCAAAATCTTATTTAAAGGGTTAGTTCACCCAAAAATGAAAATTAGCCCATGATTTGCTCACGCTCAAGTCATCCTAGGTGTACATGACGTTCTTCTTTCAGACGAACACAATCGGAGTTATGTTTAAAAAAAAAAAATGTCCTGGCTCTTCCAAGCTTTACAATGGCAGTAAATTGCAGCCCAAAAAAAGTGCATCCATCCATTATAAAAGTAATCCACATGGCTCCGGGGGGTTTATAAAGGCCTTCTGAAGCGTTTTTTTGTAACACAAATATCCATATTTAACATGTTATATACGGACCACATTCCGGATTCAACTTACAAAAAAAAGTGTGACTGGCACAACGATGACGTCGGACTTAGGGTAAGCGTTTTGAATATGGAAGGCAGTCAGCCGGTATATTTAGACAGCTAGATATTTTACTTTATAAAGTTTTAAATAAGGATATTTTTCTTACACAAACCCATCGATTCACTTCAGAAGGCCTTTATTAACCCCCCGGAGCCGTATGGATTACTTTTATAATGGATTAAAATGCTTGGATTAGCCAGGACATTTTTTGATGTATTCTGAAAGAAGAATGTCATATACACCTAGGATGGTTTGAGGGTGAGTAAATTGAGATAATTTTCATTTTTGGGCGAACTATCCCTTTAAAGCGTTCTAATTATTGTTTCCAGCATTTTTTCAAATGTATTTCCTTGACTTTAAACAACATTGCAACATTTTATGGCTGTATGTGTGCTACATAAACTGTGGCTCTCACAGACACTTCATCCCAACCTGCTTCTCGGCTCTCTCACAGCCAACAACTGGACTCTTATTCCAGCCTTCAGACCCCCTCTATGGCTAATGTGTTCGTTCATGGTACTAGTGTTACTGAGAGGGTGAGTGAGTGAGTGAATGACAGAGAGATAAAAAGATAGAATTTACCATTTGTAAGTTAAACCCATTCCAGCTTTGCCCCAGTTTAAATTACACTGTTTTTCTTTTTTGATTTCCATTTTGCGCATAATGCCTCTCTCTCAGCATGTTTTAAGTTATATTATTAGCGGGTCTCAGGAGAGTTTCCCCCCTCGTTTTTGGGGTGGGATTCTAGGCTCTGGATGCATTAGCTCTCCATAATTGGCGAATGATCATGGGATGGAGTGTGGATGGAGAGAGAACTCGCAGCACGCACGCACACCCACACACGCTCGGCTCAGTGCTGTACGGCCGCGATACTGGAAGTCAGCGAGGGCCCTATCAGTCAAGCCTAATGCTCGGCCCTAATACACTTTAATAGCTTCCTCCGCTGTCTCCGATCCCTCTTCAACATTGATCTGAAATCATCTTTCTTATTCTTTTTTCCGGGGGCTTTGCAGACTTTCACAGCATTTATTGCTGTCACCTGTCTCGTGTGCTCAGATTAATACGGACCGATAGGGGTAGGTTGGGGAAGGAAGCCATTTATTAGCGTTCAGATGTGTGTTCGGCAAAAGGCTAGAGACTTGGCTGAGCCGACGCGCAGTTTGAAGAGCGGGCCCGTTTGAGCCCAGGATCCGTCACATGAATGTGTAAAATACCCGACGCCCGCGCAGGCTGTCACACAAAGGGCTATCACCCTATTATTCAAGAGCAGCCATGGAGCCAGGCCAGCATAGAGTGTTTCTGGGGGGAAGGGAAAAATCGGCTTGATTGTGATTTGCCATTTATAATTGGCCAACGATGTGAAATGGTCGGCAGCCAGACTTTTTTAAAAAGGCAATCTGCGGCGGTGGAGGGGCCGATGGTTCGCTAATGACAGCTAGCGCGATACGCCTTGGGAACAGAATGGTGCTCGTGTAAGGGTAGGGAACACAAATATGTTTATCTGTAGTCAGCGATGTTTGCATGACTCAAATGGCATTGTCTATTGATTTCCTTTTCCAAAACATCGGCAAAACACAATGGAACTGAAATGCAGAAGCAAAAGCGAAACGTTTTTGCAATTTGAAAACAAACAAACCAAACCCATCTTTAATTCCAGAGTCGCTTGGATTATTAAAGTTACGCAGTTCGTTTTGGTCTTTGTTTGTGCCTGTAATCTTAAAGGGAATACTTCTGCACAACGCTTTTCCGGTCTCTGTTGCGCGTTTGTGTTTGTCCCTGGTCTGGGGAGCTGGATTTAAGCTCTGAAATGACAGAGTTCAAGGCTGATACTCCTGTTGGCAGTGAGGCATGGCAGACGATTTCTCGAGGGGGTCTGCCTCCACATTGTGAGCTCGACAAAAGATAGTATTTGATAAAGGTCCCCCTCCCCAAAAGCCCCCATAAATAATGAAAAGTTAATGAAGAGGTAACTTAATGATGTAATGAATATGGCAACGCAAGGTCAAACAGAACTGTCGTGGGTTGGGTGGGCATGTGAAGTGCGTACTCGTCTGTGTGTGTTTGCGATTATGTGTGTGTGCAGTTTTAATGAATGTATTGTCACAGGAAGTGCGATAATGTTTAATTAGTTTCATGTGTGTGTGCAGCATGTTGTATTATTCTTAGATGACCTGCTCTCAGATATAAACTGTGTGTGTGTTGTGGGTTGTGGGTTGCTCAGCAGGAAAAAAGAATGATGAGAAAGTGAGCAGTTTGAGGGAGTGTTTCTCACAAGTGTACACCTGTGTGTGTTTATGCAAGGGAGGGTGCTTATGAAACCCTTCTGTTTTGGACAGTTTGCTTGAAAGTGTATTATATGCATGCTGGTCTAGTTGTAGGGAGGGGTCTGGTGATTAAATATTGAGAATGTGCAATACGTTGGGTCCAGGTGCAATTGATAGGGCACACAAGCAAGTGACTCAAATGCACTGGCTAACACGCTGGTATGTCCGGTAGTGTGACCTAGACATGTTATATGTGCTTCAAACTTGTATTTTCACCAACCAGCACTTTGCTATTTGTTATTAGACAAACAACAATCAGTGTGTGAACTCAACACCACTGAGTTTTCTTGTTGAAGTGGTTCTGGTTTCAGTATATTGTCCTGGTGTGTAAAGTGCCTAGTCGGCAGCAGGCAGGTAAGCACTTCGATCTGTTTCTCCTGGACTGAGGTGAGGGACTACCATGCCGGTGGTCTCAGCTTCAGCTCTGACACTCGGCTCGATCCGTTAGCTAATGGAGGGAGTCTGGGGTGAAATAGTAGAGAGATGCCAGTTGGTCTAGCGCTTAGCATATGTGTATTCGAGGTGCATCTCCTGTTCCTCCTGTTATTCCAACTGTATAACTGGAAACAAGATAAGATAAAATAATTTAATAAATAAAACCCTTTATAATGTTGCTAAATATTTCAAATAAATGTTATTCATCAGTAGTCCTGAAAAAGTCCTGGTTTCAACAAAAACAACTGTTTTCACGGCAGAAAGGCTGAAAATTCAGCTTTGCCATCACAGGAATGCATTTTATGTTAAAGTATATAGAAAACGGAAAACAACAAATATATTTTAATACTTTAAAATATTACTGTTTTTACTGTATTTTTGATCAAATAAATGCAGCTCTGTTACACTTTAAAAAATGCTGGATTAAAAACAACCCAAGTTGGTTTGAAAATGGACTAACCCAGCGATTGGGTTGTTTTAAGCAAACATTTAACCCAACCGCTGGCTTAAAACAACCCATTTACTGGGTTAAAACAACCCAATCGCTGGGTTAGTCCATTTTCAACCTAACTTGGGTTGTTTTTAACCCAGCATTTTTTAGAGTGTACTGAGAATTCTTTCAGTAACATACATTTTACCTTACTGAAAATAATCTTACTGACCTCAAACTTTTAAACAGCATAATATTTGTTGTAAAATAATTATTATAGAAATTCTCCGTCCCCGTAATACCTTCATAGATATAAAGATTACACATATATTATTATTATTTACTTTATTTAAATAATAGCAAAAAGGGCAAACATAAAAGTGATACTGTGGTGTAATAGGTTAGTCATTTGAAATATTTTGAATATTATTACAAGGAATATGACATTAATATTTCATAAAACGTAATGCAAACCAATCCATTGATATCTGTGATAAAAATCCTCATATGATGTAGACGTCATCTGTAAGTATTAGATCACAGCACAGACAGCAGATGCTTGGCCAGCACTTTCATATGCAGTCAGAGAAATCTCGAAACAAGACTGGACTCACACAGGGACCCTAGCGAGGGGTCAGTGAGTTTTTATCTGTGTCTCCTGAAACATTTACAGTTCCCCGACAGCTCTAGCGCTGGCCAGGCGTGATTTGTAGTTCATGTGCAGATGTGTTGCTGAGAGACATTTTAATGTGACGGGCGAGACGGTTCTCAGTCTGTCTCTGCGGGTTTATGGAGGAGCTCCGTGTCTGCGTCTCAATCTCTGAGACCTCCCCCTGTGCTCCCCGACTCCCTATCTCTTTGCTTAACAAGCCTGAGGTCATGAAGAAATAGCACAGTGCCCCACTTAACCCAAGGTCAGGTCCCTGAGTTGATTCGCCGTATGCTGTCATGAGAGCCTGACAATAAAAGCAGGGATGGATTCGCTCTCTCATGTTAACCTGAATTGGTTTGCTTGCTTTTTTTATTGCCTGTCTCCTGACAGCTATAGGTGGACAGGTAACAATCATCCTAAAGTTTAACAGTATATAGTGTAGGGGAAAGAATTACAGCTTGCTGAGTGAATGAGACAAGCAGAGAATCCGTGGTGACTCTGAGGAATGTCTTTAAAGTGAAATCATTTCCTTTTCTTAATCAAAAGATGACAGACCTCTGAAGTCCCATCTGCACGCCACTGCACAGCCTGGAGCTGCTCTGGACGGACAAGAGCGATATCATGTTCTGAGGTTATGGGTAGGGGTTTTCACGGCTTCGCTCGTGGTAATTCCCACTTGCTGAGTCTCAAAACTCAACGGAAAGGGAAAAACGTTAAGCGCAAAACAATAAAATATCACTATGCTAGGTAAATAGCGTGCGCCAGCATTAGTCTCGTGGCCAGTACATGCAGTGCTCTCACGTTTCAGTGGGGAAACAGAGCAGCCAGTTTGACGGACAGATTAAGGGAGGCCTGTGGACCTTTACCATATGTCGAAGTGCGGTTAGCTCACAGATTGTCGCGTCCATCTCAGCCTTCCCACCTCATCACCCTGGAGGCTTGAGCGTGAGGTTTATTAAGTGTGAATGGTGTGGTCTGGGTGGCGCGTGCCTCAGGAGCTCTGTTGTCTCGTCCGCTCTGAGAAAGCACCTGTGTAACAATGGAACTCTTAAAATGTTTGTGGTGGCATAGGGCACATCATAGAGGAGAAGGCATTGTTAAAACACATCTGCTCTGCCATCTGATCTGGCTCAGTGTCATGTCTTCAAGGCCATATTTCATTTCTGCCTTTAACAATGTAGAGCCCACCAGGGGGATGTGTACCCCAGGGGGTACTTAATCAGCTTCAGTTGGGTACTTGAAAAGATGTTTTAAAGATTGTATTTATTTATTTGCTTGTATATACATGCACCTTTAGTAAGTTTCAACTTATTTATTATTATTATTAATTATTATTATTATTTAATTTTTTTACAAATTGGGTATGATATTTCATATATATTTTAATTAGCTGTATTTAAATTTAATTATAAAAGGAGAACTTTTTAGTACTTTTGTTAAACATCCCATCTGAATTTCATCTATAAAGTAAGTTATGCTATTAATTATTATTATTATTATTATTATTATTAACACAGTTATATTAAAGGGGTGGTAAAACACATTCTTTTGAAGGCTTGATTGTGTTTGTGGGGTGCACCGTAACATGCGTTCATGCTTCGTTTTTAAAAAATTGAATTATTTTTCATATATTTTACCTTTATTCTACACTGCTCTGTCCCTCCTTGTAAAAACGGTCTGATGGTTTCCGGGTTCTATGAAGCCGGTCCTTCAAAAATCCACAATGGGCTCAGATTGGTTAGCTGGCCCAGTGTGCTGTGATTCGCTAACCGCCTAGTGCATGTTTTTCGGAAACGTCACACCCCTTACCTTTACCGGTAGTCTGTGCTTTGGTAGTATTAGAAACAATGTTGATTCTAGCGATTATAGGCAAATATCTGTCGCAAGAACTATTAACCCAAAACAAACACTAAACATTGGCTTTACTATAGTAGCCAAATCAAACACAGAACCATGTTTAGCATACCTGTAGATAAACAAGCATGTAGATAAACAATACATAAAAGCTCTAATCATAGAATAATTTACACTAATTCCAAGTTCGCTGTTGAGAAAAGTTTGTAACGTTAGGTGTTTGTCGGATACCGTTAAGTAAGAATGAGCATTTAACAAACTGGTTTGCAGAGCCAAACAGCGTTGTCATTTGTTTACTTCCTTGCTACAACGTACAATTAACAATACGAACTATTACAGGAACACACATCAATGAAAAATAAATCATACTTACAGGTTGTGGCCCATAAACAGCTTCTGTTTTTAAAGCTGGAACGGCTCCATCTTTCAGGACAAGCCGTTGTGCGAATCCTGCATTGAACTTGCGAAGATTGTGGAAGCTTTCCTCCGTAAAATGTGCAGCACAGAGAGCGAGTAATAATTATGAGGGGCCGAGTTAAAAATTAATTTTAACCATTGATCCCTAACTCCCCTGTCCCTAGGAAGGCTGAACAAAGTGGACCTGCAATCCGGATGAAAATAACAGCGTTTCGTCGGCAACACTCCAGCCTACTAACTATACCACAACAACTCTTCTCCACAGCAATAAAAAATGGCCTCGCCCCCCTTATTTAATATTCTCGGAGGAGGGGTTTATGTAAATATTGGGGTTGGTGATGTCAGCAACCCTGGAGGAATGTCTGTAGTCCCTACCGACCGTTTGCTGTAGTCCTTAGAAACTGATTTCTTTAAAAGCAGATATCTCCCTTTGCTTTAAACTTTGAACGTTGTAACTTTGCAGATGTTATTTATGCTCAAACAGCAACATTACACACTAGGTAAAGTTAGAAAAGGGAAATCGTATTTTACCACCCCTTTAATGATATGCAGTATGCAGTTTTTGGTATGGAGGGGCTGTAGGGATACATGAGAAAAACATGTTTTTTACTTTATTAACTACATTTCTAGTCACTAACAAGGATGCACACATTTCACAAGTTCTCCTTCATGCTGCTTATTCACATTCAATTGCAGTAAATATACAGGACAGTCAAACGTGTGCATTTCTGCAACCAAAATTAAAAGGAAAAAAAAAAAAAATTAAAATAACAAAGCGAAGGCCTCAAGCATAGAAATTAAACAACTCAGGCTGCTTGGACATAAATAGTTTAATCTTTGCTTCATAAATCAGGTGGTGAGCGTTCATTTGGCCTGAGCGAGGCATTCAGGTTCACACTTGGTCCTGTGTAAACATGTTTTCTAGTCAGCCCTCCCCTAGAATGATCCACAGAGCCGTAATCAAAAACAATAACCATCGGAAAGCGTAAACGTTTCAGAGCGTCGCTGAGAAGTATGAAATAATAATCTGTGTGTGGCCTGGCGAATGCTGAGAATGCAAACATTTCACAATAAAGTTGTTTAAATAGAGACCTTGGCATCGATGACTAAGAGATAGGACATGCTGCGTTAATTACACCCGCTCATAAAAATAAACCACCGGTTTAAAATATGACTCTCCATACTACGGGATTTAACCTATTAAACGGCAGTGAGGTGTGTTGCTCAGATGTGAAGGAAGGCTGTATTGTTTAGAGTAAAAACACAACAAGCTCAGAAAGAGATAGAGAGAGAGAGAGAAAGAAAAAAGGCGAAGTAGCTGTACAATCAACAAAGGAACAGAGTGTTTACTCTGAACTTAAAGACTTTTGAATTATTCCCCACCATTGTGTGGCATTAGGATGAGAAAACAGCTCAGCTAAGTGCACGTTTATTATTTTTAAACCGTGTGAAAAGTAATATGCTTTAAGGAGCCAGCAGATGTATTGGTAGAGCTATAGAGGGCCCACACATAAAGTTTGAAGTGAGTTAAGTTTCATCAGGGGATGGCGAAAAATTGATTATTTTCCTTGAGCATGGACTTAAGTTTTAAAGTTCACTGCCGGGTGGCCCATTCCTATTATCCATGTTAACATAAGAATAGAGGATAGGGAGGAGGCAGGGCTAGAAAGAGAGACACAAAATCAGAGTGAAAGAGTGAGGGTCTGCATAGCAGAAGTTCTTGTTATCCACTTAGAATGTCAATGTTCACTTTCACTTCCCACTTTTACTAATGAAGTCCAAGAATTTCAGGTAATGGTATATCAGGGATGTCTGAGCAGTCTTGGCACTCCTCAAGATTTGAGTCCAACTAGCTTTTGTGGGCCACACGACAAGCACACGTTCCCAGCTTAGACGCCTGGCTAGAGAACAAGGAACCCGGTCACAGAAGTGCCGCGCTCCGGCTAATCACGTTACACTGTTTTTGCTTCACATTACACTTAGTTTACCCCCGAAACAGATTCAAGGGAACCATGACAACTCTTCAGTCTGAGAAGAGGCATACCGTTATGAATAAATGTTTGTATACATTTTTTTGTGGATCTTGGAGTGTGCACATGGTGAACGGACTGTGCTTAAAGACATCTGGATGCGATGAAATAGAATTTGTTTAAACAAAATGAAGCCCCTCTCTCTCCACCTGGAAAGCCACCCAGAGCGCACGCTGCTCATCACTACATACTTGTGCAGTGATTTTAATAGGACTGTATTGACATATATTTCAGTACAGCAATATGAAGGCTTTTGAAAATGTGTGATGACTTTCACAGCTCTTACTGAAAGAGTCAACATGAATCCCGTGACTTTACTCATGCTGGAACTGAGGGGGGAAACGCTGAGGAACTTTTAAGGTTTAACAAATTCAAAAATTCTTCTTCTTCTTCAGATTCTTCGTCTTCTTCTTCTCCTCCTCCTCCTTCTTCTTCTTCTTCGTCTTTTTCTTCTTCTTCTTCTCCTCCTCCACCTCCTTCTTCTTCGTCTTCTTCTCCTAATCCTTCTCCTTCCTCCTCTTTTTCTTCATCTCCTTCTCCTTCTCCTTCTCCTCTCTCCTTCTCCTTCTCCTCCTCCTCCTGCTCCTCCTTCTTCTTCGTCTTCATCTTCTCTCCTCCTCCTCCTCCTCCTTCTTCTTCCTTCCTCCTCTTCTTCTTCTTCTTCTTCTTCTTCTTCTTCTTCTTCTTCTTCTTCTTCTTCTTCTTCTTCTTCTTCTTCTTCTTCTCTCTTCTTCTTCTTCTTCTTCTTCTTCTTCTCTTCTTCTTCTTCTTCTTCTTCTTCTTCTTTCTTCTTCTTCTTCTTCTTCTTCTTCTTCTTCTTCATTACAGCATATCCTTCCTGTTTTGAATTTGTAAAGTCACAGTATTCGTGTTTACACTTTCCTAATAATAATAATAATAATAATTATTATTATTATTATTAATAATATTATATAGTTTATAATAATATAATTTATAATAAAATTTAAATAAAACAATAACAACAACAACTATTATTATTATTATTATTATTATTATTATTATTATTTTTATATTGAAGACTAAGCTAAATAGTTTATGAACTTCTTGAAAAAAATTACATGAATAATATAAATAAATAATAAATATATCTCTCTTTATTTAATTAACTATTGTTACTATTATTATTATTATTATTATTATTATTATTATTATTATTATTTAATAATATTATTTAATTATCTATTTATTTTAAGAAGTCCATAAAACTATGTACCTTATGCACTTGTCTTCAGTTTCTGTATTCAGATATTTCAAATTCTGGGGCTATTTGCATATGCAAAGTTATATAATGTTCTCAGTGGAAAGCTTAAAATGGAAGAAAGAAATAAAAGATGTCAGCTAAATATACGGCTAACAGTACTCTAATGAAGCATTTCCATTTTTTCACACTTAATGGTATTTCTTTTGACTGCGTCAGCTGGACTCCACATGTAAATAATAAACCATCTAAATGTAAAATACTCCTCTGTGATCTATGGCATATTAATCAGCATGTTTAATGAGCGACTGCTGATGACGGATCGGACAAGGCACGAGTGCGAGAAGGTATGTGCATATAAGAGAGACCTATGGATTGATCAGCCTCTTAATTCTATTTTAACAAATAGTCCAGGAGTCTTGGATGGCGGTGCGGGAACATGACTAGGATAATAAGCATCATGGAAGCTAATCAGATTTCTAAGAGGAATTGATTGTTGGTTTTGCAGAAAGAGCAGAAGAAGGCTTGACAATAAGCTGAAATTTAAGTGTTAATTTTTATGCTAATCTTCCAGCAATCTCCACGTGATGCAATTTGCTCCCCTGCTCCGCAGATATGAAATTGTCCCGCTCACAGAGAAAATGTCAGCTTGCCAGACCCTGAAAGCTTGTAATTTATTAGGTATGTTTCTATTAGTATGTGTCACACTTGTTAGCCAGCCTCTCTCTCTCTCTCTCTCTCTCTCTCTCTCTCTCTCTCTCTCTCTCTCTCTCTCTCTCTCTCATGCACGCTTGTGCACATGCAAACTCCCATACTCATACTAGCGCGCTCCGTGTGTGCTGCTCAGCCCGCGGCCTTAAAGAGCGTCTCAGCTCAGTGGCTGTAGCACCAGGGCATTAATGTATTATCATATATCGGGTGGTCCTTGCCCTGTGGACAAAAGGCTGTTTAATACAATTTAATGACATTCCCGAGCAGGAGGGAGAAAGGGGGAAAGAAAGGGCAAAGCCAAGATTAAATTAGCATTTGTGGTTCTTATAGTTCATCCATGCAAAACTTAGCAAAAGAAGCGCTATGACTCCACCTCTCCATCCCCCTTTTCTTTTTTTTTCTTCTTTTTTTTTGTTGTTGTTGTCTCTAGACGAAACAGTGACAGCATAGAGTGAGAGTTCAAGTAAGAGTTGAGGTGGATAAACTGAACGTAACACGGGTTGCAGCTCATAACCTGTCAGCGACGCTCATGTTCCCCAAAGGCCACAGCTTGATTGATTTCCTGCGCGGAGCAGTGATGTCATCCATAAGAGACACAAGGAGCTGACAGCCGAAGCGGTTAGGCATCTCTGTGGCCGCGCCGTTTACCGACACGGGCTTCTTTGTCTTCATCTGTCTCTTCCTCACTTTACACATCTCTATCTCTCTTATTTCCATCCTCCCTCTCTCTCTCTCTCTCTCTCTCTCTCTCTCTCTCTCTCTCTCTCTCTCTCTCTCTCGCTCTCAAGCACAAACCCTCCCCTCATTTCCTCCCTGTTTGTGTTGTGTAAGGAAGCCAGTGCTGGGCATCCAGTGTTACACTCAGCATACTCTGTGTAGAAGGTTTGGATGCAATTCACATATAGGTCAATTAAATGCGCCAACATCTGCTCTCTTCTAACCATTTGCATACAGTATTCATATGTTAATGATGTCCCTTGTTTTGTGTGTGTATGTTTGTGTGTGTGTTTTTCACTTCCTCCCCTCCTCTCTGTCTTTTTGTAAAAAAAGAAAAAAAGAAAAAAAAAATTCAGAGATAGACATTTTTTGGATTCAAACTTGCTTCATGTGGTGACTCCAAACCGGATAGTGCCGTCCTATTTTTATTTCCTCTCCCTCTCTGTCGCTGAAAGCAGAAACTCCTTTACTGTGAGCGGTGGGCTTGTTCAGCTGCCATTGGCCCTGATTTGAACAAGAATCCTTCCACTGTAGCTGCAAAGGAAGTCCTTGCCTTTGGAAAGCAGCTTAACGCCTTATAAATCAGTGATGAGGCAGATGGACCAGCGATAATCTATTTAGAATGCCTCACAGCAAATATTGTCGTACAGATGATTAGAGATTGAGCTATTTTAACTCGGCCTTCTCCGCCCTCTCAGCAAATCTTCTGCTTCTGTGAATGATTTAAATTGGAGAGTTTCTTCTTTTCCCCCTGCTTTTCCTCCCTAAATATATCTGCATTTTCAAATCGCTCAGTCGCTCGCAAGGGGGAAACGAAGTGGTGATGTGTACGTGTTTTACGCCGCCATTTTCTTGGCAGGCTTCAATGGCGTGCCGTGGAACAAAGAGAGCAGGGAGATGGGCCTGAGCCAACAGGCTAATGACAAAACGCATGCTTCTTAACCCAATATTAGTAGGGGGACGCGGCAGGAGCACGGCTGTACGTGAGGGCTGAAGCCGCACTGAAGGCACCCCGTTTGGCTTTGGTGGTCGATAGGTCCCGATTTAGCACGAGGCCACGGAAGACGGGCCGGACGATGGATGGATAGAGAGGGAGAAAGAGAGAGGGAGGGAAGGAGGGAGGGCGGAGTGCGAAAATGAAGTGGAGGTTGTCAGATGTGGCAGCTGCTTGGAATCCTGATAAATATAAGTCCTTATTGATCGGCTGAAAATGAAAGATCCCAGAGTGGCGTGCAGTATTTAGCTTCTTGTCTGCCGAGCGCGTCAGCGGTGGCCTTGCTGTGCTGGGATAGATTTTCAGCAGCGCTCTGAGCCACGGCTTTGATTTCATCTTTAACCTTTTTCGGCTGCTTTTCCTTGACCTCTGCGCCACTGCTGTGATTCAGTGAATTTGTTACATTTGGCCTGACATCCTCTCTCTCTCTCTCTCTCTCTCTCTCTCTCTCTCTCTTTCTTGCTGACAGAGTAAGACTCTTCGCTGCTGTCATCGCTTGTTGCCATACAGACTCAGTGGCGGGGTGAGTCACGGTCTCTTCAACCTGACGGGCCCCGGACCAGTATGCAGTTAGAGTGATCAGGTAAGCAAGGTTCACCTCATGCCCCACACCACTCCTACAGTCGGTAGTTGTAACTCGACACTGCTCCTGGACCAGATGCAGGACATACATTTCTGATCCCAGATCTGAACGCTTGAGCAGTCCTTAGATAAGACATAAAGCATGCTCACTTACCCGTTGGTCTCAAATCATCAGTGTCAGGATGAGATTAACTGATCCCAGAGTCTGATCCCTTACAGACAGTCCATTTGAAGTGGCACGTTTTGTGCTGAACGGTTGTAATCTTCTCCTGCGATGTTTCTTTAAGCCGAACACCTAAATGACATATAAAAGCCCAATTTAGAGCAATTGCTTCTCCAATTTGCTCTTCTATCTGGTTCAAGCCTTTTCAGTGACATTTTCATGTGTGGCCATCATGCTTTTTTTCTTAATAAATATAAAAGATATACAGTAGGGGATACAGGGGATACTTAAAGTTTGTATCTTATTATCTAAAAGATTTTGAGACAAAAGTCGGATTACTTGTGTATTAGCTGTGGTTTTGTATGTGAGTTTCAAACATGCTCTCAAATTATAATTTTATTGAATTTTATAACAATTATTATTTTATTGTTATTCTTACATAATATTAATGCTTTTATTCAGTAAGGGTGCAGTACATTGATCAAAAGTGACAGTAAATGCATTTGCAAAATATTTATATTTCCAATCAATTCTGTTGTTTTGATATATTCTTCTGTTCATAAAATAATAGTCCATCACAGTTTCCACTAAAATATTATGCAGCACAACTATTTTCAACATTGATAATAATAAGAAATGTTGTTTGAGCATCAAACCAGCATATTAGAATAATTTCTGAAGGATCATGTTACACTGAAGATTGGAGTAATGATGCTGAAAAAGTTTATATATATATATATATATATATATATATATATATATATATATATATATATATATATATATATATATATAAATAAAAAGAAAAAAAAGAAAAGAGTTATAGTCAATTGTAATCATATTTTACAATATTACATTTTACAGTGTTTTTAATAAAAATAAGAAACTACTTTTAAAAACATTAAAACATCTTACATAATCTTACATAATCATAAATCTTTGTATGGTAGCGTATATTTAGACCAGAGTCAGCTATATAATGACCTGAAAGGTTGATGTGTTCTCAGTCCTCAAACAAAAATAAATAAATAAATGAAGCCTCTAAAAGCCACCCCGGTCAAAAATGAGATACTGATACTGAGTGAATGCTCTCCGCATATAGTATAAGTTCATAAAATACTTTCACTTCAAACCCACTAAATCCCAGCCTCAGCCCATTCAGAAGTATCGGTTCTTAGGTAGAAACCTATAGATGGGAGCCTGACAAAAATGCTTATTTTAAAGAAAAATGTCAGATGGATTTAGAGGCTTTTGCATCTGAAGTCTTCAAATACAAATAAAAAAATATATTGTGAGGTCAGCGTAGGTTGTCCCATAAAATACTGGAAGTCCAAATGTATTGTTGGATATTTTTGCAAGTTACCTTGTACATTTTTTTTTTTTTTTTAATGTTTCATGAATAAAAATTTCAAATTGTTTTACTGCTTAATCATTGACAGGTTTCATTATGACAACTTACCTTATATATTGTTATGACATATCTGGCTTTCAAGAAAATTAAATACAGAAATTGACTTTCAATAATAAACCTAGCCTGAGAAATATTCACTGGGGTAAAAGATGTGTCATGCATTTCATTGAATGTTTGGATCATTAAGTGTGATTTTTAAATCAAAATCTAGAATGAAAAGAGGCTGTAATGAATCTTTTTTTTTTTTTTTTTTTTTAAGGGAAATAAGGGGTAAAAGCAGCCCATGAATAAAAAGTCTTCTCCTCCTCCTCCTCCTCTTCTTCCTCCTCCTCCTCCTGAACAATGCTCCAGCACACTTTTAGATAGATTATAAATCCCCAATGAGAGAGCCTGCAACAGCTGTTGGCAGACATACTAGATATGAGAATAGCAGCATAGGATGAAGGAGCATTAAAAATTAATATGCTATTTAGCCTAGGTGTATTTTAGGTATTTGACATTTTCATGTCCGGGACAGACTAAATTTATTCATAGTACAGAAAAAAAAAAAATAAAAATAAAAAAAAAAAAAAAAAAAAAGATTGGGAAGGGGTGGTAAGAACTGTAAACGGAGGCCGCTTTTTTTTTTTTTTTTTTTTTTTTTTTTTTTATGGTCACCCTTTCATTCAGTAATGATAGGTGTTAAGACATCGTCTATGGAGGAGACTGGAGCCCATTATGGGCATGGTAATAATTAGCACATGGCACAAAGGGAACCGATTGCCTCTTAAGCCTTTGCTTAATGCTTTTTTTGTTGCATTGTTTTGCTATTTTTATTTCTATTTATTTTGTTTTCTGGTGTTTTTTTTCCTTCTTGTTGTGTTTTGTTGAATGGTTAAAGGAACTGTGTGTGTGTGTGTGTGTGTGTGTGTGTGTGTGTGTGTGTGTGTGTGTGTGTGTGTGTGTGTGTGAGTGTAGATGAGACAGTGAGAGTGGAAATCCCAGCTTCAGTAGTGATTAATTACTAATACTCCCTCAGAACATCTCACTATCCCTGACTATCTAATCACACTGAAATCTAAGACATGTCCTGAGAGGAGAAGAGACGATAGGACTACATGGACCCTCTCTCTTCATTGTAACTTTATCAATCTCTCAATCTCTCTTCTTTTTTCCTTAAAGGAACAGTTCACTCAAAACCACCCTCATGTTTTTCAAAACACACAAAACTTTCTTCTGTAGAACACAGAGGGAGTTATTTATAGCCGAATGTCCAAGCTGCTCTGTCACAAATACAACGAAAGTGGATGGTGACCACAGCTGTCAAGCAAGATTTTCGGGGGAATTATACATTTCAGTCTGTTCTTCACACAAAGCTTTCTTATAGACTGCAACAGTTGGGTATTGGAAGTAAAAATCCCATTCATTTTCTCCATAGGGGAAGTGTTACCTTTACTCCAGTGTTTAGTATAGTGCTTGTTGTGTGTTACTTTTTTCCTTTTTTTTTTATACCTTAAGGAGTTGCGCTTGAATTCCATTGTACCAATGTGCAATGACAATAAAGGCATTAAAATTAATATTCAATTTTTAAGGAAAACTAATAAACCTTTAAAGACAAATGTGAAATATCTGTGAAATATGAGGTTGTTAATCAGTAAAAACACAATTTTAACACATATTGCTTATTTGTAGAATATGTTTATCAGCAGAATTCCTGGTATAAAATATCATAACCCATGTTACTCCAAGGAACTATTCACCAATCAGAGAATCGCAAATTGTGCCAAGGACAACCCACTTCCATAAAGCACTGCGAATTACGTAATAGTAGATGTACTCTTCCTACACTATAAAACTACTTAAATACATGTGTGTGTGTGTGTGTGTGTGTGTGTGTGTGTGTGTGTGTGTGTGTGTGTGTATGTGTGAAAGTATGCATATGCAATGCTGGAATTTTATCTTATTTATGTACACAGTCTCGTATCGTTGTATTTTGATTGATTTTCAAATCATTTTCCCTTCAAATCAAACAACTGTTGCACTCCATAGCCTCAGAAGACTTGAAATAGAGTTCATGAGCCATATGGACCACATTTATGACGCATTAATTATACATGCATTTTTTCTCCTTTTCGGAGAGGGACAGTTCCAGTCCCCATCCACTTTCATTGTATGGAAAAGAGTAGCTTGGACATTCTGCTAAATTTCCCCTTTTGTATTCCACGGAGAAAATAAACTAACATGTAAATGATGCAGAATTTTATTTTCAGGTGAACTACTTTTTCACTCTTTTTTACTCTTTTGTTCTCTTTTGCTTCCTCCATCCTTCTCTAACATTCTTCCTCTCTTCTCTCGCTAATTCGCTATCGGTCCATATGTGTCTCGCCTGGATTTTTGTAACATGCTCCACTCCCCCTCACTTCTCCCTCTCTCGTTCTCTCCCTCTCTCAGGTGTTATATATATACACACACTGTTACTCCCTGAGGTAATATTTAGCAATAGCATGTTTAACACCACAACCCTCCAGTCACAGATCCTCACATCATGCTTAAAAAACAGAGACGGGTGACATGCTTCTGAATCTGCTGTGTTTCTATCTCTGAAGAAAATGTGGCTTTTATTTAACAGTTATAGCTATTACAGGATCACATAAAAAAAAAAAAAAAAATTCTCAAGACAGGGATAATTTCCATAGATATCTCTCACTACAAAGAAAGCTAGAAATCAAAGCGTTGCCATCATTTAAAGAAAGACAGAGACTTTTCGAATGACACTTTTCATTTTTTCGTATTTTTCAGCTGGTGAAGTATTTGCATAGCTGAAGTTAGCAGTCTCTCTTGACAGGTTGGGGAGAACAAACAAAACCGCTCTCTCTAGAGACTCTCTCCGCCACGTAGGGTGATGCAAGCTTACATATATTAACAGCGAATTGTACAATTGTACTAACTATCACAATGAGCGTCTACCCAAACTCCTCAGTTTTGTCTGTTTCTGCGCAGAGAGTTTTGGCAGCCTGGTGTCACCGTTTGTCAGAGTTGCATGAAAGTAGCCATGTTTGATGTTCCTGATGTTTGTAGCTACTCTCCGACTGTGTTTGGACATGTGCGACAGAGTCCACGGCCCCTTCGGGTCAGCGTGCGTGTTTCCCCATGTGGCGGGAGGGCTGGAGTGTCAGAGTGGATGTGCCTTTGAGGCCATAGCGCAACAGATTAGAGTCTTTTCTTATCATTCAAATCGAGCCTCCGCTCCCTTTGAAAAACATATTGTACACATCTCCTCCCTTCCCCACGTCGCCCCTGACGACAATCTGCGGCCATGATGGCTGCCTCCGAGGAGCTTCCCCGAGCTGGTTGCAGAAAGAGAGAGCAAGAGAGACAGGAAAAAGACAGAGCGAGAGAGAGAGAGATTGTCAAGGGACGGCAGAGGGAGGGGTTGTCCATCCCGAACCCTCTCCCACATCATCAGAGTGTGATTGCAGCTGGGTAATTGATATATGGCTGTGGCTGTCTCTTCTTCTCACCCTTGTTAAGGTCAACTTATCTACATTTCACCCCTTATTTCTCCACTCCCATTATATCTCCCCACAGATATTGACTGACTGGTGCGGCCTGTCTTCCTGAAAATATGAATTGAGGATGAAACAAGCGAGCGCTCGTGCGCACACGAGAGACAGCGATGTAGAGGAAGGGGGGGCTCGCTTTATTCCGGTGCCTAACCCTTGCCTGTTATCAAAGTAACTTCCAGCTTATTAGTAACAAAAGGCCTTTTTCTCCTGCTCTCATCCCTCCCCCTCCTCCTTCCTCCTTTGTGCGGGCCGTGTTCGCTAGCGCTTCCTGAATTAAACTGCTGGCTTCCTGTTCTTTTATATGCATGGCCACATCTGGGGGAGCTTGCTCGCAGCCCCGCTGCTTAATAACAATCACCTTCCCTTTCAGTCGCCCCTGATTGTTTCTAATTCACTCTGACAGATAGTGGCTGACAAGCCGCCCGCGCCTCCTCCCTCCGTGACCCCGGCTCACTCACCATACTTATACCGCCTGTCATTTTTAATATTTGATTTCGCTTTTAAAGTTATGTGTTTTAGTCCAGTGATGAAATCAGTGTTTAACCGAAACACAAAATGGATCTCTCTCCCACTTTCCCCAGGCTTCTTTTTTGGCATCGGCTTGTTCTTTTCCTGATCTTTCTTCCTTCGCTCTTTCACTCTCTGTGGTTTTTCTGTTCATTGGAGACAATAGGATGAAGGTGGTTTAAATGCCATGCGGGGCGGCACGATGGTGCGTCGTGCTATGGCATTTTGGAGATGTTTTTTTCTCCCGATGGAGTCCATCTGGACGTCTGGTCCGGAGGACTCTATAAAAGCTGGTGGATTGGATGGAGTCATGGCCACATTTCCCATTTATTATTGTGAAAGAAAGTGTGAAGCATAGCAAACATTTTATTCAACAATTATTCACCAGTGACTTCAGGCTCATAGATTTGTGGACAGTTCACTCAAGTCATTCTCAGCTGATATCCATTAAAGACATGTAGACGTGCATTATTTATATTTCTTTATTTTGACAGCATGGGGCCACTACTAGATTGTTGAGAGAATGGATGGAAGCATTGACAGCTAGATGGATTACATTTCGTGAGAAATCCATTCAGTTATTCGATCAAAATACAACCCAACTTTGAAAATAAACCATTTTCTTAGTCAGTTCAGTGATGGTCTCTTATATGTTGTGTTAAGTTCTGTATGAAGCTCAACCCTCATGTTCTGTTCGACTTTGTTAATATGTAAATATGGAAGTATATAGATACTATGTTTTCATCATTAAATATTATTAATGGTAATGACTTTTATCTTTGTTATTTAGATTTGGTCAAAGGGATGCAAAAAAAAAAAAAAGATAATACAATAATTTTTATTATTGTTATTAGTATTAATTAGTAATGTTACACTCTAAAAAATGCTGGGTTAAAAACAACCCAAGTTGGGTTGAAAATGGACTAACCCAGCGATTGGGTTGTTTTAACCCAGCGGTTGGGTTAAATGTTTGCTTAAAACAACCCTATCGCTGGTTTAAAACAACACAATCACTGGGTTGTTCATCTCAGATCATACCCTGTTTTGAATACGTATTAATCATATTAATCACAGTTTTTAATAATAATAATAATAATAATAATAATAATAATTTATTTGCTTAGAGCATCTTTTTTTTTATTGGAGGACAGTGGAAGTTTGTTATTCAATTTTTGTTTATAGGAATAGGTAAGGTCAAACTGATACTCTTGCAAGAATGATTTTGACAATAAAAGGGCATTGAGGGCTAAAACAATTATCAAAGACACGGAGAAAGTGTGCAAGGAGGAGAAAAGAAACCTCTGAGAAACATCCTCCTGCGTCTTGACAGCTATCTTTCTACCTAGCAATTCACCTTAAACTACAGTACTTAACAGTTTCAGAGCAATTTAAATCAAACACTTCCAGCCTCACATACTCACATCATTATTTTTTTACAAAGCACCATGTATAGTTCTTTAATCAGTCAATCACGGAGTCTGTGCCATCATAATGCACCCCTCACGCTTCCTGTTGTTCAAACACTATCACAGTTGAAATCAATAGAATTGTATTTTTAACTCACTTCAATCAAAACACCCACACTGTTTGTGTACTCTGCTCTCTCCATCAATAGTCTTAAGACCAAAAACTAAACTACTGCGTTGATGTTCAACCTACCGAACACACAGGCATCACTTCATTCCGGGAAGCGACAGTGCCTTGGGCGTGCCCAAGTCCAGTATTTCTTCTTCTTTTTTTTTTTTTTTTTTGAATGACAAAAACATAACTAATTGGAGAACCACTGCATATTTTCACTAAAGGCACAATTTAATTACATTTGAACCGAGAATGAGTATTTTGGGAATGTGATATATTCGTTCAAACAAATGGAGCGAGAGAAATGCAATATTTGTTTTGCTTTGATTAGCAGATTGGCAGGGACTGTTGTTGTTGTTGTTGTTGTTGTTGTTTTTTTGGTTCCCCCCCAGAAAGGAACCAAAAAGCCTTCCTCAAGTCAAACTTTTGGGTTCCTATTTTACCTACATGGGCCACCTCAACCTCACCCTAAAGTGATAATGCCACTGTTTAAATCATAATAATCCTTGTCCGGAGGGTCTGTGACTGTGGCCTATATACATTAGCCAGCTTGTTGCCTTCTCTTTTAGTGGCACTGCTGATAAATACGTTATTAATAACTTTCTAAATAATGTAAAGTGTATTGTTGTCTCCGAGGTTGTATTAATAAACATGAAGGAATTTATTTGTCTTTAACAAAGCATGATTAATGCACATTAGCGTGTGGATTCCTAATTCTTGCCGTCTTCTCTTCCCAACCCAATGGAAAAAGAAGAAAAAACACACCCATCAGCATTAAATATTTATGGCATAATATTAATGGTTTTGTAAAGAAAATAACAAGTTATTAATCCTCTGATTAACAACTGATTAACCTTTTTATTAAACACGTGATCCGTGCTTCGTGGATTCAGGATGTGTCGCTCGAGTGTGCTGCGGAATAATTATTTTTGTGTCTTTTTTAATTGCAAAAATTGCACGGATGAATTGTTTTTCTGCCCTTTTTTTTCTTTCCAAAGCATGCACAGATAGAGACAGATATGGCGTGGCCGACACACTATTTTGTCAATGTAAAGCGACCCCGGAGCATCCTACAAAAAAAAAAAAAAAAAAAACTGACTAAACATTGCAGGACATATCTGCGGACAATGAGGTTTAATTCTCGCATCCGTTTATTCACGTGTTATTGGCATGTGTGGGAAAATAGGGAGAATGCACGTACTGCTAAAGGACAAGCGCCCCTGTTTCTCTCTATCTGTCTCTGCTCATCTCACTGCCATTGTGTGTATTTTTAGGTCTCGCCTGAGTCAGTTCAAGCACAATTATGCTTATGTTTCACACACGCCAAGTGTGACTTCATCTTACGGAGAGGAAAGGGGGGGATAGAAGGCCGCCTGGGCAGTTTTGCAAATAAAATAAAACTATATTATAGCATTTCACATTGTCAAGATTTCCTGCTGCTTTCCAGCTTCCTGATGCACAGACAGACAGACAGACAGAGAAAGTGAAGTTATGAAGGACGGCCTGCAGGTCCCTCCTCCCCTGACCGTCAAATCTCCTTGGGAACGCAACACCCTCCTCAGGTGATTAATACAAACGTTGGGCCTGGGCTGTTTTACAAACATACAAAAAAAAAAAAAAATTTAATTCATAATGCGTTTTATACCCTGACCCCTGCCATCTATTGTGTCGCTATTCTTTAGCTTCCAGAATCCATCAAAGGCCATAGTGTTGTGAAAACCAATAACAATAGCAGTCTTTGTGTGGAGATGTGTTGGGATAAGGGTGTTGGGACACTTGTTGTTTTTTATGCCTGGTCTTATGATGGATTAGTGCTTGTTCGGTAGGGTGTCTTTGTTAACTTTCTCTCACACTTTATAAAAAAAACATAATAATAAAATAAAGTGGACTTTTTCAAATGGACTGATCTTACCTTCAGTGACTTCCTCACCCCCTTGCTCAGTTTATACTCTTGCTTTTTCTCTTTCTGTCCTGCTGTTGAGTGTTTCTTCCTCCCTCTTAACCTTGTTCTGCAGAGTCCTTCATATTTTCTTTCTTGTATCATAGTCTCTCTCTCTCTCTCTCTCTCTCTCTCTCTCTCTCTCTCTCTCTCTCTCTCTCTCTCTCTCTCTCTCTCTCTCTCTCTCTCTCTCTCTCTCTCTCTCTCTCTCTCTCTCTCTCTCTCTCTCTCTCTCTCTCTCTCTCTCTCTTTCAATCTTCACGCAAGCAAAAACTGGCCACCCTGGGAATCCTGGCAGTCAGTCACACGCCCCTCCAAAAACAATTATCTTTGAACTTGCTTTTAGTGCTGTTTGTCCTAATTACAGATCATTTTCCCTGTCACATTTCTACTTTTATTGCAGTTTTGCCCTGAATGTTGATCCTATTGAGGTTCAACCTTATTTTACTCGCTGGAACACCCCTAAGACCTGGATTCATCTAATATTCCCCTGTGCCTTTTGCTCTCTCTTTTCAGATTTGATTTTTTTTCTCCTTTTCTTCTATTTCTTTCTTTTTTTGAATGTATCTTTTTTGTAGCATTATCTTATTGAATTAGACTGAGATCTCAAAATACACAGTAAAGACGTATGGCCTGTTTTATTTCTGGTGTTAAGGTTTAGGTACTGCTGTGCACGCGCGTGTGTGAGGTATGAGCAGCCGTAAGGCATGCTAACTTCAGTCCCACAGGGAAACCCTGTGTGTATTTTTAGTTCTCTGCTACAGAGGTGGACTTTGTTGTAATTAAAACCAAGTAAAGGTGGTTAATTCGTTCCTTTGCCTGGCTGTTTCAAATATCAATCTATTCTGTTTTAAACATATCGCACATATGCGCATACGCACCCACATGCTTGCTTAGCATAACACACTCACACAGACACGCACACGAGCCCGTAAGCCTCTTACAGATCCGATTCCGCATGCAGACACAACATGCGCTGGAGTTGCAAGGAGAGTCTTAGACATGGTGCAGGGCCTTTTTCAATTAGAGGCGTATCGCGCATGGCCCGATAGCATCGTAATGCAGCGGGTCCGGGTCACTGGTAGGATGTGGGATTAGAACCAAGTAGTGGTTCTGGCAGAGCAGAAAAAAAACTCTAAACATCACAGCATGAAGACACATCTCCCTCCTATCTGCAAGTCACACACTAGAGAGATAATAGAGATGTCTTAGTGAGCTTCACAGAGTGCCAGCATCTCTCTCTCTCTCTCTCTCTCTCTCTCTCTCTCTCTCTCTCTCTCTCTCTCTCTCTCTCTTTCTCTCTCTTTCTCTGTACTGTCAGAGAATAAGTACTGTATACATGTACAGGACCGAGAATTACAGATAATCACATCATTCAAAAAGTAAAATTCTATTAACATTTCTTCACCCTTATGTTGTCCAAACCCATATGACTTTATTTTCTGTGGAACATGAAGCATGATTTATTTATTTGATCATACAATAGAAGTCAATGGTAACCAAAATGTTGTGACTTCCAAACTTCATTGACTTCCAAAAACGCCATAAATGTAAAATATATATATATATATGTTTTTAAATAAAAGAAAATAAGAAAGACTCACACCTTATTTTGATGTCTATAGTTATAGAAGTGTTAGAACAGTTATTGTCTTCTCAGTTGATGTTTTCATAAGATAAAATAATATGATTTAGGAGAAAGCTAGTTGTATTATAAAACCTTCCTATGGCTTTTCCATCAAATCATTCCCCAGGGTCATCTGTGGCAGTGGTTCTCAACTGATTTTGCTTTAGAACTCAGATTTTGGACATCAAGTGGATGTCAAGTACTTTAGATCAGTGTTTCCCAGTGTTCCTTTTTTTTCTGCTACAACACAGTTTTGATAAGTAAAAAATCCCATGACACACCACTATATAAAACTATTACAAAATTGCACAAACATGCATCACTTCAAATGACATATAACAACTAGATATTGTATTAAAAGTAGTACTCACATTTCATGTGAACTTAAGTCAGGTAGGAACACAATAAGGTCATAGTATGATGTTTATTGGTTATGATAAAACAATACATTTACATATCGTTGCTGTCAGGCGGAAACCTCGTATTTAACACTGTAGTCAGTGTTGGTATTGGTATTGTGGCTTTATATAGTTATGGTCAGACACTTGCACGTGTCATAATATTAATATTTTATAAAAATCAAGCTCAAATTGAGCTATACATTTTTTGACCAGCGATACATATATGTTTTGCCCATCACTGGAACAACCGCATCTGAGGCATCGCATTACTTTTTCATCAACTTACATGATATAAAAGTTATTGTAGCTATATGGGCGCTCAGTTTTCTTGTTGTTGAAATTTCATGATCAAAATCTCATGATACAAAAGAAGCGCTATGCACAGGATATTTTAAACAGTCTATTTGCTTTAAATATAGACGGCAAAGACAAACACTATTCTCCACTGTTCAAATACAAAAAACGTCAGCCTTTATGGACATAGTGTTTCTTGAGTAAAGAAAACGCTGTACTTACTCAAACATCAGTTCTTTGTTTACCCTTGCATTGCAAACAAGCAGAGATATCTACAAACTGTGTGTGGCACATTCTAAATGGAGGCAGGGTGGAGTTATGAGGTTTGACTGACATTTTGAGGAGCAGATGGAGCCAACCTCTTTTAAATGCTTTTTTATTGGTTAGATATTTGTAAAACCCACACACAGACAAAACATAGAGATCCAAGGTTTTGGTCAGACAGTGCAATGATATATTCTTATTTGTAGCATTTATTTTTACTTATTTTTTGGAATTGCTTTAGATATCAAGTGTTGACCTACACATTACCAAAACCATTATATCATACAGAGTTAATGCTCTTAGCAGCCAAATAATTATCTGCACAAAACTTATTTTATCCTTTTTTTAATCCCTTAGTGTTGTTTTGTTCATAGTGTTCAAGGATGAAAGCATGCCAAGCAACCTGTTCATGTTGACATGAGCCTTATTTGTTAGTTTCTACCCAATGACAGATGCATTTCCACCAAAATACTGTAGGGTTTGATTGGATGCGTGACCTTTGGAAACAACAAAAAAATTATGGGAAGCACTTTCTTTTCCCTTTTAAAGGTCGGTAAGCCTATTTATTAAAATTATTTGAAGTAAAAATGCACAATTATATGATTAGTTGCACTTTATTATTTATTTTTAGCAATGCCCCCCCACCCCCCTCCCCCACCCCAGGTGTGTGTGTGTCCCTGTCAAAACATATCTGCCACCCCACCCGTTTTGGTCATGCCCCACCAGCTGAGAAGCACTGCTGTACACCATCTCCCCCCTAATAATCTCAGACCTGTATGTCAGATCACCTTTGTAATCCAGCCATCATGGAAACTCAAAGGGGAAGAGAGGGAGAATACCTACTTAGCCAGTTTCTTATCTTCATTTACTCTTTTCTCTCTCTCTCTCTCTCTCCTTTTTTATTTTTATTTTTTAATCTTTGCTGTTTTTCATAGAGTGTTGCTGCTTCTCAAAAGATAGAAAGCAGACAATTTGGAGTACAGAGAACGCTGATAGTGCTGTGAAGTGCCCCCTCGAGGAGGTGCATGCACACACGCGCATTGGAGAGTTGTTCATTTTATTCCTTGCTCAGATGAGAGCAGTACTTTGTGCCTTCAGTGTTTTGTGGCTCATACACACGATGCTCTCTAACACACACGCAAACATATTCTTCCTGTTTTCACAGTCCTACACATACATATAAATACACAGAAACATAATTGATTTAGAGCTTGTTTAAAAAGAACACTGCTTTTTTAGCCCTACAACAAAAAGATATTTAAGTCCTCATTGCTCTGCTTTCCAACTTGACACTAATGTAGACTGAAATACACACTGTCAAAAGTGCGTGTGATGCTTTAGGTGCGTATATTGTTTCTTTTTTCAAACACTAGAATATACAGTGACAGACCTTGATAGGTGTTTTGTTGGTATATCGCTCTCCTGGTTTAATGAGCTTGTTTTCTATTCCGACCCAATTGTCAGTTCGCCTCTACGTTTTCTCTGTCATTCTCTGCCTCTAATGCATTGACAAAGAGAGGCTTTTTTTCCTCCTCCAAATCAACCGTTTCCTGAATCAAAGCCTGAGAACTTCAGCTGTATGCCACAGCAGCCCTCTTCTGCCACACTTCCTCTGTCTTCCTGCCTGTAGCTTGGCGGCTTCCTCCTCAGCAGGGGGAAAGGTAAATCATGTGAGGAGAAGGACTGGGGAAGGGTAGCTGACTGTGACACGTACCTGTCAGCAGGTACTCAAAATAATTGGTAAATGACTGTAGCGGGATGGAGAGGGCTCTCTCTTCCCCTCCTCCATTTGATAAATATTTGAAGTTGCCAGGCGGTCGTAGAGCGCAGCACAGAGAGTGGGAATATCACAGACGTTGGGCTCAGAAAGCAGGCGTAACGGAGACGGGCGTATTGTGCAGGGATAGAAAGAGAGATAAACTACAAGTATAGAGTAATACGTTTCGAAAGTTAAAAGTGAATCAGCTGGGACTTGATTTTGTAACCTAGTGAAGCAGACCTGCATTTATACCTGCATTAACTCAATTACATAGAGTGTAGGCTTATATTAGATTGGCTATACGCACACACTCGCACAGGCTTCAGTTGGCAGCCCTCTGCCACTCACACACATTAAACGTGAAAAATGCATAATTCCTCATAATTTTGAAACAATGCCATGGAAAGTTCAGTCCGATAATTACTTGCGGACAAATGTGCTTTAACATTGGGAAATCTTCGCTCCCTGCCAGTTTTAGGAGCGCCATTGGGCTCTGTTTGTCTGATAATGAACAGTATTCATTTTCATCATGTTCCTTCACCCCTCCTCAACTCTCTTTACACCATAGTCAATTAAAGCCCTCAGGGCCCTTCTGTGCATAAAGGGATATATAACTCTTTTGACATTTGGCTGTGGACATATTAGGCACACCCAGAGAACATTTAGAGCGAATAGCCTTTATAGCGTATTTAAAAGGCCCCATTCCAGCCACAGCCAAAGAGGGCGACTGATGATTGGTCAGAGAGCTTGCCTTCATTTTACGAGATAAGGTGAGGGCGTTGCACTGGCATGTCGGACAAGAATAAATAGGAATTCGGATCAGGTAAATGTTTTTTGGAGCTTCAATACTTTGGCGATCGTCCAATCCGAAGCTAAGGCTTTTTGGTTATGGCAGGCACGAAGTTTTCAAAGATGGTTTTTCAAAGACAGCTGGGTAATGGCAGCTTTGAGACAACCAACATGAATACCAAACCTGGCCAAAGGACTTTGGATAGCAAAGGATCCCTTCGGTGTAGAGGAAGCTTACTAGGGTAAAACGAAGGAGTGGGTATATGAGGCCATGCAGGCACGTCCGTAGCCTTTTCTGCTCTGCCGATGGTGACTGGGGGACTTAGATAGGACGTTTGGGTAATGAGGCGTGAGGATCACGTCCTATCCTCACACGCCTAGCGAGTGTTCCTCCAGGGCTGTCTGGAGCAGACTTGCAGGGTCATGCATGGCGCTCGTTGGCATAAAACAGCTAGAGGTGTGAAACTCATCCCCTGGGCCCTTAGCCTCTCTGCCCTATAATGCTGAGTCAACTGAGCGACACGGCAGCCTGCTCTGATCCATGGCATTGGGACTGAATCATTGTTCTAGCATTGGAAAGTTTCCTGAGAACAGACGTAAACGGTTATGGAGTAGCCATTCGGTGCTGTTGAGTCAATTGGCTTGAGTTACAACATGTTAAGGTGTTTTAATACCCTCTTTGACTATTAATAATACAACCATCCTTTTATGTGGTAGACATAGACCTGTGGTTGTAAAGTAAACTCACTTGTTTCACTGAGACGAAGCTCAGAAATCATCCCCATTCACCCAAAGTCAGAATTCTGGTGTCATCAGAAATATCCCAGTCTTTCAATATTCGCCTCTGCCATCTTCTGTAACAAATAAATGTCCTGATACAGCAGCTCTCCTCGGGACATTTCCATTGACATACGAGAATCAGGGAGAATTTTTTGCATCGCTTGCATTCCAAATGAGCCACAGTAAGTGTTTTATGTGGACATTATTATCCCGATATGGCTCTCAATGCATGTAAAAAGGAATGACCCCACCATCGTGATTTATTCATTCCTGTCTAGGATATATGCATAGGCTCAGAAAATCCTTGATTCTGCTCAGAATGAAGGCGGATATATAATTCATGAAAGCTAATGCATTGTTTCTGTTGCTTCATCTCGTGGCTCTTCCCACCCCAAACCCCCCACCCCCCCACCCCTGCCAGCCTATTCTCTGGCAAAAGGTTGGCAATAATATCAGTATTGAAATGAGAAGTTTGAAAGACGCACCGCTTCCTTTTTATGTGTGTGTAAACTGATTTGAATCACACATTGGGGGCTTACTGAGCGGAGCTTTAAATGTTAAATGGGGGTTGAAGTCTGCCTGAACTAATTTGTAGAGCTTTGCACCATGTTGACATTTAAATGTGATAAGAATAGAAAACTGTATGCCGACCTATTTTGAAGATGCTTTCGGAATACATTCACATCAGCCGCGGTCTATAATTAATAAAAAAAGACAGGATATCCCCCCCTCCTCCAACCTTTTTTTTGCACCAGATTTGATTATAATACAACCCTTACAAGGCACAGAACGACAGAAAAAATAAAGAGGGACTAAAATATGAGCATGGAGGGAATTAAGAGGGAAGTGGATAGCACACACCTGGGTTTGGAGGAGGGGTAGAGATTGCATCGGCTGGCTGCTGTGCTATCACATTACCACGATCCAGCCCCTGTGTTTGTGAGAGCGAGCGGGGAGGAGAGGGACCTCGCCAAATCAGCATGCAAATAACGCCACATTGTTAACTTAATCAGATGCAGGAGATAAAATATGGAGAGGGGAGAGGAAGGGAGGGGGAGAGGGAAGGAAAGATCGAGGGGAGGGGGCTGCACAAACAAGAGTCAGGGTCTTCTGAAATGGCGGAGTGAAAGATTAAACCTCTCTACCGATGGGGATGATGTTTGCAGGGTGCTGGTGTCAGGTCCCTCTGGGGTTAAGGGTGCGTTTTTGTGTGTGTCTGTTTCCGCTTAGGAGTGTGTGTGAGTGTGTGTTAAGCAGATTGAGGTATCTTCTCTGAGATATATGAAGTGTTTCAGACATGAAGTGCTCAGTGATTGGCTTGCATCATATCCAATCAAGTGACAGAGACCTGATGGTCTGTGTCTGTTTTAGGCAACCCAGTGTAACAGGTGTCACGTGGTTACTAGGGCTGTATTGATATGCTTTTTCAGTTTAATTAAATTCTGATTCAAAAGTGCTCAGTTTGAATTGATTTGATCAATTTGATTCATTTGGGTATACTAGCAAACTAGTTGCAATGCCTAACACATTTTTAAATCATGCAGGGAAACTTGATCATTTTAAAAAGTAAAACTTTACATTTATTTATTTATTTATGTATATTTTAAAAAAAAACGCGCACACACACACACACACACACAAAAAAAAAAAAACATTATAAAATGATAAACTCCTAAACACTTAATATATAAACTCACATGAAAGAAAGAGTTTACAAAATATGGCTGGGTTTCCTCTTTTTATTATAGATATCGTTAATATTTTTGTTTCTCATACTGTCAGTAAATTTATGTCCATTTTAATGTAAACAAGCCGTATAAACACACTATAAAAGCCTCCCATCTCTTCACCCAGCTGCTGTGTAGCTTCTGACAACCAAATTGCACATAGAGGTCACGACCTCCCCAGCAACGTTCATACGGAGATCAGAGCACGAGGCGTGCTGGCGAGCAATGGTAACACATACAACATGTTAACATGGCAGCTCGAACCAAACCATAACAGATGAAGGGAGGAATATGTGTAATCCCTCCCCATGCATTAGAACGAAAGAGCCACGTGCCCACCTCGCATCTCACGGGACCGGGAGATACCGGGAGGTCGTTTTTCACTAAAACATCCTTGGCTTTATGAACTTATCTTCCCTTTTTCTCCGTTTGCTTTCTTCCTCTCTTGTTGACTGCGGGTCACTGTGGCAGGGCCCCCCCCCACCCCCCCACCCCCCCCGAAAGAGGATGAATGTGTTATCATGTTCAAGGTCACAGAGGGCAGGTAGGAGGATAAGAATGTGTCAAGCTGGCCAGGGGAAGAAGTACGAGGGACTGAGTGAGGAGACTGTGTGGAATCTGGTGTGCTGGCCAACCCAGACCTCTCTCAAACTGTGCCTCTGTTTGTTCCCCATCAGTTAAACTCAGATGGTTAAATACCACAGGTGGAGTGCCTTACAGTGGCAGGCTATGATTTCCAGGTCAAATGGGCTTGGCTTTGACCCTGATGTCATTTAACCCTGTGCACTTGGACCATGTATTTGTTACCTCTCAGGCTTTGATTATTGCTACTGCAGTGGATTGTTTAAATGAAGGGAACATGAGAGTCTTGCCTATTTTTTTATATATATGTTCTAGAACAGCAGTTCTCAAACTGCCTGATCATAAAAATAGCAATAGCAGTGTGGACAGCGCTCCGACAACCCGCGTTTGAGTCCTGACTCTTCTTAAATAATAATAGTAATGAGATTTTTGTGACTTTAAGATATGCTGTGACTGGCTGTGCTGTGATAGTGGAGGTCGCAAGTTCTTGTCAATGTTATTTTAGGGCCTACTTGCTTAAATGTTTTAGAACCATTGCTTTAGAAAAGAATATCTATGTAAAGGTGAAATGATTATTGTTTACAAACAGGTTTCCCAAAGACTGCAATTGGTCAGAAACACAAATAGTCCCACCCAAAATGATCCTATTGGATGAGTCAATGTTGCTATATCATGCTGGCCATGAAGGTTAAAAAACTCTACAGTAATGTTTTGATAGTGCCACAGTGTTTACACTTTTAGGGGGAATCAACCTACTAATGGGCTACTTATAGCTGGCTCTGCATATTTTTTTATTATTTATTTATTTATTCATTTATTCATAACATTGAAAAAAAAAATTGCACACTTGATCTTTAGGTTCTGCTCACCATGTTACCCTAAATGGGTCCTTGAAACATCAAGTAGAAAATGTTAATTTGTATGGAAAAAATATCAGTTAAGCTACAGGCTGTGCAACACCTGCTTATTTTTGTTGCATAAAAATAAACACTTTTTTATTGCATGAATCACAAACCTTTATATATATAAACAAATGCCTTTGAGGTTTGACCAGCTCTGCTTTGGTCGTTTAATCATAGTTGTGTGACAGCGTAACGTTGGCATGGAGGTAAACGCTTTCTGCTTGGCTTGTGGTCGAGTGACGTCTCTCTCTCTCTCTCTCTCTCTCTCTCTCTCTCTCTCTCTCTCTCTCTCTCTCTCTCTCTCTGATCCTGCTGGGATCTGTGGCCTCACCATTTCCGATAAAGCCTGATAAATAAACATGTGCCCTGATCTCCCTGAGGTCCTCCACCCTTTCTCCAGAGTCCACCCATTCCACACACACTTCCTCCCTTCACAATTAGCCCACAATAAAACACTCTTTTCTCTTAATAAAGAGAGGCTTTTTAACATACACTCACTCTCCACAGTCTTCCTCTTCTGCTTAGCAGTGATGGAGCGACCGTGGAGGGAAGAAACACAGCTTTAGTAGGCCTATCTCATCTTACCATTCACAGACAAACAATAGCGCAAACAAAAAAATACCAAATAGAACGATGCAAAATAAGAAAATATATTTGTAACATATACAAAGAGTCACAAGCATTTCCAGTCAACTCTGACTTCCTGATGGCTTTGATAAGATTAGTGGCTTTCTTAAACAGGATGTGAAAGGGCTGCTTTTTAAAAACATGCTTTATGGACAGAGAATGCTTGCATAACTGTATGTCTCCACATAGGCTTTCTCACAAAAGTGAAACTTTCTCTCAGTTTAGCTCGGGGAGTTTATCAAAGTGACAGAATAAAGAAGATTTAACATCAGCCATATTAAAAAGACATGCAGCGGTTCAATATTTAAAAAGTCCATTTACCACGACAGAAGTGCTTTTTCATTCAAGAGCATATGGCTACGGTACCTGTTTATAGTCTTATCGTCTTTCTTTCTGTGTGTGTTGGGGGGAAAAGGAAAGACAAAAAAGGAGATATTTTCAAAAGACATTGAAGAATCATTCAATTAACAGCGGCATGATGTAAAATAATTACTTGACTTGCCTCCCTTAATGAGTATCTCTAATTAGCCATACATTTGTTTTGTGAAAACTCCAAACTACAGGCTGCGGTTGTGAAGAGCTGGTAAGTATGTTGAAGTAGCGGCAGATTTTTCTCTCCTGTACTGTCTGTCTTACATTGAGCGGCTTGGAGGCACAATTTGGGGCCGATGTATGCACACATGCGGCATTAAACACTCAGGAACATTGAGTCACATCTCTCTCTCTCTCTCTTTGTCTTTTCTCCTTTTTTTTCCTCTTTTATTTTAATTAGCCATGCAACAATTAAAAGATTCACAAACTAAATTGAACCTTGTCTCCCTCTCCTCTCGACTCGATTTCAGCACCTGTCAAAACAACACCCCTTGTTGGAGTCATTATGCAAAACTCATACGCACAAAACCAGCATGTGCGAGAAGAAAACAGCAATTATTTCTGATATTCACTTATTTGGGGGTTACATTGACATTTAAGTTTTCCACAAAGGTAATCTTTGTTCGCCGCAGCTGAGAGGTAAGAGAGAGTGTCGAGAGAAAACAGACTGTCACATTCAGACAGTCAATTAATTGATTGTGATACAGCTTCATATCATATTTAGTCAGGTCATCTTTGGTGTCCTTAAAGGAAAGACTAAAAAATGTATTTCTTTGGTCCACATAATTAAAGGCAATGGGTGTCAGTGTAGTTTCGGACCCCTTTGACTTTTTTCACGGACAAATAGTTCTTCAAAATACCTTCTTTTGTGTTTTAAGCTTGGAACGACATGAGGGTGTGCGAATAATGATTTAATCTTAATTTTTTTTGCTGAACTATCCCTTTAAAAGTTCAGAGTTTGATACAACAGTGGCAGCTTTGGTGGATGGATGTAGCGCTCTTTCCCGACAATAGAGGTCTGGTCTGATCAGATTTTTAATGATTTCTGGTTGAATCTGGCAGTATTGTCCTGCTGTCCTGAGCAGGAGGAAAGATGATGTAAGGCTTGGATGATGGCCCTTTTGCCCATCGCCACACTGTGTTCATTGTTTTTCGGCTTTTCTGTGCTGAGGTGTAGTCATGCGTGATGGCTGGTTCGACCACGACTCGCACAGCTTTGCCACTAAGACACATCCCTGTGTTTCTAATGGGACTGCCAAAAGAGCCTCAGTTCAGACAGGGTTAAAAAAAAAAAAGTTTCTTCTTTAGTGACTGCCACCTCATGTACAATTGCTATTTCTCCGGGTGGAAACCACAAGGGAAAGTTTTTGAGATGAATTGTCACGCGTTGACCTTTAGTGAAGTATGTTTTATGCTATTTTAGCCTTCAGTGCTGGTCACTTGACTTGGTTTCTTTCTTTCTTTGTGAGCGAGGTAGTCTCAGAGTAGCGCTTTTCTTTGTAACTATCTCAATCTTTATGCACAGACCCCCTCTAACCCACCTCTACAATTTAACAAATGCTCAGTTATCCATCTTTTTTCCCTTCTCACAGTCTGAGATCTACAGGCAGGAGGCTCGACACGCTGTGACTACCATTGTACCTCGCTCGCACACGCATGCACGCACACACAGAGCACATCTGCTGGTCTTCGGGATAATGCTGCAAATGTTTAACATAAAGGGAGGCTTTGAGCTTCAGGCCGGCTCTGGATGATGATGATGAGGATGAGGATGCAGCAGGCCAGGACAATGAACTGTGGGAATTCTTTGGTCTCCCACTGATCTTCCCTCCCCTGGCATCCCAACAAGCCTGTCAGACACACAGGATAAAAGGAGCAGCATTTTTCTCTCTGCTCATCCTTTCGTGGGCTCATACTGATCTGTAGAGATGAGCTGAAAGCTGAACTACCTGTTGAAATGTTCTCTTAAGACTCTCTCAATGACATATTGTGTGAGACAGACACCGGCAGAGACTGGGAGAGTTTTGCGGGTTGAGCTAACAGAAGGTAGAACTGAGTAGAGAGGAAGGCGACGCAACAAATGCGTATTTGTAACTGTAACAATTTGTCTGTGGTGGCGTCGCAACCTATGAACTAGGTATAATTAGGTCACTTACTGTCTAACCACAAATAAGAAAACAACCTGCATCATGCAGCGAGCTGTTTGCTGGATGAGAATGAGTTCGTCCTTTCAGGCTGCGTGCGTTTCTTCTGTTTGATTCAGTTTCGGTCTTGTGCTGGGAACCTTCGCTTAATGCCTCATTACAGCCACTAATAATCCAGTTCAGTCAAAGAGCATCGGGAGGAAGAAAAACAAGCCACGTTTTATTGGATTAATTAGAACTATTCTGAAGACCACCTGCAACAGACTAAACACGAGCAGAGAAAGAGAGAGAGAAGGACAGATCGGACCTCGCTGATAAGCGTGCAATGATTTTAACTATCGCTATCAGTTTATGATTTTGTTATTGTACGTTTCTGGCCATATTCCCATAAGTGCATAACATGCAGTGCTGTTTCCATTCATTAAATATGCAACATATGGCAGCCATTTTCAAACACCAAACAGTTCATTCCTTTTTGTTTTATACGGGGGCCGATAATGATTCAGAGGAAATAAAACTGACTTTTGCACTTTCTGTAAATAATGATTGATTAATCAATAACGATGACCTCTTTCATAATTAATTAATCAGCTACTGCATAGTAATTAGTCAATGGATTTTGGTCAATAAAGCTTCACAATAACAGAGCAGCTAATGGCTTTGCAATCTATATTTTTATTTTCATTTCAACTCACAAATACTTTGACTTCGGTTTGTTTTACTTGTCAGTGGCTTTTCCCCCTTGAAACTACCATTTTCTGTAAATGTACACATACTTTTCCCAAACAAGGATGCAGAAGGACACCAAAATTATGTTATATTAAGACGCAAAGCCCGAAAGGGCCAAATCTGCTCTGTGTTATTTGATTTAGGGCTTGAACATGCTGTGTAATCTAGAACATTTAAGGATTAGATGGGTTTTATGTCCTCTTTGAGGTTAGCTGTACACTTAAAAACTCTTTGTTCAGAGCCCCTTCAAGGCTAAAGCTTACTTGCGTGTTAGTGAGTTTGTGTGAATGTATGTGTGTTTTATATGGAACCTTGATTCTGCCCTCCGTGTTGATTTGTGAGAAGCCACTAGAGGATCAGCTCAAGGACGTGAATGCGCACAGGTACCTCAAGTTTAATGTGATATTTTGTCGCTACAGTGGCCCTAATTTAGTCGCATTCACCTTGACGTCCCAAAATCAAAGCCTGGCCCTCCCGAAAGCAATCTAAATGGCAGATAATGCAACACACATTCATGCACTTTGCAAAACTTACTGCAGGCTCGATCACAAACCACAATCAGTTGAAATATCTTAGAAATACCTTTGTTTAACATCAGTGCATCACACTTGCCACTTGCATCACACTTGCCACAAAGTGCACTGCTGTGTTTGCGTTTCTGCTAGTAGATCCTGCTATATGCTCATACAGTTGTTTGACATGATGTTAAGGCAGAAATCAAACAATGTGTTCCCTGGTGTTAACAACAATGGCCCTGCTTGACAAAGCAAAGATAAGAAGAGAAGGACAGAAGTCTGATGGTGGCATTTGCACCCTCTAATTAAGATGTGGCTTGCAGAGCTTGCAAAAACGAACAGAATGTGATGTAAAGTGAGGTAAAGATAAGACATAAATCCGGTTGTTTTGCCATGTTGCTTGAAAGGCTCAGTATTAACCACAGACTGTAAAGCTGCATGCCACTGGGCCCTGTGTGACAGTGCACTAAAGGAAGTCTCAGTGGCTTTTCAAGAGACACGGCGGCGGTGCACGCGTTAATTAGAGCACGCTGCTGCTGTTACGCTACGTGTGACAGGTAGTATCAGGCCACTGAGACTCGATCGTTTCGTCTAGCTCCTGGCTAACCTAACTGCCCCAGCCCAAAGAGAGAGAGAGAGAGAGATAGAGAGAGAGGAGGGGGAAGAGGGAGACGGGGGTCTGGGACAAGGAGCCACCACCGTGTTTGCTGTCAGGCCTACATGCTGTGGGCCACGACTCAATGGCACTGATCCAAATAGGTGAGGCATTAGCATTTCTAACAGAGGAAATATTGCCAGTGAGAAACTTTGCAGGGCATCCTACAAATGCAGATAACAGAGACATGCATCGCTGTAGAAATATTGAAAAGCAGAATGCTGAAACCTTAAATGTGCTGTAGATTTATGAAATGGGATGTTTTAACTTTACTCCTAGGTATAGTTGTACATGAAAAATCACATGGAAATATGAAGAACTGAGTTATGCATAACATTTTTTTTGATCTTTCTCATGAATTAAAATAACAGTGTATGCATTTTTGACAAAATGCCCTCCAAATGTGCTTGCTGCTCTGCAAAATTGGTTCGAAGGCATTTTCAGATATGCATTAAGCATGCTGGTGTTTAAGAGCAGATGTATTTAGATTTTAATGACTTTGTTTCGTTTGAGATAAGGCTTTTGGCTTGGAGTTTCTGCTAATTATACTGTGGAAAATATGCACTTTACTGATAATTGTTCCGTAGTGATGCCTCCCTTAAAGTATTCCCAGTATCAAATTTATTTATTAATGTATTCATTTCTTTATTTATTTATAGATGCTCTCTAAAATATTGCAGACTGTGTGTGTTATTGTTTGCGGGTGTTTGTGTGTTAGGCGTCTATGTTCACATATGAATTTAATACTTTGTCTGCCTCTGCAGAAAAGAGTGTTTGTGTGTGTGTGTGTGTGTGTGTGTGTGTGTGTGTGTGTGTGTGTGTGTGCGTGACACCTCTTTAACCATATGAAATGTCCTTTTTAATCAGAAAAAAAAAAAAAATTGAAATGACTTGGGAGCAAGGAAGGCATATTAATGCACTTAATTTGCATATAGTCGTCAGACGAGGCTATGTTCAAAAACAAACTGGATTCGTCAGTTCATTTCACATTGTTCCTTTGTCTATCTGCCTTTGTTATATGTTAAAGATAAAGAAGGAAATCAAATTGAAGAAAAGGGCAAGCAGTTATCTCTCCAAATGAGCAACTGCTCATCATGCCTTGCTTAAATCATAGATTTCTATTGCAGAAGGCAGGCCAGCCACATTCAAAAAGGGCCTTGTCTGATATCTGCCAGGATTTGCTGCGACGTCGACAAAAGCAATTTGAACAACTCGCTACCAAAAGAAACTCCAAAGTCATAAGGCATCGTGCTAAACCCAAACATCACCCAGCAGTTTTAGGCCTTTGTCTGAAGACCGTTGCTTTAATTAGATGACCTGGCAGAGCAAACCGTCCGTGATTTATATTTGTCTTGCATTTACTCCTGTATTACATTTTGCTGAATATCAAAAATCCTCACAGAACTGCTTAGCCATGTATAATTTGCAGCGCACGTGCTTACACGCGTGAGTGTGTTTATAACACACCCAGTCTTTAAATACATAATACACCTACAGTGTATTGTTCACATCCAGATTCCAGCATTTTTTTCTTTTAAATTCCTCGGAGTTATAGCTCTGGACAAAAGAGGAATGGCATTCAGCAGCAGCCCACAGTGTGTTTAGCAGTGACTGGATGTGGCCTCAGTGTTTTTATTCATGTTGGAGAGATAAGACTGCAACCGACATGGTGTAGGAAGAGCAAATAGCTAAAGAACAGGCGGCCCTTATTAGAGTTCTTATGAGAGCATCAGCAAATATGTGCTCCAAGCCCACTGCCTTCCACTGCAGACTGTGTGTGTGTGTGTATGCTGGTTTGATAGTCTTTGTGTATTTGTCTCCACAAGTGCACTTTTTTTTTTTGTACCATCCAATAGGTTCATCGTTGTCAGAATTGCTGCTGCTTGTCAACAAAGAAATCATTTATTTGTTTCCCTGTGCATTGAGTCATGTGAAAAAAAAAAAAAATGAAAAAAAAATAACAAGAATTATTGCACGGGAGCTGTCCAACTGCCATGAGAAAATGTGAAATATAATGTGTCAGCATCCCATAGACTGCAGGTGCTGAGTCATTAGGTAGTCCCTCTCTAATAAGTAAACTGGGTCAATCTGCACCATTTAAAAGGTTTATTAATGACCAAAGGGTGTGGGTTCCCCGGCTCAGAACACCTTTCCTGAGGCGATGAGTGTGTGAGAAAGACAAACCAGCATGTGTTTCCAAATAATGTAGAGAAAAGAGAAAGTTCTCGGCTCCTTCATTCTGGATGTAGTTTCTTGAATATCTGCTCTTGCCATTGTCTCTGTTAAAATGACCACAGTGCATTTATTTCACATTCATAATCATGTGTTAAAGCGCACAGCCACTGTTACCAGGCAGCATACTAATCAGCTTAATGAGATATTATACAATATTTTGTTGACCAAAGCAAAACTCACTTTATTGTTTCTGAAGCTTGACCCTGTCAGTTGCAGGGGAATGCAGCAACATCATTATCCTTGCTTAAGATGGTGAATAGCATGCTAAATAAGCACTAGCTATCCAGATGACAACAGGCACTGTACATGTATTAGTTTTAGTCTGACGGTTCATTGGGCCACTCTGTGGCCATTTTAAAAAACTGGGAAGCCTCTGATACTTTGGGAACCCTTTCAATAACGCCAACTGTTGTTTTCTTCTCATCGGAAGCCATACGAGAGTGAGAGAACAGAGAGAGGGGAAAAAAAGAAGGTGAACACAGAATGATTTGCATCAAACGTAATGTGCCTCTTAATGGAAAATTACGCCAAGACAAGTGTCGCAGCAGTGAGATAAGGGCTTGTGTTTACTGGAGTAACCCCTTGGTTTTAAGTGCTATTGTTAATATCATAATTGTAGTATTGCGGCAGCTTCATGACAATACCATTGCTCCGTTTCATTAAGGCGTGTAATTGGAGGGATTCTGATAGGATGGGACCAAGTAGCTTAATTATGCGGCGCCTTGCCGTGTTTACTGGGTAATTATTGCCTCCAAAATTGTGTTACTGTTTGAGAAAAAGTTCTGAGAGTTGCAGCTTCTCTCCCCAAGTGTGAGAGTACATGTAGTACTTCATAAATCAGAGGGAGATGAACTCACTCTTTTTTTTCTTCACACTTGTCACTGAAGTGCAGTCATCGTTGTTAACCATTTCCTCACACCATACTCAGACTGCTGACACACAAAGGGATACTCAAGAATGAACTGAATTAACTGCTGTATGGTGTGATTTCCTTTTCCAGACAATGCAGTATACAATCCAAGACATAGATCCACACAAAAGAGTATATCTACAGTTTTGTTTCCAAACCTACACCCTCCTCAGCAAAAAAATGAAACACCTTTGTGTCTGTGCTAATGCCTAGGACAGACTTGACACTGTGATGCTATTTAACTTGGAAATATGACCTTCACCACACTATACAGTATCTCAAAAGGTATAAGAGAAAAGGTCTTTATTTTTCATGAAATCTGAGAGCAGAGTGGGTGTTCTTCATAAACAGTTCGCAGACAATGGTAAAGTTAAGAGTGTGCTGCAACCTGTTCTGTCCAAAACATTGCACCTTTACTTCTATTGTTGAAATTTGTTTCTATGTACACGATGTTCCGCATATCATTTTACTTTCATTTATATATTGTGCAGTGTTTTTCTGTTGGTTGTGCACAGTGATAATACAACAAGTGTATTGGTGGTGCCTTAAAGGGATAATTCACCCAAAAATGAAGATTTTGTCATTTAGTGTTCAAGTTCCAAATCTGTATGAGTTTCTTTCTCCTGTTAAACACAAAATAAGATATTTTAATGAATGCTGGTAATCAGACTGTTGACGGTAGCCAGGGGTGAGTAAATGATGACAACATTTTTGAGTAAACTATCCCTTTAAGGCTATAAAAAGGTTGTTTTTTTTTTTTTTTGGACCGCATAACTCTGAATAGTGGACTCAATACCTGTTCTGTGTCTTTTCTCCTTTAGGATGGAGGACTCTAGTTTGTGCCTTGGTGTATCCTCGGTGGTCCCGGATGCTGACACCCATCTCAGCAACGCAGTACTTAATGGCCGCTACCCAATCAGTCAGAAACTGCATCAGCTGACTGCTCAGCTGGGTCATGCCTTTCCTGAACTACAGAGTCGCCAACAGATCCCAGAGGAAAAGGCAGCCACCCCGCTGGATGAGAAAACCCATGCTGCCTTAGCTAGTCAGCCAATAAGCAGTCAGATGGCCTTACTGGCCAACCAGCTTAACCGTGATATGGAAGTGGGAGCTCTGAGTGGTCTCAATGGCCGTGTTGATTTGCAACAATTTCTTAATGGGCAGAACTTAGGAATCATGTCCCAGATGAATGATATAGAAGATGATGCCCGCAAGAACCGTAAATACCCCTGTCCACTATGTGGCAAGCGCTTTCGCTTCAACAGCATTCTGTCTCTTCATATGCGAACACACACTGGAGAGAAGCCCTTCAAATGCCCCTATTGTGACCACCGAGCTGCTCAAAAGGGTAACCTGAAGATTCACCTCCGCACCCATAAACTGGGAAATCTCGGTAAGGGCCGTGGTCGTGTACGTGAGGAAAATAGGCTTCTTCATGAACTAGAAGAGAGAGCTATTTTACGTGATAAGCAACTGAGGAACAGTTTGCTGCAGCCCTCTCAACCTCTTCCACCCCACTTGGGTATCCAGAGTCACAACCAGCAACAGCCTGGTTCTGCCTGTGGCCTGCTCACTCCAACCAGTATCGGTGGTTCGCCTGATGGACTGACCCAGCCGTCTGCCTCACCTAAGCCTGCAGGTACCAACCTGCAAGATGAGCAAGCCCTCAACCCAGCCCAAGGATTCCGGTGCACTTTTTGCAAGGGTAAATTCAAGAAGCGTGAGGAGCTAGAGCGCCACATTCGCATTCTTCACAAGCCCTACAAGTGTACCCTGTGTGAATTTGCTGCTTCCCAGGAGGAGGACCTCATCAGCCATGTGGAGAAAACCCATATCACAGCTGAATCAGCCCAGGGACAGGGTACAGGAGCTGGCGGGGGAGAGAAGCCCGCCAATGAATTTCGCTGTGAGGTTTGTGGCCAGGTCTTTAGTCAAGCTTGGTTTCTGAAAGGCCACATGCGGAAACACAAGGACTCATTTGAACATTGCTGCCAGATCTGTGGACGTCGTTTCAAGGAGCCCTGGTTCCTGAAGAATCATATGAAGGTGCATCTAAACAAGCTTGCCATAAAGAACAAGCCCCCTATTGGTGGAGGAGCTGATGAAGATGGACCCTCTGTGAACAGCATGAGCAGCCTGGCTCAAGAAGCCCATGCCAACCTGTATTCACGATACATTTCTTGTCTGCAAAGTGGCTTCCTCACACCCGACAAACAAGGCCTGGCTGAACAGCAGCACCAGATGCTGGCCAAGGCTGGTATAGCTATGAAGGAAAAAGAAATGCTTGGAAAGCTCCTGAGCCCAATGGCCAGCATGGGCCACGGCTTAGGGGAAAATGAAAAGCGTTCACTCTTGGGCTGCCTGAACCTGGTGCCCCCTCTGAAGTCAAGTTGTATGGAGCGCTTACAAGCCGCAGCTAAGGTGGCAGAGATGGACCCCCTCAACAGCTATCAAGCCTGGCAAATCATGGCACGTGGAATGGCTATGGAACGCTCCTTCATGCCAAAAGAGCAGCATCATGGGGGGCACGGACAAGATGATGAACTTGCCAGTGCAGCTGGGATTGTTCCCTTTGGGAAAGATAAGCTTGACCACCCAACCTTAGGCTCTAATGATGGTTCCAAGCAGAAGCAACATCCTGATGTCCTTCATGGAGTAAAGACAAGTGGAGGCATGATGTCTTTGAAAGATGAGGGTGTAAGCTTTGATAGCCACCGTGAGTTCTTGCCTCACCATGGGGGTCTGGGCTTAGGCCAAGGGCTTGAGTACAGCCTGGCCGGCCTGAAAGAGAAAGCAACTGAGTGTCCTGACTGTGGCAGAGTCTTTAGAACCTACCACCAGATGGTGGTCCACTCCCGGGTGCACAGCAAGGATCGTCGAACCCTGGAGGAGAGCTCCCAGCATGGTCTGGACGAAAGGCGTGGCTCAGCTAGCGACCCTGAATCTCAGTCCATCAGTCGATCCACCACCCCAGGATCCTCCAATGTGACAGAAGAAAGCGGTGCTGGAGGCGGACACTCTCAAACAGGCAGTGTGCAGGATGACAGTCCCCACCCTTCTTCTCCATCTTCAGGTAAGAAAGTTTTAAGACAGTTTAGGAAAGCCCACATCATTAAGAATACTTTTAAATACTTTAATACCTTAAATTTGCTTTTCAGTCTGGCATTACAGTAACAAAACTTGTGAAATGTTCACAGGATTCAGTTCTGTTAAATCAATACATTTAAATAGCAATTATCTAATGGAAAGTAGCACAGTTATAACCCTAACAGAGCAATTTCACAGTGGGAAGGAACAACTGGGGAAGAAACCTTGGAATGTGAATTGGTGAGACGGCAGTATCAAGTGGTTCAGATCCATACATGTCACTAGCACACTAGCTGTGTCTAGTATGCAAGGAGGCTCCATGAGAGATCTAAAACCTAAAAGCATGATTCCTACTGTATATTCTCTGTGTAAAGGTAATGCTGGAGTTGTTTTTTAGGATATGTGTCAGTAGGCCTTTAAAGCTTCGTTATCAGTCGACTTTAGCAATAGTTAGCAATAGACAGATAATGCAATGAAGCTACCACTGAAACCAATGAAAAGGAAGTGAATGCATTTGCACTTTTGGTAGTCTTGATAATTCTTTCAGTTAACAGAAAATGGGTGATTGTGATGATGTTTGACTGCGGGTAGGTGATCAAATCCGCTTGCAGTGTGGCAGCGACAATATCAGTCTGAGCAGCACATTCAATGCATAACTCTGACAATTGATGTTATTGTTCAAATATCCACCAAACACCCTCAGAAGGAGTTAGTATCTTTATTTACTCTCTTAAATTCATTAATGAGCTTTCCTTACTTTGGCTATCCTTCGGCATCAATTTATTTTTTTCATTAAATATGAAGTTAACTATAAAAAAATCCATATTCTATTCTCACTATAGAAAGCCTATGTGGATGTACGAGTGATTAAAACATCCTGCTGTACGGGAGAGGGACAGCAAACCCACCCCATCAGAGGAACTCGGAGCTTGTGAGATAAAATGTATGTTTAGTGGGATTAAGTGAAGCTGCAGCTAATGATTACAGAAGTTTTAAAGGTAACTTTCTCATTCCTTGGGGTGGTACACCACTGTTAAGCAGCCTGGCTGTTAATTAGGTCACGTCTATGTGATAATCAGTTAGCTTAAGCTAAACAAGACACTAATTAAAGATATACATATAAAGCAGGTCAAAAACGAACTTCATTTGCTGGGTAAAATGTGCTTTTAAGTCATCAAAAAATAAAATTAAAAAATATTAAAAAAGTGGCTTAGCTTAAGGCTCTAAGCAACTTAATTTCAACAGCAAAGAAGAAATTGTTTATTTATTCCCAGTCCTTATCACCCTCATGTAGTGAGATGAGTTTGAACATGCAATGGGCTATGTTTATTTTAATCTAAGGAATAATAACAGACAACCCCACCCCAATTAGGAATTAATGAAAATGAGAAGAAGATAAAACCTATTTTCTTTACAGAGACTATTAAACCTAAACACTCCTCAACAGAAAGGAGGGTATGTTACGGAAGTAATTATCTACTGAATTTTAATGCAGGAAGTTTTCTTTCTTTTGCATCTCTCTTACTACTACTTTGAGATTTAGCTCATGGCATTTTATAAACTCTTCTCAAGCTTTTGTTAGATTGGCAGGGTATTTAGAATTAAAGTGATTAGTGTTTAATAATAAAAATGTTAAGCACTAACTGAATCATGGGACAGAGAATGAAAATACAATTTATTTATTGATTCTTTGGCACTCTCGTAGCTTTTATTGTACATAAGTAGACCAGTTTTAATAAACACAAATCCGAGAAATTGGTTATGTGATGTTTTGCCAATGTCACCATTACTTAATATTTTCTCTCTCTCTTACCATCTTGCTCTCTCTCTCTCTCTCTCTCTCTCTCTCTCTCTCTCTCTCTCTCTCTCTCTCTCTCTCTCTCTCTCTCTCTCTCTCTCTCTCTCTCTCCTCTCCCTCTCTCTCTCTCTCTCTCTCTCTCACTCTTAAATAATGACAGATTCTCAGTTGAATTAAGATCTTGGATGTGGCTTAATGTTTTATATCATTTAATTTGCTGAAAAACAAACTCTCTCCCAAGCATTTTTACTGAAACAAGTTCCCTTGCATAATTTCCCAATATTGTAGACCATCCTCTGTTCCTTATTTTATAACAAAACACTCAATGCCCACAGCAGTTTCACAGCATGATGCTAACACTACCATATTTCACCTTAGGTATGGTGTTTTTGAGATGTGGGTAGTGTAACATTCATGCCACACATATTGTTTTGATTTATTTGGGATTAAAACCCTATGCTTTTTCTTTTCTTTTTTTTCTTTCTTTTTTTTAACTCCAAACATCCTTTCACATGATTCTTGAGTTTGACTTTTTTTGTGCCCCCTTCCAGATACACTATGTGTTACCCAGAGTGATTGGTGCACCTATAATATGTTGATCTGAACTTCATAGCTTGAAGCTCTGTAACTCTATAGGTTACATTCTTGTTTGCACCATTTTCTAGTCTATATCTGGGTGTTTTGATGTCACTTTTTGGTTACACTTTGTTTTCGATAGTCCACTTTAGACATTCTATCTATAATTAACTTTGCAACTACATACCGAATAACTCTCATTAGAGTATTAGTAGACTGGTAGGGTTAGGTTAATGGAATAAATTGACACACGTACTTGCAAAGTTAATTATAGACAGAATGTCTGTTGAAGGGCCATCAAACTAAAGTGTAAGCAGATATTAAGCAGACAGTCTTGTACTCTAATGGCCGGTAGTTGACATGTAGTTGCAAAGTTACTTATAGTTAGTAGAATGTAAAAGTGGACCATCAAAATAATGTTACCCACTTTTCATTTTTCAACCTTTTCAAGGTTCACTAGCCCAACAAAACACTTTCATTAAGTTCTATTTTATGCATTTAATTGATACATTATTAGTAACTAATATTAGTTGTAACTTTATGTATCTGTTTATCTTATACCTGCTCCCTCCCCATCTCGCTATCCACCCTGCGTGTGAGTTAATGTCAAGGTAGAGTGTGATCACCAGCTGAAATCCCACATCGCTGCCCAGCTCAGTTGGAGCAGGCAGGGAGCTCTCACTGTGCAGCAGGCATAATGCCAGCCCCCCCTCTTGTCTTGAGATTGACCTTCAGGTTTCTTTGCTTGCAAGCACAGGGATATGCATGTTTATGGGGGAATGATGCCATAGCAAGGGGCAGTTTGGCAGATTCTGTGACATACTTATTTAAAAGTATGCATACACAAGGGACTGCACTTTCAGGCCATGGCACAAAACATGTGCTCACCAAACTCTTACAAGCTAAAGGTGTGATGTACAGGGAAGGAAGTGTTGCACTGTCTGTTTGCTTACTGGTGTTTTAATGTTTAATGCAGTGTATCTTTATTAGCCCAGCATTTGTTTACGGTGGAGAAAAGTATTTCTTCTCTCATAAAGATGATATAATTTGTGTTTAATGTTTGACTTTTGAATAGGAAGGATAAACACAAGAAAATACATGTAATGGCCTGGTTTTATATGTATACGTGTGTGTTTTTTTTTGTTTTTTTTTTTTGGGGGGAGGTGTATGTTTATGTAGTATGCAACAGGATGTGGCATGTCATACCTCTGTTTTACTTTTAATATCTCGCACGTTCCTCTAACCCAGAGAGAACAGACTTCCTTTATCATGTGTCGATTTTATTTGCTTTTTTTCTTTACCCTCTCTTTAAAGTACGGCAGATTCATCTGCTGTCTCCCTTCAGCAAGCTCACCCAACCTCTAAACCACCTACCCACTGCAATTTTGAGTTAAACTTGAATTACAGTAATCAACAATAACATCTCAACTGTGAAAGAAGGTCGACACAATCGCTTTTGTCTTTGACACTGCACTTGTTTAAACACAGAGAGAGACAGATAAAAAGGGAAAAAAGTTGCCTCAGAAATGTCCTCTAAAGGCCTTTCTCCTCTCCTCTCAATAATCAACCTTAAATATGCTTCTTGTGCAATAGAATTTCCAGCCTCTGTACATCTCTTCCACCTCTTTCCTTCTCTTTTTTTTTTTAGTTTATTACATTTTTCCCCATTCTCTTTTATTTCTTATTACCATTACAAGATTGGCTTGACTGAGGAGGGGATCTATTGTTATTTCAGATTCTGCAGTCTGAATTGGGCTTCATAAACAAGGGGGCTCATTCCTGATAGTGTTTCTGAATTCATTATTGTGGGACTTTGAGTGACAGCAGAGAGAGAGAGAGAGAGAGAGAGAGAGAGAGAGAGAGAGAGAGAGAGAGAGAGAGAGAGAGAGAGAGAGAGAGAGAGAGAGAGAGAGAGAGAGAGAGAGAGAGAGAGAGAGAGAGAGAATCAATAGAGAGAGATGTCTTTAACAGAAACACAGTGAATGGCAAAACACAACATTATTTATATATATATATATATATATATATATATATATATATATATATATATATATATATATATATATATATATATATATATATATATATATATATATATATATATACACACACACACACACACACACACACACACACATATAGTACCGGTCAACAACATTACTGTTTTTGAAAGAAAAACATAAAAAAATGCTTGCTCATCAAGCATTTATTTGATCACAAAAAAAATAGTAATATTGTGAAATATTATGACAATTTAAAATAATGGTTTTCTATTTTAATATCCTTTCAAATATAATTTATTTGTGTGATGCAAAGCTGAATTTTCATTAGCCATTACTCCAGTCCTCTTTTCGTATCTTGAAATCATCCTAATCCTAATATGTGTGTGTGTGTGTGTGTGTGTGTGTGTGTGTGTGTGTGTGTGTGTGTGTGTGTGTGTGTGTGTGTGTAAGATTTTTAAAATGTTTTTTAAAGTCTCTTCTGCTCACCAAGGCTGCATTTATTTTATTCAAAATACAGCAAAAACAGTATTATTGTGAATTATTTTTACAATTTAAAATAACTTTTTCTATTTAAATATATTTTAAAATTAAATTTATTTATGTGATTCAAAGCTGAATTTCAGCATCATTACTCCAGTCTTCAGAGTCACATGATGCTTCAGAAATCATTCTAAATATGATGATTTGATGCTAAAGAAACATTTATGATTATTATCAATGTTGAAAGCAGTTGTGTAAAAAAAATATTTTTTAGGATTCTTTGATGTTCAAAAGAACAGTATTTATCTGAAATAGAAAGCTTGTGTACACTCTAAAAATGCTGGGTTAAAAACAACCCAAGTTGGGTTGAAAATGGACTAACCCAGCGATTGGGTTGTTTTAACCCAGTGAATGGGTTGTTTTAACCCAGTGGTTGGGTTAAATGTTTGCTTAAAACAACCCAATCGCTGGGTTAGTCCATTTTCAACCCAACTTGGGTTGTTTTTAACCCAGCAGCATTTTTTAGAGTGTACACAAGCTTTCTATTTCAGATAAATACTGTTCTATATATATATATATATATATATATATATATATATATATATATATATATATATATATATATATATATATATATATATATATATATATATATATATATATATATATATATATATATATATTAGAACTGACATATCTGCAGATGGTTGCTCTGACCATCAAATATCAGATGAAGTGAGTCGTACTGTTTTTATTCACTTTTAACTTTAATATTTGGTATGTCCACCTTTTGCAGAAATTACAGCAGCACATCTTTCTGGCATAGCGTCAATATATTTCCTCTGAGAACTTCAACATTAATGTTATCCCATGCCTTCTGCTACTGAAGCCAAAGGCTTTCCTTTGAATGTACAACAGATATGTCCAGTTTATTTTACAACTCACCCCAAATGTGCTCGATGGGGTTGAGGTCCGGACTTTAACTCTTTCCCCACCTGTGTTTTTTTTAAAAAGGTGGCCAGCCACCGCCAGGGTTTTTTTTACAAAAATGTTTTAGCCCATAGAATATTTTTTTGTATGAATATTTGAGGATGCAATATATCAAAAGAAAAAGCAGACCCTCTGCTTTTAAACAACAATAAAAATGCATTCCTTTTCTATCAACACTTGAATATGGGTAAGTTTCATTAAAAAAAAAAAAAAAAAACATTTTGAACAAAAAGCTGAGAAAATCACGTTTTTGTGAAAGACTACATCCAGATCAGATTCAGAACGATGATCAAACACAGATGGGGTAGATCGAGTCCATCAACGCCCCTAATGCTTGCACAGTCCTGTAGCTCGTCCTGGGTCCACATTTCATTCAGTAACATTAGATAGTTTTGATTTATATGATGTTTAATGTTGGTGATCACGTTATTTTATATGCATCGCTTGTTTTTTGCGTCTTCTTTACCTGTGTTTTTCTGTACTCATCCTGTGTGAGATTCTGTACTCATTCAGAAGATCCGCAAAGCGTTTTCTCACAAATAACGGAAAATTCTGTGTTTGGCGGGGAAAGAGGTAAGGGGGCAATAGTTAGAAGAATGTTTCGGGTCCCAGATGCCAAGTGTTCTAATAATTTTGTAGCTGCATAGCTTGACAATGAATATAGATTGACAATATATACACTATACACTTTCAAAGTAAATCCTGCATTTTGGTGTAGGGTTTTCTTTGAAACAATTTTCACTCAGAAGTTGCTAGTAAATTTCACAAATAACAGCATGTAAGTCATTGAATTAAAAGTGAAATTTTGAAGTAGAAACACTGAAATAGTATTTTTGTAAAACATAGGCTACTTGTGTGACACCTGTGAAATGCTTTTTTAGGACCAGACTCCTCCCTTGTATTTGATTCAGGACATCCTTATACATGATTCTTGTACTACTAACTTGAGAAAACCAAGTAAAAAAGCTTTTTGTCCTAATGAACATCCTTTTTTTTTTTTTTTTTCTACTGTCGGATCTCTCTTGCTTAAGGCTTCAAACCTGCCTTGTCTTTTTTCCTCCAGTTGAGAATCCCCATGTCTAAATATTGTTAAGAGGAAGAGCATTTTAACATGGCAAGGATTATCAGTATATCCCCAGGTCTTTACAGCTTGCCGCCGTTTTGGGCGAAACACTTGCTCCATACAAATTGAAATTGGATTTGCCAATGGATGCCTTAGGTTATAAAGCATGGATATTCATCTAATTACACAATTACAAATTGGAGTAATTACATATGCAGACTTGCTGTACAATGTAATTGTGGTGTAATTAAAGTCGAAATAACCCAAACTGCTATGCAAAATGCACGACTATCCAGAGAAGCAAACCTGTTCATCCTTTCTGACCTATGGCATCAGTTTCATGCAGATCTTTATTGCTTTACTTGCTAAATCATTATACAAATTTAGAGAAGAATAAATTGTTACCCAGGTTCAGTCAAATTTAGTTGTTTTGTAACACTGTTTGAGTGGTCCAAAACTCGTTAGGCCTATATAATATACAGAATGAGATTTTGCTTCTGAATGTCCACATAGTCTGTTGTGACTGAAAAATAAGTTGATCCGAGCCCTAAAATTACACGTAATAGCTTTTCTGAGACAAAAGGAGTATTACTTATCATTAACAGCATCTCTGTCATAATCTCGCTCCTCCTCCTCCTCCTCTCTCTTTCTCTTTCTCTTTCTTTAATTTTCTCTTTTGCTCTCGAAATCTTTAAAATGAGGACAGACTACATTTCTCTCTCATGTGCTAATTAGGAACTGTAGAATTATGTCAATGTTTATTCCTATCATTCACCTTCATTATAGTTCACGCCCTCTGCCCTCTCACCCAGCATGCATCGCTCTCACTTTTTTCCACACTTCTCGCATTTTATTTAAATGTTGCATTCGGTCTTCCTATGCAGATTCTGCAGCTCAGTGCCCCCTCTCTTAAATCTGTCATCTTTTTTTGAAGTGTAATCATTTTAAAAAAATGTCATGGTGTGTGAGAAAAATGTTATTATACTGCTTTATTTCAGTACAGTGGGTCAGGACTCTGGTGTCTTTACATGATAAAAGTTCTATTCAACGTGTTAATTGTCAGTGCTCTGTTGATTGACGTGTCTTAGATAAATGTAGACTTAGTATTTTTGTGCACGCTTGAACAATAAAAGGGCAATTTATTTCCCCTTAGCAGCAGCTCATTTGATTTCTCTGTTTCGCATGCTCACTTTTTCTCTCTTTCCCTTGTTATACTCTCGCTCGCCTTCTCTCGCTTTTTCCCTCCCTTTCTCTCAATTTGTAAATATTACCCATAGTGGGAATTAGCATTGCTTTTTTTCACACTATATTTAAAATTCCAATTGTATTCCAAAGTGTATATGAAAGAGCTTCCGTGAGTGTCGTCTCTCTGTGCTCACCGTACCCCTGTGAGGCTATCAACGGGCAGTCCTTATGAAACATTTATCAGTCTGTTTTATGTCTTAATGATCCTGTTAGGATTCCCTGCTTGGTTATGGAGACAACGGCGAGCTATGTACCGCTCGGAGAAAGAGAAAAAGAAAAGGAGAGAGAAAGAGAGAGAGAGAGAGAGAGAGAGCATAAGCCGCATGCAGTATACCAGATTTTAATTCCGTGTCTTTGCCAAAACATTGCTTACCTTTGCATACAAGCCTCCTTGGCAGGGCCACGCTTTTTCATCAGTCTCTTCATTTTCTGTTTTATGTTTTTATAATTAAAACATAATATTTATCTTTCCCCAACAGAAGGCTGTCGTACTGGGGGAGGCAGAGAGTTTGAATATTAATATTTTAAATGCATCAATATGACGTCTTTCAGCCGACTGGAAAGGTGTCATCACTTTAAGCGAGATAATGGGGTCTTGTATGCTATTAAATGTACTTGTTAGAAATAAAAAATGAACCGTCTTGACTGAGGCATTTGAAAATATCATCATCAGGCTGCTCAGGAAGAAAAAAAAATGCTTTTCATTTTCCTTAAATCAAATAGTTTTGAATTAGTTTGCAGATGCAAAGTGTCATTATTGACTATCACATTCTTTACTGGAGAAAACAAAAAGTTTATTTGCAGAAAGGTTGATGGTGCAGCATAATTTTTTTTTTTTTTTTTTTTTTTTTGTGAGCGGAGGTCGACAGCTGTCTTACTCTGTCAGAGCCGAATTCCTCTGGAATGAAACCACCTCTCTCTCTCTCTCTCTCTCTCTTATTCTCTCAAACCAGTGCATACAAATGGCATATCTGGGTGGGAGGGCGCTTTGTTTGAACAAGTTAACTTTGGCATGATTGGGGTGCCTCCCGTGTGAAAGAGCAAGTGAATACATTGACCTTTGTCTCATTAAATATGGAGGACCAGCCATATGATACCATGACAGAAGAATCCTCCTTCTCCATTTGCCTCCTCTTCTCGCTGTCTCGCTCTCTCTTGTTTACCCGTCTTTCTCTCGCACAGTTGCGTAAACACAAGTTATAGAGGTGTAAAGCAAGAGCATTATGTAGATTAAAAGCAGTATTTAGAGAGAAAGACACATGTGTCAAAGTCTCCCCCACCAGCCATGCTGTGGCGGGGTGGGGGGGCTTTACGGGCATTCATCATGCACTGATGAGTATCTCTCCCCTCTTCTTTCCCTCTCTCCCTCCTAACCCCATTGACAGGCCACATAAAAAAGCCTTTGTGTCAACATCACGGCACTGACATGAGGCAGATAATGACATGAAAAGTTTGCCTCTTCTTCTCCGCACCCCCCCATCTTCATTTTAGCGATAGTTATCTTCTAATCAAAGGCAAAAGAAGGGTAAAAAAAAAGAAAACTAGGCAAAAAAGTCCACGGATTAAGATCTTCATTTTCTCGTTTTTTCTTCTTTTCTTTTTTTTTCCTTTTTTTTGTGCCTGTGCATTCCAATTGTTCTTAAAATATTTGGCAATGTCAATTAGTAAGTGAGCAGAGCTAGCTGATGAACACAATTTTCCACTAGACTGAGCACCCTATTGTTGTGGAGCGAGGAGCAGATTTCTGAGGTCATTATCATTCCCCGTTAGCCTGGCCCAGCTGCTCCTCTCGGCTTCAGCCAAACTCCACACCACGGCTCTGGTAGCAGGCAGCAACAGGGGGCCTAGAGAGAGAGAGAGAGAGAGAGAGAGAGAGAGAGAGAGGGATGGAGGGAGAGATGGAGGGAGGGCTGGCATGAGAGACGGAGAGAGGTAGCATGCTAAAGAAAAAGTGTGGCCGCGATGAAACGCAGGGATGGTTAGTAGGGCCGAGACGAGCAAATGATGGTCAGATCACACTAATAAAGCCTAAAGAGAAAGATTGAAAAAGACAGCTACCCCGCGTGATGAAATTAGAGAGGAAGAAACGGGGATAAAGAACAAGTGAGCGAGGGGATGGAGAAACAGAAGGAAAGAAACACGCCGCTTGGAGGGAATTAAAAAATCAGTCATACGCTTCTTGGAGCCGAACGCCGAACGCTGAGATTATGAAGGCAAAAGATTTGGATGGTAATGCAACTCGGGGAAATAAAGATCCAGAATGACATACTGCTCTGGTTGGGCAAACCTCTCCCCCAACAGACCCCTGTACTGGCAGGCAGGGGCAAGAGAGAGCAGCCCCAGCGAAGCCATCCTGTCTGCTGTAGAGTAACTACAATGAGGGAGAGATGAACACATGGTGGAAGTGAGGCAGGGGTGAAAATGAATGCAGTTCTAAATGAGTGAAAACACTGTATGTGTTATGAGGAAAGAAAGCTCATGAATGTCTAAAATAATGATGGCGAACGAGGGAGTACATGTGAAAGAAACGCGAGAACAACGGATGGGAAAATGGGAGGACTGAAAAATTGGGGGAAATACACTTTAGCTGACATCACACTTTTGTATAAATAATACAGATTTATTCTAATCGCATGTAACTTCAGCATATCCGTTCTCGCTCTTTCTTTCGCTTGCTTAAAAACTTTAGCTCTCATGTGTTCAGATTCTATTAGGACGTGTGCGGAATGCATCATGCTGTTTACATGCTCTTCCGCCAGGTTATTAAATTACTCCAATTTAGTTGAATGCATGTTTTGATGATGATGTTAAAGAACGTAAACTACTTATGCTAAGTTCTAAAATCACAGCATCCAACACTTTATATTATAATTATACTTAAAATTAATTTAATACTTGAAAGTATAAAATAGAGTGTAATTAAAACTTATTTTACACAATATTTGTATATGTTATATATTATGATTTTTAAGGATTGCACCATTAGCTTAGCTACACTATAAAGCTGCAATGCAATGGAAATAGCAGCATAATTTTTCTTCTGTTCTGTGACGTATAACAATTATAACAGATTGTTAAAAAGAAAAAGAAAAAAATTTGTGTGGCGACTTGATTCTATCCATCACTTGTTGAATTTGTCATTTTCACTGGAAGATTGCGTTATGACACTTTAATGAAACATTATGAGGTAAAACAATACAAAATAATAAAAATAAATGAAGCACATACATGGATGAATCATACACAATACACATTTTTAAGATGGTATGATTTCATGATCTCATGAAATCTGTCTGCCTACTTTGTAAAACGTTTTTTCCTCAGGTAACCTAAAAATATGTTTCATGTGGTAATGTACATTAACTCTGCATGTCAAAACATATTCTTAAACTGACTACATCAAGCTGACAAATTAATAATTTTTATCATGAGTAATCTTGAAATGTGCCATTATCACCTTATTACCTGATCTAACCCTTAAAAATGATTTGCTGGTTTAACATAATAGTCAGGTTGAGTCAGTCAAATTAAATCATATTTTTGACTTGAATAAAGCCAGATAATTTAGATGTTACCACATTTTTTTTAGCCGGGGAAACATTTTACAATTTTGTTTGTTCTCTTCCTGCCTTTATTTTCCAAATACAGTTTGAATGAATGTGCAGTTGACTGTATTAATGAATGACTAAATTAATTATTTTATGTTTAGCGCTCTTAGCGCAGGTTTGGGACTCTCCTTCACCATCACCAATATGCCACAACCACCTGGACGACTTGACAGCAGCCAATCTGTGCTTTCCTGTTGTATAGAAAAGCATTTTTCACCAGCTTTTTACAGATTTCATGTCACATTTTTAGATATGTAATGCTTTGGTGTAGTTAGTTTCTCACGAACTAAAGCGGGCATCCACATTGTTTTGTGACCGCTGACAGTGACAGTAAGTGGCACTTTGAAGATGACTACCTCCTGTTTAGAGTGAGCGGTTCGTGATTAATAAGAGGTGAGTTATTTGATCTGGAGTGGAGGGCACTGTGGCATCTTCACTGGAGTATGTCTGTGCTTTACCCCTCTCCATTCTCACAGGAGAGGGCTGACAAGCTCCCCCAAAGGAGGGACATTTGACTCATCAGCATGGTGGAACTATCCATTTCCTTCCACGCAGAGACACTTAAATCATCACCCCCACCGCCCCAAAGAAAAACACAACATCATTGCGTTCGCTCTTTAATCTAGCAATTCAGATTTCTACGTAGAGCTTCTCTATCGTGTGAAATTTGATGTACTACCAGCTGCCTTTTATTCTGCATTGATTAAAACAGCAAAAGAGGAGATGAAGTGTTTTATTCATTCTCTTCAAAACATCCTCATACCTGCATCATTGTTTCCAAAGGAAGCTTTTTTCAGATGATGAAAGCCCCTTTGACTCAAAGAAAAAAAGAGAAAAATATAAAAAAAAAGCTCTTTCACTTTTGTACTTGCCAGCTGTACGTTTTAATGTGCTCCCAGAAGCATTTTCACTCCTCCCCGTTCTCTTGGCACACCATCTCCCTCTTGCCCCTTTCTCACACTCGCCGTCTATACGTCTTATCCTCCCCTCACCTACCTGTAGAAAGTTTGCGTTAGTTGCGAGGCACGGCATCAAAGCATTGCTCTCAGCTTGCAGCTGCCAAGCTCCTCGTCCCCTGTTAGCAGGCATCCAGCTGTCAGGCGCAGAGAGGGGGAAAAGAGGGAGGAAATCTCTCACCAGCCATATGGTACCCGGCTCTGCCGCAGCCTCGGCGCTCCACGGGCAAATGGCAAACTCATAGATCTCATCAACACTCCTAATATCCAGCTTGGAGATGGAGAATATTAGCCTTTTCACCCTCCACCATCCAGGCCCGACTCGGTCGAGGAGCAGCCTCTCGGTTAGCGCAAACTGCCACTTTCTCTTTGCTGGCCGGAAGGGGATAGTACGTTTCTGGAAGGCTTTTAAGAATGGATGCTTGCCATGCACTGTGACTTGATTTTTGATAGCTCGCAATGCGGGTCTTGTGTAAAGCGCAGCTGAACGAAAATCCCCGAACAGGTTGTGGTGTTTGAAAAATGGTGTGAAAAGCAGACACATTAAAGATTCCGCGTGACCGACCCTCGAGAGTTCGGCTTCCGCGTTCGGTCTATTAGCAGGATGCTACGTCTACTCTCCTAATCCTAACAGGCCTGAGATATCAGACTCCGCTGTCTCGCCGTAAGTGGTGCCTTATGGCAGCGCAAGCTGCGGCGAAGCACTGGAATTATGGGTACATTACCGCATAAGGCTGAAAACACTGTCAAAAGCGGCACGGGTGAATCCCGCATCCTTATGCGTACACCGTTTCGGAGTTTAGCCTTGAGCAGAAGGTACATAGAGTAATTGGTGCTGGGAGAGAACGTGTTTGTGAATTTCACTATTAATGGATATTAATTGACGGGAAAGGAGGGGGTGCCTCTTGCAGAAGAAAAGAGAAATGCAAGAAATGTGCACTCGCAAATATTTCTTTATTTCGCTTATTTATTTTACTCCGCAACCCAACCTGAAGCGGTCGCCATTAGGAGTGAGAGCTGGAGAGATTAATATGGCGGTTGCAGCATTTTGGAGGGACGGTAACGTTAATGGTCCCACTGGGTTTTTAATGAGTGTTGTGCCCCAAACAAAATGAGCTAATTAGTGTTATCATCCATATATCAGGCCATACGCATACACACTGATCTACGCTCAAACACACACACTTATATACACACACACAGCCTCATGCTGCTCTTCCATCATAGGAGAATCTGATCAGGGCTTTTTGTGTCCTAACATTGCAGGGCACTTCAGTTCATGAAATGACCCTGTCTTTAGAATCCTTCCCATTTTACACAATCACTTGTGATTGAGGTGTAGTTGACTTATTGATATAGAGTTTAGATATTATCTTTGTTTACCTGCTGTTGCCTTGACTTTTGCCACACAGAACGACTCAAATTCACATTTAATGTTTTGACACTCTGATACATACAGCCACAAACTGTAAAATTATAGCTCACACACTGGAAAATATGATCAGGTTTCATTTTATGTCTCACAGCGCAAACAGCCCAGATATATGATATTGTTCTTAAAGTGCCTTAAATGTCTATATAGGATCATTCCTAAAGCTGTTAAAAGAGTACTGGAGTGATGAACATAACTGTAAAGGGAAGAAGGAAGGAAGGAAAAGAACAAGAATAAAGCAGGAAAGAAGGAAATGAATGAGACAGGAACAAAAGAAGGAGGATGGATGGTAAAGCAATAAAGAAAGAAAACCGAAGAAAGGAAAGAACAGAAAATTTAGAAAAGAATGAGAAAGACAGAAAAAAATAATGTGGGGAGGGGCAAGAAAAGGTAAAAGAATAGCAAGAAAGAAGGAAGGCAAAAACCAGAAAGGAAGGAAGGGACTAAGGAAAAGCGAGAAATGGAGGAAGAAAAAGAACAAGAAATAAAAGGGAAGGAAGAAGAACAAGGCAAGACAAGGAGGAAGGAAAAGAGAGAAAGTGAGGAAGGAAGGAAAAAGTGATGAAGAAAGCAAGAAAGAACAAATAAATAAAAATTAAGTTGTAAGGTCCATCCGTTAGCCCAAGGACGGAATCTAACGGCCTGGTCGAAGGACTTCTGCGTGTTCGCCTTCTCAGCACTTCTGTTGGATTCACTTAATTTATGACCATCGAATTTTAAATCTGACTCCATGAATAATTTGATCTTACTCCAATTCTTTGTAACTTTGTTACATTTGTTACATTTGTAACTTAACAGCTGATCATAAGTTTAGTTGTGATTTAATTTAGATCTTTGATTTCTCTTAGTATCTCTTAATTTCAAATACTCGTTCCTCCATGGGACCGGAGTCGCTCAGAGGATAATGCTCGCGATTATAATTACATTACCTCACGGACGCAAATTAGTCAGTTCTGAGATTACAGAGGATTACAGAGTGAACTATTTTACCTTTAAGTGAGTCGCAAATGCTTACTCATAACAGAAAGTGTAATTTTAGCAATAGTCACGAGAGCTGTAACTTGATAATAACAGTGACACCCAGAAATCAGATTGTCCCTCATGCTTAGCGCCATGCTCCGGTCATGGGGTCCTCGGTATGAATCTGCCCTGACAGAGAGATTTCACGGAAACTCCTACAACTCCTCATGCGACACTACTTGAGTAATGATTTATGAAAAATACAGAATAAATCAAGATTAACATTTATTTTGGCCAGACAGAACTTAAAGAACATAATTAAACATGAATCCATGGTACACAACTTTCAGCATAAAATACAATTAAGTAATATGAAAATAGTTTCAAAGAGTCATATCTGGCACAATACATACAGCGTGTGTGAGTGTCTCTTATGACACTGACACAACACTGCATGGGGCTTCTGTCTACAGAATATTTCCCCAATGGCAGCCCTGCTACCCTTCCTTAAATACCCAGACCAGAACAAAGGGTTGTAACTATTTGCAACACAAACACCTAGTTTGGGGGAGAAGATCAGATATCTTTGGAGAGACCACTCAAAAAGAGAACACAATTCTCATATGTTTCAATCTTTCTAACCCTATCAGTGACTTCAGTGATGTTGAGACCATTTTACCAATCGCACTATGACCTTTAAAAAGACACCAGACATGAAAGGGATAAAACAATAGATTCACAAGATAAATCATATGTAGTATATCTGCATTCTGGGACTTGAATCAGGGGGAAGGGGGAAAGGGAGGTAGAGAGGGGAGAGGGTTTTGGTCAGGGCGGTGTCCTACAGTTTCTCTATGAGATCTTCTCTTCAGATTGAGTTTTATTGTTTTAATGCAGGGTGTTGGATCTCAGCTTTTGTCTTAGCAGTAAAACCGGTCCTTACAAAGTGAACGAAAGGAAAAGAAAGAAGGAAGGAAGAGGGAAAGTGAGAGAAAGAAGCAAGGAAAGGAAAGAAAAAGTAAGGAAGAATAAAGAACAAGGAAGGGATTAAAACGTAAAAGAAAGGATGGAAGAAAATGACAAAAATAAATGAGAAATAAAGAAAAGGAACAAATAAAAGAAGAAAAAGAATGAGGACAGAAGGTAAAATGAAAATAATGAGGAAAGAAGGAAAGAGGAAAAGAATGAGGAAGGATAGAAGAAATATTACAAGCAATAAATGAGAAAGAAAACCAAAAATGAAGGAAAGATGAAAGCAAAAGAACAAAGAAAAATAGAATACACTTGAAAGAAAAGCAAGAAGGAAGGAGTGGGAAAAATGAGAACAAGAAAGAACAAGAAAGGAGGGAAAGAGAAAGAATGTTTTGTTAGAACAGAACTGTTGTCAGCTCCGGTAGGCTGGTGTTTGTCATGTCATTTCCTCACATCTGAGCTCTCTTACTGACCTCCACTTTATTTCTCTGCCATTAAGCCTATTATAAAATCAATAAACAATTGTGCCTTTTTCCCCTTTAAATCTTTTTTCTCCTCTGTATATCCTCTGCAAGCGGAGAGGAGAAACAGATATCAGACTTCTTTTTTTTTTTTTTTTTTTTTTCTGGCTCACAGCTGTGGCGGCAGCAGGTACCAGCGCTTTGACCTGTCTGTGAAAACACGCTCAATTTAGTGCACAAGCATCTTGATCTGTTGTGTCCCGTGTCATTATCCAGTTATGTCCAATCCTGCAGCGCTCCAGTGGCCTGAGGTTAACCCTGAGACCCGCCGAGACCCATCATAACCACAATCAGCCATGACACTACACTCATGGCAGCTGCATTCCAACACATCTAACTGTCAAACTTCATTTTTAAAGAAATACGTATGACCGATGTTTGTTTTAAACGGCCTGTTTGGCTTTTGCCGATTGATTGGGAATCAGTTTTACACCACAGCCTATGTGCCTCCTCCTCTCCCTGCTCCTACTCTGTAGATTAGCACCCTGAGGCAAAGTTATGGAATGATCGAGGGCTTTTTAATTGTCACATTCTCAAAATGTAATAACCCTCCCGATAAAAATCAACAAACACTGAGTTTGACAGCTGATTCATACATTGTGCATCAAAAATAAAAGCCATTTACAGATTTTAATTCCCACTGTCAGTTTAAACTAAAGTGTCAAGCACAGCGGTAGGGATGACAATGTAAACCGCTTTCATTTCTTCAGCTTTAAAAGAACTTTGAAATGAAAATGCCTGTAACAAGGCTACAGTCACATTGTTTTTCTCTCTTTCGTTTTTATTTTTTTTTTCTCTTCCTTCCTTTTTTTTTTTCTTAGGTCTCGTTCGAGTGCTGGTAATTATGGGTAATCATAAACAGCGGAGCTCCTGCTAATGAGCCTGTGTTGTATGTTGGGTTCATACAGAGCCCCCTCTTCACTGCAACCAGTGTGGGTAGAAGAAGCAGCTCTTTGTTCTGTGTGTGGTGGTCCTTTTTCTTTCTTTTTTTCCGCCAATTTGAAACTGTGCCTTTACATTATGTTTCATTTTTTGTCTTTTTATTCTTAGTCTCTTTCTTTACAGTATCGTACTTAGCATCAGATAGCAGATGTTTTGGGTCCGCACTGGTCCTCGTGTTTCCCTTAAAAGAGGAGGTTGCGAACTCTTCATTTTGTTGTTTTGCGTATCCGTCTCTACGCATTTGCATTAGAGACTAAAGTTCAGATTTCTAATTGATCTAGGTTGCTAATGTTGCAATATTCAAGGTGGTATCTGTTTAACACTGAAATGTTTCGAACAAACCGTTGTTTCCATATGTAGTGTAAAATAATTTTTTCATTATCCGTCTTCTTGAGCAGTTTCTGGGCCAAACCGAGATAATTAAAAATACAATCTAGCACCTCTAACCCTATTTGCGTAGCCTGTGTCACCCTCTTCAGAACTCCTACTGTAAGTTTCAGCTCTGGCTTTCTCACTCTTATTCTCTTTCCCTCCATCTCTATCAGTCTCACTGCTGTTCCTGTATTTCCACTGGGAGAAACATTGACCTCATTTGTGAGGACAATAACCCCCTTGACTTTGGGGATTAAGACATGAAACCTTTGTGGATTAATTAGGTTTGGAGTTGAATTCATTTTGCTGCTCGGGAATACAACAAGAAAGAGAGCGAGAACTAGAGAGATTAAAAAAGGGAGAAGAAAATAACACTAGGCAAAGTGAAAGTTCAATTGTTCATATTACACAGGGAAATAGTTTGATTACCCATCAGCGCATGCATTTTTTTTTTTTATTGGTTTGACCGAATGCAGCCTGCCACAAAGGAAGGCATTTGCTCACAGACTCCCACAGTCTCGGTAACGGCGCTTCACGTGAAGCGAAGCAAGAAGTGGCAGCATCGAGCATTGTTTTAGTTGTCTTGGAAACAAAGCTTGGTGTTTGTTTGTGTAAGATCTACCACAATTGCAATTTAGATGGTTAACACCTATTGTTTTTGTTAAGAACATATGTTATTTGAGTTTAACTTTCATGTGAAAAGAGCTGTTAGCGCAGTTTGTTTACAAACTAGCAAACACTCTTAATTCACGGTAGAGGAACTAAAGAACAGTGCAAAACCTTACATCTGTGATTTTCCTGCTCTCTACCAAACATAAGGGAACACATGGGCATCATTAACCTCACACCTTCACGATCATTTAGGCTTTCGTTTTTACCAAGGTGACTGGAATTTTGCTTTTCATCAGATTTTATTCTTTTTCTTTTGTTTTCTTTTTGTTCTTATTAGATTATCAAGCTGATAAACTGTAAGAATGAGAACCGTACGATTCAGATTCAGATACAGATACTGATGCAATGTAATTTTATAGTGATAGTTCCCTAAATAAAAATAAATATTCTGTCATCATTTACTCACAAATAAAAAGATCAATGGGTTTCAATGTTCCTTTGGGATTCGACTTTCATTGAACGGACAAAAAAAAACCGTTCTTCTTCTTTGTTCCACAGAAGAAAGAAAGTCATACAGGTTTGGAATGACATGAGGGTGAGTAAACGATGACAGTATTTTCATTTTTAGGTGAACTACCCCTTTAAACAAGTTTTCTTTATGTTGTTGTATTGCTAAAGGTGTTCGTATCAGTCTGCATTTGGCTTCCATCACATGTCCCTTCATTCTCTCCAAAGCGCATAATATCCTTTTTACGATTCAGCAAACTTTTCCCTGGGGATTCTCACTCGAGACGTTATGGAAAAGATGTGATGTTGTGAACAGACTCTGGGCATTGTGACAGATTTGACATATTACAGATAACAAAATAAGAAAAACAATATCAGCTTGTGATTTAGTACCGCAGGCTTAGAGATTCATTCGACACCACGCAGGCCTCGTGCGTGAAAAGTTGCTCCCGCGTTCCCCTCAGGACGCAGGTTTAGCGCTTGTTTCGCATGCGGGGGCCTCAGCCCGCTCCCTCGGCGTGGCTAAACCGTGGCTGAGCCCCTGCGAGCCCCTCACTGGGGACGGATCGCCCAAATGCCACCTCTCCTGGCTCAGGGTGCAGGTGAGGTGTAATCTTGCCACTGAAGCACTTCCTCTGCCAGAAACAGGTATTTCCTGTAAGACATAGAGATGGGGATTCGGGAAAGAATGTCAAATCTGGTTTTCTCTCATTTTGTCTTCATCTCTCCCTCTCTGATCCTCACATTTCATGGGTATCTAGCGAGTCTCGAGAAGACCAGTTTAGTCTATTGTGGTGCAAAACAAGAGAAAGAGGGGATGAAGAGGAGCAACTTGAACTTTAGAGAGAGAAAAAGTTTGGAGGACATTTCTGGATTATGTTCATGAGACACAAGCTGCTCGCAGTCTGAACATGGCACTATGTCAATGCATGTCTATTTCCATAAAGTTTATTTTTACACCCTGCTAGGCTCAGCACAGTAAGACACCAGCACCATCGACAACTAAATGGATGTAGGCAGGAATCTTAAGTCGACGCATCCTGATTCCAAATAATTCTGACAGCTAGCATTGTGAAAAACCCGTTCCTCTGTGCACAGCCATTGAGAGTCTCAACGTCAAATCTCCATCCCCTTTGCACGAGACATGATAATGAATCATCGTCGAAAGGTTGCCCAACGTTGCCTAAACGTAGCTAACGGTGTTGAAAAGTACGGCGTGCCGTTAGCACTAACAGACAGGCTTTTCTTATCTCATGCTTACTGTAGCGGTAAGTTGAACATCTGATGGCTCTCTGTGATGCAGCGTGGCGGACAGGTGAGATGCGTGAGCGAGCGACACTTTGGAGACGAGTGTTCACACCATGTCACCGTTCTCCATCTGCAAGCCTTCAGAAAAATTTCCCTTTAGTGTGTCTCTGCCAAGCTCACACACTCACAAGAGCTGCCGCACATTCTGCTTTCATTTATCAGCCACTGTTCACTAGTATTGTTTCTCACTTACACAGCGAGACAAATATCAGTGTTAAGTTAGGAATTCACTGTAGCAACATCAAACAGCCGTTATCTAGCTTTGAATATTTGCCTGCTCCGTTTGAATAGATCTTTTTTAATATTTCATTTAATTGCAGTTTCAAATGAAGCAATATGGAAATATGAAATTAAATCGTAATGAATCCCGTTATGCTGATAGTTGCACAAGAGATCTAATGTTACAGTCACATCTATATCAAATTTATGGCCATATTCTCACTTAAACCTTCAATGCGTCTGCTTTTCGAACAGGTTCACCCTCTCGTCATGCCACATCCTCTAACTAAACCTTGAGGGCATGTTGGCTAAACTGATACCACCACCATCAGACTTTGTCCCTTTAAAAGCAGGACACTCTTGGTGGGCTTTTTGGAGGAGCTTTGCAGAAACAGACGGTCTCCTACTGCAGAGTGGGTTGAGGTCCAGGGAGCACCATGAGTTTTTTTTTTTTTTTTTTTTTTTTTTTTTCTCGTCGTATCCCCATCTCTTTGGAAACCAGAAAGTAGCAGAGTGCCATCTTTCCCCCCTACAGAGCTTCCAGAGAATCTCGCCACAATCTTCCCCTCAAACACTTTGTTTGTCTAACCCCTTCAGTGTCCCTGACAGAAATAGCCCACAGAGCCCTCGTTCCTCCCGCCATACACACATATGTAATGTCTCTCGCTCTCAGTGTACTATTTTTTTTTCTTTCTTCATGCATCTCATTCTGTTTATCTGGCCCTAGCACAACCTTTCATGAAATTATCCCCTAATGATGAGTAAAAAAAAAAAAGGTATGTTAATGATTGAACAGCTCTTTTACAGCAACACGTTTCCCTTAAAGGAGTAGTGGAGACTAAATGGTTGGATGGTTGTAACACTGAACATGACCATCATTCAATTTCACTTTTGGCTTATAATTTGGTTTGTGATCAGGTTAATGCAAGTTAAATGACAAGTATCATCTAAACCAGGAGATACACTCTTGTTTAATTTGACACAGTATATAATATCTACTCAACATTTAAGAAGATAGTTTCAAGACTTTCACTTTTGTTTTTTCACTGAAGAAAAAGTCATACAGGTTTGAAATGACATGAGGGTGAGACAAAAATTATATTTGTGGGTGAAATATTCCCTTTGTTACACAACCATCCACAAACATGATGAATACTATATGGGCATCACTGTTGCAATATTTGACATGTCTTGAGTTTTTGGGACACTTTTTTCAGTAGCATCACCTTTCCTGATCTCCATCCACACTGCACGCTCGCCTTTTAGGGATGCATCCGGTTCTGTCATGGAATTTGTGTGCACAAACAGCCCTTCCTCACCCTCCACCCACCCCTTCCCCCTCACTTGTAAATTAAATCCACATAACAGAGATCGATGGCTGCCTCCTAATCATGTTAGACGTATTGTTTTAAAATACCAGCGCTCAGCTGGTGAATCCTGGTGCTCTTCTGTTTGTCCCTGTTTAAGAGATCAGACCTCTTTAGCTCCCATCTTCCTCTCTCTCTCTCTCTCTCTCTCTCTCTCTCTCTCTCTCTCTCTCTCTCTCTCTCTCTCTCTCTCTCTCTCAAGCCCTCTTTTTCGGCTCACCCCTTTCTCTCAATCTGTTTGTTTTCAAAGCCCAGGGAATTGGCCCAAATCCTAGGTATCACATATCTGACCATATTTCAAGCCGAAATTAAGCATGTTAAAACCCTTTTCCCTTTAAAGGTCAGACATTAGTGCTGGTAAAAATTGATCTGTGGGTTTTATGAATTTAGCCCCTGTGTTGGAGCCGCTTTTGTAATGGGAAGATTCAGTGGGGGAAGCTTAACACGGCATTGTTTTGCTTTGACAACGCAGCCACGAGAGCCTCTGCAGCTGTTCCCCCTGCTTACAATGGCAGATTAATTAACACAATCATGTGCTGCTGGCTTCAGCTCAACACGCAGGTCTGCTCTGGGACAGATAGGTAAATCCTATACATGCCTTTCCAGACAGCGCATATTCTTGATGGGCTTCGCTACTAGATATATATTTGCAATGTGACTGGTCAGCCTATCGAGGCGAGAAACGGCAGAAACGATGGACTACAAACGAGAAGGAGAGGCCTTGGCTGATTGAACCAAAGCATTGCCGGGAAGTGTTGTCTGTTTCAGAGCAGCACTTCCTCTACCCAACCCCTCCCCCTTGAGCTGCCAGGGCCATTAGCCGGGTTTCCTAATTAAGATTCCGCCGGCCGATCCGTCTCTCTTTCTTAGTTAGTTCCCTGACATTTTAAACTGTCTATTATTCCACCCGGCTTTCAGGTGCAATGCTGTGTAAATGGCAAGTCAAAAAATTATGTATCTCTCATACAGTTATCCATCAAGGACTATTAGAGGGAGCGGTCTGGGCGCTTAAATCATTACCGAATGCTGTGATCTTTCCCGATTGATCTTATCGCTCACATCCACTGTCATTCTGTTACCACACTTCATCCGTCCATTTCTCCCCCTCCCCTTCCTCCCTTTTCAGCACTCTCTCTCTCTCTCTGCACCACGCCCGTGTTTGCTTTTCAACATGACCACAGAGTGTCGATATCTCAACCTTGCACCCACTTCTCTGTTGATATGATGATCACTTAACAGTCAAGAGCAAAGGATGATGGGAAATAAGGGCGTCATCAGAGGCAGCGACGGCAGCAGCCGAGCAATTATGTTTCCTTCAGACCAAATGCTCTGCCATTAATGAAATCCCTTATCACCCTGGAGAGGAGCAGGATGCTGGGACAGGTGCGGGAGATGCGCGTCGCTCATTTATCTTGTTTCCCGGAATGAAGGGGAGAAGCGAAATACACAGACGGGGAGGCAACAAGTGCGCGGCGAGTTCAATCGCTGTAAATAATGTGTTTCTCAGTTACATATTTTAAACTTTGATTGGCAGCTTTGGCTAATTCTATTTTGAGGTGTGTAAATATAGGGCCTCATCAGAAAAGCCTTGGCACGCAAGCTTTCAGTGTCTAAGATTTGTTTGCGAAGGCCTGCTTGTGAATGGGTGGGAGTGAGAGAGAGAGTGAGAGAGATGAGGGGATGTCAATCGAGTGTCTGACATCCTGCAGTGCCTGTGAGCTGCGGATAGCATTTGAAGCATTTGCCCCAACAACAAGGTGTCTGCCCTTTACCAAAGCGGGGAGATCCATGTTAGTGCCTTCTGGTGCCTTCGGAAGGGGGGGCGGAGAAGAGGGGGGCAGTGGATGGGGTGGCTCTAATGACGTTAATGCTGTGTGAGATTCTGGCTCCTGTTAAAGGAAGCAATCTGATTGGAAACAGTTCTGGGAGTCTGGGAGGTTGGCCCTGGCTCGTTTCATTTAATGACCCATTTCCTCAGCTCGTGCCACAAGCAGTTAACAAAAGTCAAGGTGCCCAGAGGTTCCCCTGCTGGGGGAACACGTCAGACCCTGACTGAAGATTGGGTGGGTGGTATTTTCAGGTCAAGATGGGGTTTTTTTTTTTGTGTGCATCGGATAGTCTTTTGTGTCTTTGAGGTTTTATGTCAACCTGATGTACAATGATTTATGGAAAGGTTAACCTTGTAGTTAGCGCTTAAAACACTTTCACGCTAATAGCGGTAGCAGACCAGAGATGCCGCTGTGACTTTCGTGACCTTCTAGCGGAGTCGCTGCGGCCCCAGGAGCGACTCCTAATGGAGCTAGTCAACTCTGAAAGCCAAACTTGAGCTCACTCACACATATCAAGCTAATGATCAATTATTAATATTCACAATCTCTAGCCCCAATGTCCCCATATGGGTGTAGACGACAAGCAATTATGTCACGCTTCTCGCTCTTCGGACCAAGCTATGTGAAGCTATTTATAAATATATAAAAGATAGATCTTATTACGCTGAGTTATTGCCCTCTTATTTCAGATGTACAGATTCAGATTAATTTGTAATTAGTCTTGAGATTTTGAGCCTCTGTAGATAAAGGATTCCAAAGTCTATGCTTCATTCCAGAAACACGGATCTTTAAAAAAAAAAAAAGAAAAAAAAAAAAAAAAAAAAAAAAAAGCAAATGCTGGTTGCTGGACTAAAATAGCATAAGCCTAAATGATTGTGCGCTCAGACAAATACAGACACGTATGTCTGAATGCCCTGGCAACAGCGAGCTTGCCAGTAAATGAGTTTTGAAATAAACTGTTATTGTTTAGCTGTAAACATCGAATCCTTGTAATGGAATCTAGGGTCGTGCTTAAGTGACAGTGTGTTGGTGGTATTGTACAAACACAGTCTTTTAAAGATGCGAGTGTGGATCGGGGAAAAAAAGGAGAAAGGAAGAAAAAAAAATTCAAGTATAGGGCACCAAGGCATCTAAAGCTCTTCTCTCGGTAACATTGTTATTTAATTTTCAATATCCTGTCATGGATATTCGTCATTTTCGTAGGGCTAAGGTTCACATTAATTTTCTCCAAATGTCAGATATCTCTCCTCAGATAACAGACAGTGAAATGAAGACATAAGGCTCCATTTTTTTCTGTGGCCCGTGCAATCGCCAGAATAGCTTTAGTCATATAAGAGGGGGAAGTCTATTAATAGTTGAGTCATCAGTGTAGCAGTTTTCTGAAATGGCAAATTGTTAGCTCCTCAATGGTGATTCTTGCTCTCTGTCAATGACCTTCATAACAAATGAACATTTGGTCTGTGGAGGAGATGGGAGCAGGCTTTCTCACTGACATGTGTGAGGGGTGACGCACCGTCAACTGGAACGATTGGAGTTGTAGAAAGAGTCAACAGTGAAAGGATGACGAAGAGAAAGAGAGGAGCAAAATGAAATAAGGTGATGTCAGAAATGTGTGGATGCTTGTCGGTCATGTTAACATATGGTATGTTATGGTCTTTATTTGAATCTCAGTGTTTTAAAACGTTTCTAAGTTTAAAGTATTTTTTTACTCATATACAAAAATATTAATTTATAAATATAATAATTTTGTGAAATCACACCATGTGACATTTTACCTGAACAACCTCTTTTGTCATAAAAATGTCATCTTATTATTTAAAGATACTTGACCTTGATACACAGCCATGAGGGTCTGCATGAGTCCAGTTCGATTTATTTATTCCGAATATGTCTTGATTTGGGAGACAAAATATATTCAAAATATATTTACATTTTGCAGTGATTTTCCTAAAAATCATTCTTCTTTATGATTTCAGGACAGTTTTTTTTGAAATTTTGATTTTATGGCCACAAAAATACCAAACTGAATTTCAACTAAGAAATGATAAACATGCCTATTATAGAAGATATGCAATCAAGATGTATTTTTTAAATAGCTAGGACAAAAAAAATCATCACGTCATTGACCCTGTTAATATCAGTTTAGCTCCACAGACTGTGTACCTACATCTCTCATCCTGCCTGGATGTTTGTAGATATGTTTTCTTCTAAAATTACTCTTTCAGACTTCATTCAGACATCTCACTCAGATTAATGTGGGTTAAATAAAAGATATCCAATGCTATTTTTGATGGATGATGTAACCTTGAGGGGGAGGGACAGTTTTAAAGCTTCTCTGCCCAGCCCTCAGCATCTTGAAATGTATTCTGATGGAGTTGCTCAGTCATGAGACTCTCCTGTGTTTAGGGCGGCATGATAAATCTTTTTATTTCATTTTCCAAGACACTGGACAAGTGCATATAAGAGTAAAAGCGGGGATGTCCTTGACCGCGCAATTTATAGTCCATGTGGCTGAGGCGAAAAAGCCACGTTTTACAGTTCCTGTCAAGATACAGGTTTTTGTTTAAGGCGATACGTGAAGATGAGGAAAACCTTTAATGTTGTCCTGTGTGTAATTCATCATCTTCACATTATAGTGTCAGTCTTTGTGGATGTCTAGTTTGGTAATGTTGTTATTGATCAGACCATCCATATGGTAATTTCCCTAATATCGTCAAGTACATCAGTATTGTTTTAATTCTCATTAATGAAAGCGATAGAGGAATGGCTTTTCAAAGCGTATGGCTTTAGAGGGATGCTAATGGATTTAGAAGGTGCTGTAAAGGGATGTGTAAGTCAGCTTTATGATTGCCTGGTGTACTTGTTGTTGATTTGGTCGGGTGGAAAAATGAATAGGAAATCAATGTCAGGCGAGGAGGGGTTTTTTTCTACCCTGAAAGAGTTTTAAAGGTACAGTGTCGTGCTTAAGTAATGCATGAAAGGCTGTTTAGCTCCACAACAGTCTTTCTTTCTTTCTTTCTTTCTTTCTTTCTTTCTTTCTTTCTTTCTTTCTTTCTTTCTTTCTTTCTTTTCTTTCTTTCTTTCTTTCTTTCTTTCTTTCTTTCTTTCTTTCTTTCTTTCTTTCTTTCTTTCTTTCTTTCTTTCTTTCTTTCTTTCTTTCTTTCTTTCTATTTGGCCACACAAAATGCTTTTGAAAATAATAACTTGTAATTAAAGAGATAGTTCACCAAGAAATACAATTCTGTCATCATTTACTCTCTCTTTGTGGAACACAAACGAAGATATATATATATATATATATATATATATATATATATATATATATATAATACTCCTTGTTTTTGAAAAGTCAGTGGGGTCCAAACACAGACTTTTTTTTTTTTTTTTTTTTAATACGTAAAAGATGACAGAATTAAAATTGTTGGATGAACTGTCCCTTTAAAACCATCACGAATAATTTCTGCATCACACTGTCCCCCTTCTCACAGTTTAACCATAGAGAACATAGTAGCCCTGAACAGACAGCATCCACCCATGCTTCACTAATGATAAAGTTGCCCATTTTACAGAAAAAAAAAAAAAGTGGGCGTCCAATGAATATTTACCACGATTAAGAGCAGCCAGCCTTACTGAAGTGGGGCTTGTAATAAGATGCCCACCCTCAGGGCCCTCACAAGCTCACTAAGGCTTCTGAACATGGCAGAACGTCTCCTCTCATGCGTCAGGCCAGCAGTGGTCACGGCAGTCCCTCTCCTATCCCCTGCATGCTGTGATCACCTTGCAGAATAATAAAGTTAGTGAGACCTCACTGCCTCCTCAGCAGCCCGGGTTTCACTTTCTTTTCAGTGCGTATTTATTAATTTATTTATCTTAATTTTCTTTTCTTTCATTCTGTTTTTTTTCTCGTTTTTTTAATTTGCTGCTCTTTGAAGCCTGAAAGCAACTCGAGAGGAGCAAACAAAGATGGGTGAGTGCCAGGCGGAAACTTATGGCACCATTCCTGTTCCCTCAGCTCGACAGAGGCATAGCCTTTAAAGAGGGAGAGGCGCACCTTCTGTCACTGATGGTGGGAGGGAAGGAGAGATAGACAGAGAGAGAGAGAGAGAGAGAGGGAGGGAGGAAGGGAGGGAGAGGGTTTCTTCAGTCAAGAGTGCTGTCAATGTGGCTCATTTGCACAATTCTGCCACTTTCACCTCTCTGACCTCCTGAGACTCTATCGCGTTGTTGTGTTGGTGCATAATGCTTGGTGTTTGTGAAGGGCACATCTTGAGGAACTCGAGATGCGTTCATCAGATTTCAGTTGTGACTGAGCTGCGCGTGACTTGGCCAAGATCCTATTCTTGTCGAATTTCTTGTGCTTTATGTCGCCCATTAAACTATTGAACTATTGATGTTATTGGTGAAGAGGATTTAGTCAAGCATGTTAAGTCGGGGAAGATTTCTAACTTCTTACAGTCGGAGGGAGAATACTTAAAGCTTAATTTCACCTGACCCTTCTGCCGGCAGGCATAACAAATGTGCTCTAAAAAAGAGAGAAAGAGAGGGAGAGACAGAGAGGGAGAGAGAGAAATGCGGCATTCTGTTCACAAAGCAGAAAAAGGACAATCTTTCCTCCTCCTCTTGTAATCCTACTTTCACTCAGGCTGCCGCTAATAAATATAAATGTTTGTGATTAGCATCGCGGCGGCACAGGTGCATGTTTGTTGCGAGGAGAGGCATGTTCATTAATTTTCAGCGATGAAAAGTGCACTGCGCCATAAACACAGAGTCCAAAAACGCATGGGCTGATAAATGAACGCACAGATTGTTAATGTACCATTGTATGGCTGAGCCTCCACAAGCTTAAAAAAAAAACACAGGATCCTCTTGCCAAATCAGTGCTAGCTGGAGGTAATGTGCTAGCGGCCCCCTTTTTCATGGTCCAGATTACAGAGAATGGAGCTTTAAAAATGTTTTGTGTGTCTGAGTGTGTGTGATTATACTTACACATAGGATATAAGGATTATATAGACAACATAGCTTCCCCCCACACTCGCCTTCCCATCTGATCTTTTGCCGCCATGTGGGCAGTAATTAGTTTTTTTTTTTTTTTTTTTTAAATTAACTGTGGAGTTTGGCTCTTGACTGTGTGGATGGATGATTAGATGGATAACCTGTTCTCTGGTTTGGCATTTCTTAAACAAACACATTTAATACTGTATGTATATATATTACAAATATTACAAAATTTGACATTAACCAGTGTAAAAGTCACTAATTTTTATAAAGTAACAGTGTCCAACAGCGACACCCACAGGTGAAGTTACAGCGGGAGGCGCACCTCCTCTGTCCCCATTGACTTGTAACTGACCCGCTAAAGCATGCAGTGAATTTTGTGGGATGCAAGTGAAATGAATGGGGAAAAGTCAAGTGAGAGGAGACAATGGCTCCATCGCGCAATGATTGGATACGATTGGTTCGTGCAATAAATCCCGCCTCTTGTTTTCGTGTGTTCTGGTATTGGCCCGAATGAAGTTAATGGGAAGACAAATGAATAAGTAAACAAACAACTCAGCCACTTAATTATCTCCGCTTTATATCACGTCAAAATCAAACTTGAAGTGGCCTGAAAACACTATGACTGTGGGTTTTTTTTTTTTTTTAAGTGAGCAATCAGCTCGGTGAAATTAAAGGTACATCTTCGTGTCTGTGACCAGCTACAACAAGCTTGATGAATGCTGGAAATAAGTAGACTATTAAAAGAAAAGCTGAACATTAGTTCACAAATAAAATGTATTGTTTAAATTGTTACCAGCTTTTATTTAGTATTTTGGAATAAATGAAAAAATGCGTAAAACACTAAGTTGAATACATTTATATACTTGGTTTTAATGAATAGAACATACTATTAGCTAAACATACATAGTGTAAAAATACAAAATAGAATGTATTTGGTCTCTCTTTTTATGTAATGAGCATATATATATATATATATATATATATATATATATATATATATATATATATATATATATACAAAAAGAGAGACCAAATACATTCTATTTTTATATATATATATATATATATATATATATATATATATATATATATATATATATATATATATATATATAATATTATTATTTTATTTTTATTATTATTATTATTATTATTTAATTATTTATTCATTAATTTTTGTTTTGCTGTATATTCCAGAGCAAAGCTGTTCACGTATAACTACAACTGTAGAAAATAATGAAACAAAAAAAAAAACGCTCAGAGCGAGAAAATGCTGCTTTCCTAGAGACCGAGAAAAAAAAAAAAACTGAATTTGTTGAAAATGGGTTGTTTTTCAGTCACAGCAAAAATGTTTTATTAGGGGACTGCCGAACACCTGCCTTAAAATGTCGTTTCAACATCTCCCGAATGCCATTTTGCTTAATTGACTTGGAAATGGCCCAAATGTATTGCTGAATGCAGTCTAATTAATATTAATAATAAATGCCATTATTAACATCAAAGAACATCTGGTGCCCCTGTTTACCCACATGCCTTATATGTAGCACATTTTGCGGCTGTTTCATCTCACAAACAGAAAGGGGGTAAACACTTTTTGAATTTAGTGTTTATTTATTTATTTATTTAAATTCTAGTTTGCCTCCATGAATTTATTACCTCATTGACACGCAGGTCAGCATGTACCGCCTGCAAGCAAGAGGGCTTGCTCTCATAGCCAGTGAATCTTACAAACGTTTGGAGAGATTTTTTTTTTTTTTCTCTCTCCCATGGGCAGGACTTGGTTGTGGTGGTACCATGGAGGGTTCGGGGTCCCTGGTGTACTCCTTAAAATAAATAAATAAATAAATAACTGCTTGTGCGAGCATCTGTGCCAAGGGGCCGCATTAGGAGTTTTAGCCACCATAAATCAGCAGGCTAAATAACTTTAATCTAAAATTTCATTAAGTAGTCCTTGTCAGGTAGTAAAAGGAGGGGATAATGCAGTGGTGTTTAATGATAATTGGTGTTTGGTTAATAAATTCTGCGAGTTCCGATTACTTTCTAGCAGTCGGCGGAATGCTAGCCTCAGCAGTGTAACTAAACCTCAAATTGATTAACTCGCCTGAACCAGACTGTTCACAAAGATGGCACCAGTCCAAATCAAAAAAGAGAGAGTGCAGCGTGCGCATCAGCCGGATGGTGTTGTGTTGCTCCAGCGTAAGGAAATCAGCTCCCCCCGGGCGCATTTTTAAAAGCCTAATGCCTTTCAAATGATGTCATCACATTTTACCTTCTCTCTCTCTGCTTTTTACTATCTAAATCCAAATGTTTCTCTCACATTTTCCTCGGGTGCTACAGAGGAAGGAAGGTCAATGACTGACTGTGGCACGTGACACATTATTCTAATGGATAGGGGAGACATCTTGTGTTTTTATGATTGTTTCTTTTCTTTTTTTTTCCTCTGAAAGTGATATGCGAGTAATCAGAACCACAGGCTGATTTAGAGTGGAAGTGTGATTGTGAGAGATCCATTAAAGGTGTGTGTGTGTGTGTGTGTGTGTGTGTGTGTGTGTGTGTGTGTGTGTGTGTGTGGGGGGGATGTCATAGTGGGCCTTTGTTGTTGTTTGTTTTTTATTAGTAGGATCAGGGTGTGGTCAATCTGGAGAGATTTGAGACACACACACACACACACACACACACACACACACACACACACACACACACACACACACACACACACACACACACACACACACACACACACACACACACACTTGTCACTGAGACAAACACATTTTCCTTCACCATCCATTTATAGACACACACGCGCACACAACAACTTACCAGCGTCCATAATCGTGTGTGTACGTCAAAGAGACAGAGCAGACAGCAGGGTGAGCGACACACCTCCTCCCAGATGGCTTTTCCCAGTGGCCTCCTGTCCTGTTCTATTGTTCTGGCATGTTCCAGAATGCTGGTCCGGTAAAGCCCCCTGAACACCTCGCTTTACATGTATGTACCATTAACCGCCTTGTTTTGGTGCAACAAACTCAATGGACAATGAGATATGGATATTGATATGTTGTGTCAAGCGCTTGGAGATGCTTTTTATTATTGGTTACGGCAGCAAAAAGCTCATAAGCGAATCCAGTGGTCGATGAAATATTTATGGAGATGGAGATGATTGATACCAGCGTAGTCTCAATAAGCAAGTTAATCATAAATTACAGATGTAACTTCATTATCCCCATGTCTAATTAGTCAGACTGTAAACATCTATAAAGGAATGCTGTAGCATTCCATAATGTTTTGCTTAGGCCCTGGACTAAAGAGTTATTGTTTTCAGGCTTAACTGGATAATATATGAAGGCCGTGGCTCGCTTGTGACAATCGTTTTAAAGCTGTGTCTCTTAGAGATTTTTCTTTTGCATAAAAAAGGGCTGAGAAATGGAAAATCAATATGCAGAAAATAGTTATAGGTGGTGGGTTATCGAGAATCTCTCTGTTCCAGACACCCTGGGCCGAGAGATGATGCGTAATATATGGGGTGACCTTCAAATGTCATAAATGTGTTGTGCAATAAACTGTCAATATTTGTGGTTATTTGGTGCAGGATGACTTTTACAGTAATTGGAACAGCCGTATTAAAAGCTGGGGAGCAGTCAGCTGATTAAAGACAGCCCTGCTGGCCTGTGTATGTGTGTGTGTGTGTGTCTGTCTGTAAAGAGAGAGAGACCGTGAATAAAGAACAGAGTTACCTGTAAAGGCTTTGTATGCTCATGTATCTGTCTGTCTGATGTTACAGTATGTAGGTAAGAATGAGAGCGACATGACTGATGGTTTACGTTAAAATCTGGATCTAAAGGAACATTTAATGTTGTCTGAGTAATGATTGGCACTCAAATACCACATTTATTTTTGCATATACAATATACGGTGTGTATATGAGTGTGTGTGTGTGTGTGTGTGTGTGTGTGTGTGTGTGTGTGTGTGTGTGTGTGTGTGTGTGGTTGGTTGTGGGACAATAACATCCTATCTCTTCGCTAAAAGCCCATTGGAGTAATATTTGTAAGCGTCTGGGTACCAGGCTAAAGTGGGTCAGAGTCTGCGTTTGTATTTGTTTCGTTGTGAGTATATGTTTGGGTCAGAAAATGGGGGCACACATCACAATGTAACACGTGTAGGCAAAACGGAGGCAGCAAATTGCAGGAATGTGATCAGTCACAAGAGAGAAGGAGATGCTGACTTCACTCTTTCTTTTTTAACTTCTCAAATCTCATTTGATTCTTAAAAGAGGGTAGAGAAATGGAGAAAAAAACGCAGAAAGAAAGAAAGATTATTCGTACAAAAGCTTTTGATTGAGGCAAATGGTTGCTAAAGTGGGTTGCGCCATTCAGACGACGTCTCTCCCTACACACACACCATATCATGTGTAGGCGCAGAAATAAGAAAGCATTTACAAACTGTGTTTTTTTTTTGCACTGTGGCTGGTCACACGCTCGCAGACCTTCTTGAGTTGAAGTAAAGACACAGAGCCAAATGCCATTACAGGGTAATCGTGTTTTTTGGATATGGGAATTTTTTTTTGTTTGTTTCTCATTAATAACACACAGTATTTGAATTTTAATAGAAACTGATTTTTTTTTTTTTTTTTTTTTTTTTTTTTTTAAACAGGAAATTGAGTTAGATTGCCCTATTTATTTATTTTTCTTTTCTAAATAATAAAATAAAATAAAATAAAATAAAATAAGGTTTTTTTCACATTTTATTTGATCATTTTGAGTTTTATATACACTACTGGTCAAAAGTTTGAGAACGGTAAGATTAAATGTTTTTAAAGAAGTCTCTTCTGCTCACCAGGGCTGCATTTATGCTAGTAAAAATACAAAAAAGCTGTAATATTGTGAAATATTATTAAAATGTAAAATAACTGTTTTCTATTTGAAAAGTAATTTACTCCTGTGATGCAAAGCTGAATTTTGAGCATCATTACTCCAGTCTTCAGTGTCACATGATCCTTCAGAAATCGTGATGATTTGCTGCTCAAGAATGTTGAGATGTATGAATCAATGTTGAAAGCAGTTGTGTAAAACATTTTTTTTTTTTTTTTTTTTTTTTTTTTTAGGATACTTTGATGAATAGAAAGAAGAACAGTATTTATCTGAAAGCTTTTTAACACTGTACTACTGCTCAAAAGTTTTGGGTCGGTAAGAATTTTAACTTAAAAGACTTAAATTAGAAATAAGATTAACTTAACTTAATAAGAAATGAACTTAACCTAAAGAAATGAATACATTTATTCATCAAGGATGCATTAAATTGATCAAGTGACAGTATACACATTTATAATGTTGCAAAAGCTTTCTATTGCAGATAAATGCAGTTCTTTTGGACTTTCTATTCATTAAATAATCCTGAAAAAAATTTGTAAACAACTGCTTTCAACATTGATAATATTAATATGTTTCTTGAGCAGCACATCAGCATATTAGAATGATTTCTGAGTAATGATGCTGAAAATTCAGCTTTGAATCAGATAAATAAATTTCATTTTAAAATATATTCAAATAGAAAAAGTTATTTTAAATTGTAAAAATATATCTCACAATAATACTGTTTTTTTGCTGTATTTTAGATAAATGAATGCAGCCTTGGTGAGCAGAAGAAACTTCTTTAAAAACATTTAAAAAATCTTACTGTTCTCCAACTTTTGACTGGTAGTGAATCAATATATATTTCCTCCTTCTTTTTAATACTTATTTTTTATTTTATTTTTTTATTTGAGGGTTTACAGAGTAAATAAAATAAAATACATTTTAAAAAAAGAATATAAAATAATGCACATGGTGGGAAAATCTCTAGTAGGCAAGTGTAACTTCTCAAAGGACCTGACCTGGTCTTGTATCACATTAACTTCACTGGAGTGTCAAATGCTTCACACAATATGAGATCCCCCTGTAACTCACCATGCTGTAACACTGCTGACATCTCACATATAAGCATAGTGACTAATTATCTCCAAGTGTGGACTTGTTGACACTCTTAGACATTATTGGTGTGACAATTGCTCAATCATAGCGGCCCTTCGTTATCACTGTCTCCCATCAAGCTCCCTGCCGACGTCACCTGTCAAAACCAGGGCGCCACGGTGAAACGAAGACCCTGTTGCTGACATTGCTGTTCTCTCTTTTTTTCCCCTTTGTATTGTTCATTTCAACACAATCTGCCATATGCTTCCCACTACAGATGATGAGAGGCTGGATAAAACATTGGGACGTGAGTGTACTTGGGTGGGGGTCGGGGTGATATCTCTAAAGAAAGCTTCTGAACTGTCAGCGTTCTGTCAGGTTGCGGAGGGTGGGGAGGGGGGAAAGTGATGCACATGAACTCATTGATGTGCTTGACTTTGTGTGGCGTTAGCAGATTTGGGTGGCAAAACCTGAAAGGATGGAGAACAACAGAAGGAACAAGACGAGAAAAACCTCTCTGGCATGTTGCTGGTTTGAAGTGAAACAGAACAGTCGTTGACTTATGTCTTCCTCTGTTTCTCTGTTTCTCAGATGTCGGGGATGAGATGACGAAACCTGTGAGTGCTGTCCAGCCCCCCACTACCCAGCACCGGGACAGGAGTGTGGGTTCAAGCATGAAGGACTGCCCCTACTGTGGCAAATCTTTCCGCACTTCCCACCATCTGAAGGTTCACCTAAGAATACACACAGGTGAGCGAAAAGTCCATGAAGCAAATTTACTGCATTTTAGGCCTTTACATTCATTTAACATGTATAGTTACATACATGTAAACTGAATCACAGTTTAGGTTTTTTCCTGGTGTAAAATGATTCCACTTTAGTGGAATTTAAGAACACTGAGCCCATAAATGAACTTCAGGTATGTGAGGGAGGACGCCCCAGCCCAGCAGAGTAATGATGTGAGCAGTGCTGGTCCAGTGGCTGTCAGGAGACCCTGCTGTTCCACCCAAGAGCAAGGCTGAGGCTCACTAGCAGGCACAGCTGGCCTAGTTAACATGCAGGATAACCAGGATAAGCACTCAGAGGTCACCTTAGATTCAGCACACTGCTGTCTCTGTTTATGTATATGAGTGTTAAAATTTAAGTGACAGCCTCTTTTAATATAATAATTATAATAATAATCATAAAGTAGTTTATTCTTTTGAAAACAACAACAATAATAGCAATAAAATTATATATATTTTCATTTAATTTTTAAATGTATATACAGTATACCTGTCAAAAGTTTGGAAACATTACAATGTTTTTTTTTTTTTTGTCTCTTATGCTCTCCAAGGCTGCATTTATTTAATTAAAAAAACCTGTTTTCTATTTGAATATATTTTAAAATGTATTCCTGTGATGGTAAAGCTGTATTTTCAGCATCATTACTCCAGTCTTCAGTGTCACATGATCCTTCAGAAATTATTCAAATATTCTTTTTGGCACTCGGGTAAAATTTCTTATTATTGTTAATGTTGAAAACATTTTTGTGGAAATGGTGGTATTTATTTTATTTATTTTTTTGAGTAGAAAGTTCAATGAAATTTTTGTAACATTATACATTTCTTTACTGTCAACTTTGACCAATTAAATGCTTCATTGATTAATACAAGTTTTTATTTCTGTCACTTTTTTTGTTTGTTTGTTTGTTTTGATGTTTGAATGGGATCATTGTTTCCACACAAATGTTAATGTTTTCAACATTGATAATAATAATAATAATAATAATAATAATAATAATAAATGTTTCTTGAGTGTCAAATCATCATATTAGAATGATTTCTGAAGGATCATGTGACACTGAAGACTGGAGGAATGATTTGCTTTGTCATCTGTCATTTGTCATCAGCTTTGTCATCACAGAAATATATATATATATATATATATATATATATATATATATATATATATATATATATATATATTCAAATAGAAAATAGAAAAATTATTTAAAAATGTAATCATATTTTCCAATATTACTGTTTTTATTGTATTTTTGATTAAATAAATGCAGTCTTGGTGAGCATGAGATGCTTCATTAAAAACATGAAAGAATTGTAACGTTTCCAAACTTTTGGCAAATCCCGCTTCTTTCCTTAACTGTAAACTGTAATCACTCGCAGCTCAGGGAATCGATGGTTGCTATTTTTTTGGTATGTGCATACAAGGAAGAGCAGAGACCACCCAGATGGTGTTTGTCCCACTTAATAAGAAGCACATAGCTGCGCTATTCTGAAGCATTAAGGTTGATTATAAGGCATGCTTAACAATGAAGCTGATGTGTAACTCTCATAGCCTGCAGTATTTTCATCTTCGGTTATAACAGAAGCTCAGGAAATAAAGTTACATTTTAATACAGTACTCATATGAAGTCTGCAGATCGCTGTCATCTGCATTTGTTATTTTCTAATATGGACTGTGAGGCAGTTGAAAAGAGTGATTTACCTTGAAATCACTCGAAGAAAGAAATCTTTAAACTGTTATGTAGCACATGGCTAGATAATGCTGCACATACAAGAGTGTCAAACATACGTGTAATGACAGGCAGTCACAGTGAAGTGTTTAAATTTTCTTTAAACAGAGGGGTTAAGGCTTTGGACAGGCTGGTTATGTCCTCCTAGCAGGAGAGCAGTGGATGGAGTGGGGAAATATGTTTCTAGCTGAGGGAGGTTGAGTTATGCCTGCTCGGAGCAGGGGGTAAGGGTCCCCAGTAGGGCCGTATTTCAGCCGAGAGGAAACAGAGGCCCTCGTCCCAAGCCTCCGTTAACTCACTCACTCACTCCACGCGCCGGGATGGCCCACGTGTGTGCGGTGTGGCAAGAGCGCGTTTACACACAGACGCTTCACTTTCTGTCGATGCAGCAATTTACACAAGCCCTGATGTACTTGCAAGATGTGTGACTCTTTGCTGATCGGTTATAGGTTTGTCATAAAGATTCCTGGCTGACAGACGTCGGAGATACGGCGCAGGTCTCGGGTTGCTCTGCTCGAATAATTTACAGGAACAACAGGCCCTTCCAATCAGGCTGAAACTATGCCATTGACATTAAATAAATATCCTGCCTTGATTTAAAGCAATCAGACATGCGGATGACACAAAGCGGGCCTCAATCCCGATGCCGTTATCCCATCACAATGGCGTTGCTTACTGAGGAGGCCAGGGCATTGTGTGACACAATGTTAGATTAATGACTCTCTAACGTCGGCTTGAAAGGAATGAAGTGAATTTAAATTTCTCCAAAAGTTAAAGAGCTAATGTTACAGTATTAATTTCCTCTCCAACAGTGAGCGGGAAAATATCCATTAGTGAAATTAAGCACAGTTTTCTAGGTAGCTAACATTGTGCAGCGTATAGTGTGGGGCCACAGCTAATGAACACTGCAGTGGGTGATATTTCATTATACAAATTAATGCTCACATTTTAATGGGAAAGTCACATAATGAATCTAGGCTTCAGTGACAGCAATTAGAGACACAGATTGTCCCCTTCTGGACAAGGCAGTATTTAGCAGTAAGCAGCTGTAGATAAAAAATAAAAAGGTCCTTGCTCCTGACAATGGCTACGCATAACTTGAGGCTATAGGAGAACCAACATGCCAGACGAATCACCTTTGTTTGAAGAGAGACAGAGGACAGACAGGCATCGGCCGTGTGAGTTCACCTTGGTGATTGGGAACCATTATGCATCTTGACTTGGATTGAACCGAGGAAGGTTGGCTCACACGGCTGGATGGAGGTTTATGGTTGTATCGAACATCATTTTGACGGTTTACTTTGAAGAGGGAGAGAGAGAGCGATTAAACTCAGGTCTGTGGTCAGTTGCTACTGTTCCAAACCATAAGCAATAAAGTATAAGTAAATAACAAAGGTCACTTATAAGCCTCCCTGATGGAAATCTGATAGTTTCACTAGCGAGTTTTTGCCTGGTGCATGATTTTGCGGTTTCGTTTTATTCTTATTTTATTTCTGTTGTGTTTTTCTTCTCTCTGGTAATGCTTATTTGCTTACTACATGGTGAGTTAGTTCTCTAAAAGTCTTTAAGATGAATGGAAGGATTGAAGTAATGGGCCATACAGTAAAGGGTAATTTAAAATGTAAATAGAAGTTGTGGGTACTACGTGGAAGGCTTAAGAACTCGAACACCTTGACATTCTTGTTTCTACATTTGGCATAGATAAAGCATAGCTTAAGGAAGGAAAAAAACACACATCTATTTTTCCACTGCAGTCAATCTCTCTATCGCTCTCTCTTTCTATCCCCTGTGGAATGCAGGCTGACTTTTCACCATTCTGTAAAGCCATATGGAAATTCATCTTAAAGTATGTCATATCTATTAACTATTTTAATTGCCTTTCTGTAAAGGCTGTGGGTGTTTATTCTGAACTGTTACTATGGAGTCATGACAAATCACACAAATCCATATGAAATCAGTTTGCGCTGGACTTCAAGTGTTGAGATTGAACACTCTCTGTTAGAAGTGAACTTGAGAAATGATAATGGATATGTACAACTCACAGTGAGAGGTCTCTGCAATTTATATAAAGCCTGTCACACTATACCAGATGGCAATTTGATATGTATTTTTTCCTCCCTATTTTTATTAACACAGTCCATCAGCCATAAGAGTGAGCTTTGGAAACTTTTTGAGAGAGTTTTGCACACTCTCATTTCAAAAGATGAAAAATAATAATCTCTTTACCTCTCTGCCTTGGCGATCCATTTTGTTTCCCTGAGGTTGTGTTGTTTGTGTGGATATCAATTAAAAGTGGATTAACGGGTACATAATGACCTTTAGCAGTAAATTGTGTGTAATGTTGCAAGGCAGGATACAGTATATTCCCCAGATGTCACACGTGCCCCTGACGTATGATGGAGCAGATGTCTTACTGAGCCCAAATGGTGCACAAAGAACATGCCACACGCACAGAGACTTACACAGGCACTTGAACACACACTCACATAAACATACCAGTGATAGTGTTCATGTTTCAATATACTATATATATATATATATATATATATATATATATATATATATATATATATATATATATATATATATATATATATATATATATGCATAATAGGCCTATATCGATTGGTATGAATGATAGTTTTTACCATTTCATATTTTATTAGCTTAATATTTGTATCCTAATATATTTTTTTAAGTATAAATTTAGATGTTATCAGTATTTTCATAAGCAGATGCCCAAGATGGGGTGGAGAAGAGCAGATCACTCTAATTGTATTCTAATTTTGGGTACAGAATATCATTCCTTCCAGTTAAAGGAACTGAAAATGATCATTTGCATCAAGGACGTTTCCTTATTGAATCACACCAAGCCTCTGTTATCCTGCTCAGAGGATAAGCACTTATTGGGTTAAAAGCTCATCTTGTATGATGCCTTTTGAATATGCGCTTCAAACACTCTTGTGTAAAAGAACAAAAGACGGCCCTCTTTCTCTTTTTTTCTCACCCTCTCCCCCCTGCCCTTCACTATATGTCCCTCTGTATATTTGTTCCTTATCAATATAGTATTGAGTTTATGTTTGCAATCCTTTATTTAGGAAGCTGTGCAGTGGGTCTGCAGATCTTCCATTCTTTTTCTGGAATGGCGCCCTCCAAATAATGATAAATTACTTGAGCACTATGCCATTTGCTAATTATATCCATGATTTACTACAGAGCCAGACTTAAATCATTCAATTCAGTCTTGCGTAACAATGCAACATTTTTTCTGGGTTAAAAAATGTTTTCCATGTGTATAATCTAAGTGTTTATAGCCACACACACACACATTGAAAAACATGCCTTTATTTTCATTTTCCCATATCTCTCGAAACTCCCTCCCTCACTGTCTTTTTTTCTACCTCGCACAACATCATTTCATTCCTGAATCATTACAGGGTCTCAAAAATCAAGCCTTGCATTTAGTTTATTGCTTATTGATCTTATAAATCTAGCTTTCATTCCAAGCCTATTCTAATTGTTGTCAGAAAGTATTTTATATCGATATTGATTGGATCATGCAAATGCAATTTAGACTCTTTCTCTTGTTAAATGCTGCTCCCTTTTCACTTTTAACAAGAATTCTTGTACATTTGCATGTGTTTCTAAACTGCCTGCATGCCTTCTTTTACAGTACATTTCATGCTGGTTAGCATTTTGTAATCCACAGTGTGAGGCTGCCTTATGAGGAATGCTCATGTGCACCACATATGGTGTGTTTATATCATTTAGACTATCTTCACTCTCAAATGAGGGCCTTTTATTAGGTGCATTTTGGACTGTGGGGTCACAGTTGTCCTCCAGGGGGAATGAAGAGCTTCTGTGGGGCTTGATTTATCCTCACAATGATAAACTGCAAATAGAGAATGTCCACAGAAAAGCTCAACCACCAAGGTAGAGGCTTGACAGCAGACAAGGCCAGAAGAGAGACAAGTGAGAGAGCGAGAAAAACATCAGCAACCAGCAGCACCACAAGCCTGCAGTTCCCCATGTGAACAGAGATAACATCCAGACAGTTTTGTTGTCAGTTGAAAATATGATCTCTGTAGTGGACTGAAAGCACCATATGGTGATATGTTTTTTATGGCGCTGACGTGAGTGATGGCTCACTCCTAGGAGCTGGATTGAGCTGGATCGACCCGTATTGAAACTCCTCCCTCCTCTCAAAAAGGCTGATGGACTGTTTACTAAGTGATAAATGTGGTCGAACACTGCAGAATGTGAGATTTAGAGAGGCTTGACGTAATCCCTGACATGATTCCTGTCAAATATTTACATGTTGTTTTTCATTTTGCTCTTCTTTTGACAGGTGGAACAAGCCCAGGGTTCCTGCTGAGCTTTTTGGCACCTATATTATTGTTGCTGTACTGACATCAGATCTTGTCTGTCTTTGTTTCTTTCTATCACTCTCACTGTAGGTGAAAAGCCCTACAGGTGCCCTCATTGTGACTATGCAGGCACTCAATCAGCTTCTCTGAAGTACCACCTGGAGCGCCATCACCGTGAGCGACAGAATGGAAGCGGCCCCTCAGCCAACCACCCTCCATCTTCTGAACACAAGGATGACCACGGCAAGAACAGCAGTGGCAGTGGGGTCTTTGCTCGTCCTGATGTCCTTCGTGGGGTGTTCAAAGGCATGATGCCCTCTGGTCTTGACTTCAGAGGGGGTCAAATGCTCCCACACCAGTGGGCTCCACCAGGAATGCTCTCACCCAGAGACAGAGACCGTGAAAGGGAACGTGATCGCCATGGACCGGGGCCAGAGCCCACCACGGAGAGCATAAAAAGTCCTGAGGGACCAGCCTCTGCAGGGGACAGTCCTGCCAGCTTCTCTGACCTGGGCCGGGCCTACCAGAGTATGGTGGGAAATGGAGTCAACTTTCAGGGCTCCCTGCAGGCTTTCATGGACAGCTTTGTTCTCAGCTCCATGAAGAAGGAGAAAGAGATGAGAGAGAGTCAGCTGCATGGCCAGCACTTTAGCCAGGAGAGTGCTGAGGCTAAGAACAAAAGGACCAGTGAGGCTAACCAGGAAGAAAATCCCACCAATGATGTCAAACCAGCTGAGGGTGGCCGCTCCCAGTATGAGCCTCTGGATTTGTCTGTTAGACCTGAAGCAGGGTCCCTCCCTGGAGCCTCCATCACCATCCAGGACAATGTCGCCTGGCATGGCTGCCTCTTTTGCTCCTTCACAACTGCCTCTGTGGAGCTGATGGCCCTCCACCTCCAAGCCAACCACTTAGGTAAAGGCAAGTGTGGCCCAGGCAAAGATACTAAGGAGCACCTCCTGGGAGAGCCTTCCCATGCTGGCAAATCTACTGGCTTGGCTCCACCACCACAAGGCCTTCTTCATCACCATGAGGGAGCCCCGTCCAGGGACAGAGAGACTGAGTCTGGGGATCTGAAGGGACAAGCAGGCTGGTCCAACCATCTGGAGCAGCCCCCGCATGGAGCCTCCATTGGAGCATTCTCCAGTGACTTCTACAAGCCCTTTGGTCCTGTGTATGACGGCACTGCTAGGGGGCCTGTTGGATTCCTGGATCAGCAGCAAATTCAGCCAAATGATATGGGTGGTCAAGGCCCTCTGGACGACCTATCCGATAAGGCATCTTGCAGCGAGATAGAGGCATCTGAGGAACATGGTGGCCAGTCTGAGGAAGATGAAGTGAGTCGTGACAAATTGTTGCCCAACCCCACTGCTACAGAGAGGCATATGCGTTCAGATGACGAAGAGGAACCCGGAGAAGAAGAAGAGATGGAGATGGGTGATGCTGAGGAGGAGGATCATGGATCCATGCAAATGCTTCCTGATTCTCCATTGTCAGGGAAGGACATCCAAAGATGCAAGCTAACTATGGGCCCCCAAAGCTCTGGGCTTTCTCCTCCTCAGCCTTCCACCCCTGAGAAGCAGTGGCAGCAGCAGGCAGGCCTTGGTCTTCTCTCCTCGAGCAGTGGTCCTCCTGGCCTGGTAAAGCCTGATCAGGCCCACCTGGAGCATCAGATGAACATGCTATCTGTCCTAAGGGCCTACAGTTCAGAGAACCTCGCAGCCTTCAATGGAGGCCTTGGCGGCGGCTCCAATGGAGGAGGCAGTGGCACCAGCAGCATGAAAAGAAATGACCCCTCTGGTGAGTATGACAACATAAACCCATTTTTTTTGTGTCATAAATCAATGAACCATGACTTTCAAAATGACTCTCTGTTATACATACACACTCTCTGGCAAGTAAACACATGATATACACTACATTATGAGCAGCACATCATCACTACAGAATCTACTATTTCTTATTTGTGAACCAATTACGCATTTGTTCAATGTCTCCCTCATTGGTCAGAAACGCACCAATACTCTCTAAAGGAGCAAGATTTGCTTTTGAGTGATTTCAACCTTATTTCAGGCAAGTTTAGAGACCATCAGGATGACAAAGTAACATATTAATCTTTATTATATTGTCATTTTACAAGAGCTCCAGTCCCACCCTCTCTCCTTCCCTCCTCTTTCTGGGAATAAGGGTGTCTGCTTTGAAGCAGACCAGGAGCTGATGGTCCCTGTGTCATCTCTAGCACACAGAACTTAACTATCTTAGCTTTCATAAAGGCCTCTCCCAAAAGCCCATTACTTTATAAGAGCCCGGGATCTATGGCCTTGTGAAAAATGATCTGTCAGCTTTCATGATTCTGCTAAGGTTACTGGTGCTCCTTGAGACTACTGTGGTTCACACTGCCCTTTCTGTAAATTTGGTGATAAAAAGAAAAAGAGAGTAACCATGAATGAAAAAGAAAGTAAATCTCCAAGAACTGAATTTGTAGTTTGGTTTGGGCAGTTATAGTAGAAAGTAAGCCACAGTCTTTAGACATCTTTTTAAAGGCTATTTCTTAGTTGAAAAATGACTTAAAAGTAAAACAGTCAGGTAATAAAGAGTAATAAATGTGTCCTCTATTTTCCTTTTGCTTTTAATATATTATTAATTAAGGAGACGCTAATTCTCAGTTGATATAGACGGTCTTAGTTTGATGCTTTACATTGGTGTTATTATTTGTACTCTGCAAACACAGAGGAGTACACTTTTTTTTTTTTTTTTTTTTTTTTTGTGCTCCCAGTAAAACAATCTACTGCAAATATGTGTAGGATTAAACAGCGGGATTCAAACTAGTACTACAAGTATTTTTAACAGATACGGTTTTTTAAGCTGCTCCCTTCTCATAAATCTTTATTATTCCTTTTATTTGGAATGATCGGGCTGTTCATTTAAGACCGTTTATTTTTGTTGTGTTTAAATAGTAACCACACATTTATCAACACTTGAATGACACAAAATCAGTGTAGGTGTCACTAGAAGTTTTTAAAACATTTTTTTTTTTTTTTTTTTTTAAGTTTTTTTAAAGTATTTTTTAAATTAATTAATTAATTAATTTATTGCCTATATTTAACATTTGATTCATGACATTTGTGTCATGATATTTGGATCTCTGTTTCACTATAATATTGACCACAAGTGAGTCAACCACTAACACTCACGTCATCTGAACTAGCTGACAATGTGAGTCAGTTATGTGGAGAATAAAAAAAAAAAAGACTACATTTCTAGTCACTCTGCATAACCTTGGAAAAACATGAACAGTCAAAGAGATGAACAAATATTTGTGCAGCTGTTAAAGAATTAAGCATCTTCCCATCGTGATAGATTGAAGACAACAAAGTAAAGGAAGACCATACTGTTTGGTTTTTTTGCAGCATCTATCAAGCAAGAGACTCATACAATAAAGAGAAAAGTTACATCTCAAGACAGCCATGTGTTTCACTTTCCCCCATCAAAATGGTTTATATTAACAATTAATGGTGCTTTTGACCTTTCAATTATGGAAAATATGTCTGTCATGGAGGAACCTGTTGCATTTTTAATATTTAGAGGAGGTCATTCACTTGGCTGAAAATGAATGCTAGTTTTTTGTCATTGCAGTGAATGTATCGTATTGTAATATCCTTCTTTAATCAGACATTTTAAAAGTGCCCTTGTGACGTCCCCTTCTCCTGCTGCTGTGAAGAGGGACTGACCTTTAGAGATAAGGCTTTGTCTGGAGAACAAAAGTTTTTTGTTTGGCATTTTTAAAGCATGACTCCATCAGTTTGTTGCTGGTGGATGCTGACGGGAAGCCAAGTGCCTCTGTATACGCTGTGACAGTGTGTGGGCATGTTTGAGTAATACATACAGTAAAAGCATTGAATGACCATGAGGAGAACTCAACAGACAGTTTATTCATCCCTTTCTGAAGGGAATGTGTTAGTATTACCGCTGAACCTGTTCTGCATACTGTGTGTGTGTGTGTGTCATGTTTTTCTATCCCTGTGGGGACTTCAACCTGAATGCGCACAGACTCATGGGGACTCGTGTCTAAATTGAGGTCCCCATGAGGAAACAAGCTTACAAATCATACAGAATTAGTTTTTGTCTTTTTTTTTTAAATATGTTTGAATATACAGTTTGTACATTATATAAACCATTACATCTATGGAGAGTCCCCATAAAGTTTGCGGTAAACCCACAAGTTATGGGGATCAAATGTCCCCACAAAGATAGTAATATCAGCAATTTTTGACCTTGTGGGGATCATTTTTTTTGTTGGTCCCCATCAGAAAAACAGCTTATAAATCATACAGAATTCTGTTTTTTGAAAATGTTAAAATTCAGAAAGTTTTCTGTGATGGGTAGGTTTAGGGGTAGGGCCAGTGTTAGTGGATGTATGTTTGAAACCCAAATAGATGTAAAATACTATGCATTTGGAACTATCTGATCTTGTGTCTTTTGTGCTTGGGTCTCTTGTACAAAATTGAGTGAAACACATTCTGCATGATTCCTTGGGGCTGGGCATAGATGAAGCAAAAATCCCTCTGAAAATTTAATTCAGGGCAAAATATGATTATCTGAAGTGGCTTGGCATTAGGTTTGTATGCAAATAATGCATAAATCATTAATATTTAGAAATCTCAGCTGAATATGGTATGCCTTGACATCCGGGATGGAATGAGTGCGAGTCATTTTAAAGTGACACCCTCATTATTATAACGCTTTTATAAGACACACAAACACATTTACTCTCTCTTGCATATCAAGTATCTTACATTCATGGTATTGTAGATTAACCATTTCCCATATATAAATAAATGCACATTTTACTTCAATCACAACATATCATTTCATTTAAAGACTAATTGAAACCAGGACGGATAGTTGATTTGCAGTTATAAAAAAAAAAAAAAAAAAACAACAACAAAAAAACAGCACACATGAAGTATATCTGCGATTTAGTGCTGAGTTCTGTCAGACACCTCAGACTCTGTGTAGTCTAGTGGATTAGCTTTGTATTGTTCACATTGCTTAATGGCCTTGTTCCATTGTGCAAGGCAGCCATTGTGTAAGTGTATCATATAATCAATACTGGGTCTGTTAGTGGCATATCTTCATCTATACATTGCACATGTCTCGAGCATTGTGTTCTTTGTCTGTCTTTCTTTTGCTCCTCTTTGTCTTCCCCTTAATTTAACAACGTATCATCACAAGCTATGCATGTTGTAATAACCACACATCAGACCCGATTATCTGCAGCACCTGTGCAATTTGTTGTTAAGGCCAGAAGACAGTAGGAACATACCTTCAACAGTTTTTAAATGTTTGCTGGTGCGCTATAATAATCAAAACGTGTCACCAGAAAAAGTGCTTTTATTTATTGTGAAAAAGAAGAAGAATGAGAGAAATGAGATTATTAGTGTCCTTTCTATCTGCCACCATCACTCTCTCTGAGTTCTTCGCACACTCTCTGCCCTAACCCCGTTTTGTTTTTGTTGTTGTTTTCATTGTCGTGGTCGTCGTAGCTTGCAGTGTAAACAGTTATCTTGATTCACCCGCCCTGTCTCCATTAGCCGTCATGAAAAATGGCCACATTTAGATTTCTCACAGGAGCAGTTGTGAGCGCACGCCGGTGGTACGGAGCACAGTTACTCGGCCTGTCTAAAGTGTGTGAGTTTTCATCTCTAACCCTGCTTAATAGTATGAAGTGTGTGTCTATGTGAGTGTCTGAGGCCCTAGACACTCCACAGGAGCTCTGTTTTCAGATGTTTACCGCTAAGAGCTGTCCAGCCACCACCCACAATCCAGTTTTGCCACACAGACAAGAAATTCCTCAAGCGATAGTTGCGTAGTAGGCAGAGAAAAAAGAGACGGACAGAAAAAAAGGGAGAGAGGATGTACGTATAGAGAGATCAGACTTGAAGGACTGATGAAAGAGGGGCTGCTCACCCCAACCATCCTAGTTCATAAGGCCATGACACCCCCTGGTGGAAAAGCAGTGAACCCTGTCCCCATTCACTCCAAACCACTCAGTGAGAATGACAGATGATTGGAGATGGAGAAAGATAGAAGGAAAAAGAGAGAAATAGTGGCTGGGTGTATAAAGCGAGAAAGAGAGAAGAGAGATGTATGCTTAGGAGGATTGGTTTATGTCTTTCCTTTTCTTCTTCTATGCAAATCCCTTTGGGTTTATCAGTTTGCAGTGTGTCCTTTAATATGTCACCGCAGACTTACAAACTCTGAACCGAATAAAAAGACTTTATAAACGATGCAGTTGATGTGCGAATGTAGGAATACCCAATATTTTTGCTCCTTTCATTTTAGCGCCTGTCTGCTAGCCTGTGTGTGTGTGTGTGTGTGTTAGCATGTATCTTGACCAGCAGACAGGAGTGGGTAGTTAAATGTAAATGGTGTTTAGTCACCAGTGGCCAATTATCACTGTCAGGAGGGTGTAGGATCAGATTCTCTCTTGGGCGGGTCTTGACCCTAGTCTGGTGTGGGTCAGAGAGAGTGCACTACTTCCTGTCTTCCTGTCAGCCTTAAGTTCATCTCTCCCCCTCGCTAACTTCTTCTAACTTTAAATGCCTCTCTATCTCTCACTCTTTCTCTTGTTTTCAGTTGGTCTCTCTTCAGTGAGTGTGGTAATAAAGCACTAATGTGAGTGTGTGTTGTTCTCTGACCAGGTTCTATTATAATAATTAAAAACATATGGTGCCTGCAATGCGCACAGTGAACCCAGAGATGTAAAGAAACAGACGCGACTTGTGACTTTTCCTTCATACCGAGGAACACGATGACACGTCCTCACATGCTTGCACAAACATCACACATCCACGTAAGTAACGCTTAGTGTGGAACAGACATTTCTTGCTCATTGTAACATTCCTTTGCTCTTAAAAGATTTCCATCACATTATGTATCAGTATACTTCAAAGACTATATTGCAGTGGTTCTTCATGATTTTCCATTAGACTAATGGAATAAACTAATGGCTAATTTATTTATTTATCTAGAAAAAAACAAAAAAAAACAATATCTGCAAAATGTAACATTTAAATGTTTAATTACAATGATGATTATTATTATTATTAAAAAGATAATAAAAATATATGATACAATATTTGTGAAACGTGCTGGCAAAATGAGTCGCAATGAGCAAATTTTCAACAATTATTTAGTTATTGTTAAAGTTTTTTGAAGGTTCCAAAACAAAATCACCTAGCAACCATACCTTAAAAATACCTTGTTAACACAGAATTTGGCACACACCTAGTCAAATTTCTATAGAAAAAACTATTTTTTTTTTCCCATGGTACCACAATTGTTTGATTAACATTAATGTAACAGACAGCCTATATATTAAGACCTACTGTACTGCACGAATCTAATATAATGCTACAATTAGATGTTTTTTTTCTCCCCCAATAGTTTGCTTAAGATATAACAGGTAATGTTTGCGTGAATACTCGCCAAAACTGATATTTTTGAAATGCTGTAATTCTGTGTATGTCGGGATCGCACGCTGTCTGAAAGTCTTTGGATGTGTCCATCAGCGTGAGTAAGATCGTTTTGTTTACATCAGCATGAGTTTGAAAATCAAATTTCATTGGTTCAGACTCATGCCATCGAGCATTTGCTATGAATATTCACAAAGTTGGAATGCTGCGCTTGAAAATGACACCAAATTTGTGCTGAGGGGAAGCACCGTTGAGAAGCGAGAAGAGAAAAACTGCAATTTTTCAATGACAAAGGAAAGGTACTCCTATCATAAAACGTACAAATAAAGATACTTTTAGATGTTTCATTGCTATTTGGAGCATTGGGATCGCTAGACAAGGGCTTAATGATCACATTTTTTGAAAATGTTTCACTTCTTTTGCCTGTAGCTCGTAAGTAGACTCATTTTGTCAGTATCAGTATGATATCATAGATATAATTATTCATCTATATATAATTTAGTATGATTTAATTATAAAAGTCATAAATAAAGAAAAAAAGAATATGTATAAATATTGATCTTGACCGAGAATGGATGCACCTCTTGAAGGAAATAACATCACATTTATTTCCATCAAGAGGTGCATACATTTTTTTGGCAAGATCTTGTATTGATGAAGCAAGAGTCGAGCACTTTGTAAAGTCTACTCCAGCACATCCCAAAGACTTTCAATGAATTTAAGGTCTGGATTGGTCGATTCATGTGCGACAATGATTCTTCATGCTCCCTCCCAAGTGCCTGATGAATCTTAACATTGTTATCCCAGAATATGGCTATAAATGGTTGTTTAAGAAATGAAAAGCTATACACTCCATCAATTAGTGCTAGAAGAACTGTTGCCAAACAAATAACATGCTAGAAACATAATAATCGTTACAATAATGATCCAATCACAGACTCTTAAGCATTTGCCTATTTAAATCCAATCAGCGACATTTTTTTTTTTTTGGGCCGGACAGTGTATATGCCCCCACCCAATCAGAACAGACTTTTGACCCACCAATTGAGAACCACTGCCGTACAGTGCGATTTAAAAAAAATTTTAGAAACACAATTTACTCCACACGCACACACTACTGCATGCCACCTCAATGACATGCTCATTTACCACATAGCAATTACTACTAAGTAATTATTGCGGTCTCTTAATTTACGAACAACTAGAACTATTACAGACGCCGAGCGAGAACGAGTGGGAATATAACACAGAACAGACAAAACATCTCTTGATTTCCTTTTTTTTGCTCACTGTTTGCCCCTGACTTTCATCTCCCTTTTAGTAAAAAGAGATCTCCACATTCAAAAAGCGGCGCAGGGATGAAACTTGGTAATTGCCAGTAATGCTGTCCTCATCAGGTGGCTAATTAACAGTAATATGGCTCGTGTTAGTCTGCTAGCATCCACACAGCCCCTGCATTCGGGGCGACCGTGGAGAGGCGGGAGAAGCCGTCACACTCTGATGATGCGTACGGCCCGAGGGTCAGTCGCTCCGTGTTTTATATACACATAATCCCTCCCCCGGGAACGCAGAGGCCCTCCGTAATCTTTAGCTCCTCACCGTCAGTACCAGAGAACCTGCGATGAACCAGGAAGGTACATACGACTGATTTGTAAAAGACTCCAAGACGAATCCTTCATCTCTGACAGATGACGTTTAACCTGTCTCCAGGAGTTTAAATGCTGTCAGCCTCCGAGCGCACTGTTGTGGTACATTTAAGAGCTGTCAAACAGTCTTATTACAGAGTAAAGGTAGAGTCTTGACATGACACATCAGACTGTGTCTCTGAGCCTTGTCCCACGCTTCTCCATCTCAGAGCACACTGCCGGAGGGAAGCGCTCTCACAATGAAAGACTGCTCGCTCTCTTTCGCTCTCTCCTTGGAAGTTTCTGAGGTGACAGACAGTGTTGGTGCATCTCCACTCTTTCCATTGTGCAGAGTGTGATGAAGGCTCGTCGGGTAAAGGCGAGGTGCTATTTCACATGTTCAATATTACCATTTTAACTTCAACCTAGGTGAATTAGCGCCTTGTCACTCAGCAACGCAAATTCTGGTTTCAAAGAGCAATTAATTGTAAAAGCTGTTGTCAAGCCCACTGGATGGTACCTGTTGCTCTCCACCAGCAGCTGTGCAATCTCTAAAAATATTTTTCCCTGCACTAATTTACTCTGATATCAACTTTGGCGGCGCTGAAAGCTTTTGAAAGGCCTAGTAATTTCGCTCTCTTTCAGTCCTGTCTCGTACCTTGCTGACGTACAGTACAGTAGGCTTCGTCGTTTCCAGCGGAGAGAAAAAGAGCAAGTGGTCGCTGAATAAAGGATCATGTTCCAGTATGACAACAAAGGCAGAGAAATATTCAATGCTAATGACAGCAAAACAATTATGCTATTCATAATATTAGACGGAAAGAAAGATCTTGTTAGAGGAAACCTTGGGAGAGGAAAATATGAAGTGTTCTCACTGGCACAGTAATCACGGCATGCCTCCATTATTTTTATTCCCCCGTAGCCCACTATAGTTTGCATTTAATGACAGAAACCCTTAAGCTAATACTTAATAGATTTGCTCCTAGACCCGATTTTTTTTTTTTTTTTTTACCTCATATATTTGATCTTATTTCTTTGTTTTTGTTTTGTTTAGTTTCTCAGACTTTGTTCAATTGGAGGTATTCCTCATAGCTGTGCTGCTTGCGTTCCCCAGGTGCCCTTAGATGTGATGATCTGCTCTCAGAGGGATTGTACCGGCAGAACAACACTTCCTGCCTGTGTAGGGGCACACCTCACACACACAGTATAATGATCATGCTTACACACAGCGTATGACATACACTCCAAACGTAATGAGAGAATATGCCCCGACTCCGACTGGCAGGCGCAGGAGTTAAAAAAAGAAAAAAAGCACAAGTATGTCAACTTTTATTTGCTCCTTTATTCCACATCAATGGCAAACAACGTGCTAAAGTTAATAAAACAAATACAGAAAACACAGGCTGGCTGAGGCAGAGGCAACAGGGGTGTGTTTTGAGAGGTCGTGTAGCAATTACAGACGAATCTGTCGGAATCCGCGTACTTCCACATGCAAGTTGCTGCGCGAAAGAAGAGCCAGTCCAATAAGCCACATTTGATTTAGACTTCAAATAAACAGGGTGGAAGCAAAGTTCCTGCAAATAGAAAGAGTGGAGGAGCGACATAAAAGAAAAGCATTGCATGAGAAATAAGCCCACATTATACCATTAGCTGTTAAAAAATGCACTTAATTCCTCTGTAGAGATGGAAATAAATCGCACGAGCTCGAGCATTGTTCCATGCAAATCCCATCGAATGGATTTAAGATGGCGTATTGTTTATTAGGGAAATATGGGGGGAGGTAGGAGAGCTGCTGTTCTAATTGCAGTAATTTAATCAGGATTAGAAAGGTTACCTGGATGAGGCAGCAGCGCAAGGACACCGCTGCATGTGGATAGCAAAAATGCATATTTCGCGGTGTTGATGTTGTCTTATACGTTAGCAAATTCACGCTGGAGTTTGCGCCGACACTCTTCTGTGGATAAATAAAAAGAATGTTCTATTGTTTCCCTTCCTCCCCCCTCATCTCTCTCTCTCTCTCTCTCTCTCTCTCTCTCTCTCTCTCTGTGTGTGTTACTCTCTCTCTCCCAAGCCTTGCTAAATAGGAAGCAAAGAGAATCCATTTTAATCAGATTAATAACTTGGTTGATCACATATAACCTAATTTTCATTCAGTGCTGCCCTTGTCCGCTGAGTCATATACGGAATGACCTTTGTGTCGCAACGGCGACCATAAAGCACAGTAAGTGCCATTGTGCTATCAAAAAAAAAGCTGAAGTGCTTTACATCACCACAAAAATTTCATGTGTCATTTTTTTCTACGAATGCGATGCCCCTTCCACAAAAGGCCACCTTCCAATTGAGGGCCATTAGGTCGGGACTCGAGTTTCCTAGGGCCTGGGAGATGGGAACAACTTTCCTCCTGCATTCACAGTAATATGAATCGTCCTTTTAAAACAGATATGGTTACATATTAGTTTTGAAAGGTACAGTAACTGCCTCAGCTTTAGCTGTCTGCAACAGTAGGCCTTTTGTGTCCGCAAGAACTCAATAAGTGGCCTGTGATCCCATTTTAGCTCTCTCTCGCACACTATAACACACTGCCTGCGCGGAGAATATTGCGATTCGAGCGTGTTTGAGGCTGAATGATGGTTGATGACAGTTAGGAGGCAAAGTCTGAAATCAAGCTCACCTTTTGCCTGCCTCTATTTGTTCTCGAGTGGTGTTTCTGTTACTTTCAGAAGTTATTTTCTATTCCTTCATCAAGATAAATCTCAGCCTTGATTTACTGGTATGATTAGCAGTTTCAAAGGAAATCTGCTGAGATTTAATTATACAGAGAAAGAAAAAAAAAAGGAGAGAGAGAGAGCGAGAAAGTCACGGACACACACACACACACATGCATAGGCTTTCAGTCACACAGCTCCATGCACACAAACAGGAAATATGAATGAAATATTTATGAAGTGGGCTAACGACTGCATGCACCCATATGTTTCAGCCTAACAGCAGTTTACAGGCAGTTCTAATGTGATGAGTTTCCACTGAAGCAAAGAACACTGATTTACAAATTATATAGAACACAAAGAGGAAAGACAATGATAATAATTATTCATATTAATACATTTTATTAAACATTTTGCTCCAGCAGTTTTGAAAACAATTCTTGCATTTATCCGTGATAACCGCCATTATTCTTTCTTTTGATTAGTGAACGAAATTTCCAGCATTTATGTAACAAGTTCTTTGTTTCTTTGCTCTTCCTTTTGAAAAACTTGTTTTGTTGTTTAATTATCAGTTCTGGAGTCGCACACCACTAGAGGATGAATTCGCGGCATGATTCATTGGGCAGCAATTCTTGTAAAATCAGGCCTAGCGTGCCTGTTTCCAGAAAATGTAAGAACTTTATGGGTTATAGGTTTTATGAAAACCAGCATGCAAAAAAAAGGAGGGGGGATTAATCTGAGGATTAACACCATACTTTAAGATAAATCTTTTTTAATATGAAATCTCATCCCCACTTATTCCGGCCAATCATTCTTTTTGCACACTTTAGATTACATATTGTGTCTTTCTCCCATACTGAGTTTAAGAACACAGCTTTTTTTTTTTTTTGACAATCTCCACTCCACAAATGCATTTTTCATGCTGTAAAACTCAGAACAATGGATGAGCACATAGCTGTGCACATTAATGCTTCTGTAAATGAAAAGACAGAGAGAGAGAGGGAGAAGAGAGAGAAAACAGATAAGTGGAGCTTGGCTGCCCCCTCCCATCCATGTCATCCCTCTATCTATGTATCCTTCCCCCATGGACAAAAAAAATAAGCGATGAAAAAAAACAAAACAATAAAAAGCTAACCAAATCTCTCCTTCTCATTGTTAAATCCTCGCTGATCAGAATGCGCCAGACCCTAACCGACAAACATCATAGTCTGTCTCCAGTCCCTAATTGACTGCACAAGGATTGGTCACACTTTTTAAGTAGCGTTTCGTAATGGATTTCCATGTTGGTTGCGCTTTTAACTGGCGCTGCAAATGGAAGGCAAAATGTCTCTTTATTATCAAAAACAACAGTCCTTTCTCTCTCCTCACTCTCCTTTTTTTCGGTAAAGATGATATTAGCCACCTCCCTGTTTGTATTTTTTTTTTTTTTTTTTTGCAAGGTCAACCCAGGCTGACAGTTGACAAACGATCTCAAGATGGCCACATCATCTGTCCTGTAATTTTTTGGGGGGAGAAAACGATAAGATGAATGCCATGTATCATGTTTTTTTTCCCTCTCTTTCCTTCACTCGATTTTACGCTCAACTATCTTATCGGCTTACGAAAAGGGCTGGTAAGCAGGTGAAACAGCGATTTTGTTCATGCTTGAAAGTTGTCGGCGCTGCCGCACAGGCCCGAGACCAGTTCAAATCTCTCCGATCTGGACTTATCCTGTTTCTGCATCTTGGCACGGTGCAGGGATTCAGTATTATAGACAAGCTGGTCATCAGATGGGAGTTGGGTTTATTTCTGTGTCTCTTTCCTCTCCCCCCCTCCGTTCCCCCTCCCCTCTCGCTGGCGTCTCATCCAAGTTATGTCTCATTTTTTTCTACTGGACAGCTCCGACAGAATGCCCGAGAACTCGATGTCCTTGAGAACAGAACAACTTTTCAGTCTAATACTTTGATTGATTTTTTAACCCCCTGTTGTTGTTGTTCTCTTGCTTTTCTCTGACCGTCTTCTTCATTTTTCTGTTCCCGAGATCATTATTCGTATTTATGCCGAAATCGTTAGGGAGGGGGGGGGTGAGAGGCTTCAACTTCAACAATGACGGCCACTTTGACAAAACACAGAGCATGTTTTTAATTACCTGGATTTTTTAATGTTGTTGTCATCTCACAGAAAATACTGCTCTTGTTCTGATGTTCCTATTAAGTTCTCATTTGAATGCCTGCTCTCTGCAGGAAGTCCAACCCCCCTCCCCTCCCCACCCCACATCACTTCCAGCAGCCCTCCAGTGTTCACCATTTCTAGTTTTTCATTATGCCTAATTGCATTAAGAGACATATCATAGTGGAGCGAGATAGAGGTAGAGACGAGGTGTCATCGCTTTCTAAAACACAATTAGGTAACACCTCATCAGGGGCTCTGCCTGCCTGCGGTTGACAGGTGCGTGAACGTTAGCGGCAGCGGCGTTGGTGGTGCACGGTCACTGTGCGTGCTTGACAACTGCTCGTCAAATGGATGACAGGTGCTTTTCTGAGAGCCCGATCGGCGGTACAATCGATACTCGATGAGGTGAACCCGGTGTTCGTGTGCGTTTTAGAAGGGGGTATTTAGCGCTAATGAAGCTGTTTCATGTGTGTCTTCCCTCCCTGTTTACTTCAACTTCTTCATCTGACAAAATGAAACGGCTGCTCGTTAATTTGAGAAACAACATTCAGCAACTTTTATCAAAACCGGGAGAACAGGGAGATGCTGGGAAGCAGTGGTGCAGAAGTTTGGGTGGGTTTTTGTTTTTTTCCCACCTTGTTCTTTTCATTTCTTTTTGCAGAAGCACAGATTGCCATTGTGAATGTGTTTTTATTTCATCTAAAACATGACGATGAAGATGACCCGAATGATGATGATGATTAATGAGAGTGATGGCAATGATTACACACATACAGGAAGAGTGTTTAGCGTGTCAGCCATCTGCCTGATTAAAAAAAAAATTAAAAAAATCATCTTTATCATAGTATCCTCTCACACGGTCTGGACAGAAACAGAAGCAAATAGAAAGAAAAATAAATGCGCAGCACGATCATGTTTAAACTGACACCTTAAGAAGAATTATGTGTGGGGTTCATTATAAAGGTATCCAGCCTGATGCGGCATATTTGCTCTGCGTTTTGCTCTGAATGCACTATTGGATATTGCACCTTAGAGCTGACACACAGAGACAAAGCCTAGAGAAGAAAAGTAATGATCACATATAAATATCAATATGAAAGTAAGAGTCAGTGCTAAAGAAGACGTATAGCTATTGATGTTTGAATAACGGTAGTGTCAGGCGATGAAGAAGAGAGAGGTGGTAAATAAGCAGAGAAAATATAATGCATTCGTTTTTCAGAAGGACAAAAAAAAAGAGACAGAAACGGTTAATCGAAAACACTCCAGAGGCATAAGAATCAAGCTGAGGCCGAGATAAAAACATAACCGCTTTCTATGCCTTGTGAACAAAACCATAAATAAATATATAATCAGTTAGTATTATGCAGGTTTGCTCTGAGAGGCATTATCTGTCTGGCGTTGCCTTCTCAAGTAAAAGAACATTTGACAGTGCAAGTCCCTGATGAAAAAAAGGAGAGAGAAAGTTATGACTTCAAAAGTGTTTACTCACCATGTTTTTTAATTTGTCTGGGCATATGCAGTTTATTTGCATTTCAAATACGCATATTTGAAGCAGGTGGTTTAAATGCCAAGATGCGAATTGATGACAATCACCTCTACCATAAGCGTCAAGGGAGCTGTACTCGCGGCTGACATTAAAACTAAACGAACAGCAGCTAAACAAACACATCGAAATAGAACTCTGTTACCAGCCGCCCCGTGCGCACGACGCCTCCCCCCGCTCGCATCCTCTCCACCCGCACTTATATTTTAATATTCATGTACATTTAAATATCAGCTGCGTATATAGTGGTGTGCTTGAGCGGAATCAGACCAAGGAGAGAGAGAGAGTGAGAGAGAGAACGTAAATACCTCACATTTGGGTGCATATAAATCTATTCATCCGTGAACGCCGTCAAATGCCCCCCTCTCCTCCCCCCCTTCCTGGCCGTCGGTTCCATCGCTTCCATATTCATTTTTGTAATTTACAGCAAATCCAATAGCTGTCAATCACAAATTAAAAACTCCAAATTTACAACGGGGAGGAAACAGCTGCTTCTACATTTACAGCAAGACCACTCTAAAATATTAAAGACATGTCACCCAGCTCTGTGCAGCCCTACATCTGCGGCCATCTGTTTTCTATTAAAACATTACACCAAAAAACGCTGCTATTTCCATGCTTTTAGATCAGCACAGGAAAGCGAGACTGACAGTGTAAAACCTCCTGACGTGCTTAGCTTTTATCAACAGCCCTTTCAAAAGTGTCAGAATAAAAGGCTTTGAGTGGCACCCGATGTATTTGCACAAGTCGCAGACGGAGCGGAGGTCACATTTTAAGGGCCTAGTTGACGGCGAACAATGCCGGGATATCTTAAACAAGCCGATCTGCTGCTTTTCTTGACGTTTTCTCACTTGCTTGGCCCTTCCTCCTGTGAAGCAAAGAGCGGGTGTTGAAAAGAAATACGTTAAACCAAGCGATTCGATGACATTTGAGGCATCGCCGTTGCCGCGAGAGAGCGAGAAGGAGAGCTTTTGAAAAGCGACGCTGAAATATTCTGTTACGGCGGAGCGGAGAAGAATTACGGTCAGTGTCAAAGGTAAACAATTACAACATTCTGAGTCACTTTTTGGAGTCGGGGCAAAAGAAGATCATTGCTCCCTCTCTAATAGGTAATTTCCTTTGTCTTCAGAGCTGTATTTCACATGTTGCCTTCCACGGGGTGGTCCCCTAAAAAAAAAAGAGAGAGAGAATGAAAGAAAGGAAAGAAAGAAAGGAACGTGTGCTTGGCGCATGCATCAGAATTTCAGATGAGACGTTTTGTTCGCCATCTAGAACTGCCAACACAGAACAGTTTGTTGGTGGTATGTGGAAAGAAAGCCTGTTTGGCAGACAAAAAAGGGAAACTTTTCCATAAACTTCAGGAGTGCATGTAGAATGTTATTGTCTGCAGGAAATAGCATGAAAGGACATTTAATTTCAGATCAGATTCACAATGATATCTGTCATTTAATTTGTTAGAATATCCGTGTTTTCCCAATGACAGAGATTCTGTGATTAACAAGCTTGCTGTTTTTTTCTCTCACCCACCATTTAAAGGAAAAAACCCAGAGCTCCCGCTGTTCCGAGCGACATCTCTCCCCTCGCCCTCGTCTCTTCCTTCCTCTCCTCCTCTTGTCGTCTATGGCAGGAGTCACAGGTGTGTGACAATAATTACACATACACTCAGAAAAATAATGTCATTTCTCTCCATTTAATAAGTTAGCAGTAAAATGCAGAGGGGGAGCGCACAGGGAGAGCAGGCTTAAATCTTATCTGATACCCGGGCCCCTAACTCAATCATATGGCTCTTAAGAACAGGACACGGGCAGCTGGGGCTCACTAATATGCATGCAATATGTGTGTAAAACGATACGCTTTAATTTTGAGCCCACTTTAAGAAGCAACAAAATCTGTTTATACGTGAGACATTTAAAAAGATGGAGGAAAAAAAAAATAAAGCTATTTAACTCCCTCGTTCCCGCCAAGCTGTGACATCTGTTTAGTCTTTTCTTCATCCCTCTGCTCCGAACGCTCAATCCCAGGAAGAGCGAGTTTTTAAAAACCCACTTTTCCTGCCTGCTGTTTATGCTAAAACTCAGTGCTTTGAATCTGCGGAAACACAAGTTAAGAAAATGATGATTGCACACGTTTATCTCTTTTCCTCTTTTTAGATGAACTTTGCTACTTTCAGATTTCAGCTTTCACTCGCAGGCCATCAGAAAGGCTGTCAGTACTGTAATTGTGAATACCAAAGACAACAATAACAATTCTTTTTAGGTTTAGGATGTAATAATAATTCTAATTGTATGAGAATAGGGAAGTCCGCATCACCACTATATCAATAATGACAGCGTAACGATATTGTAGAATCAATTTCAGAATGATTACTTCCAACTGATGAATGATAAAAACATTGACGGCCAATCAGAATCCACCCATCTTTAAGGAGCTCAAGAATTTAAAGTGGCAGATGATCTTGACTCTTTTTTAGTTATCATTCTCAGTGTGAAAAGGCCTGCTTAATTTTTCTAGAAGATGTGTCCAATATGATATTTGTGAAAAATGTTACATCTGTTACTTTGTTTTTAGCAAGACTTTTCTGTAAATAAACAGCGGTTTCCTGTCCTAATTTGAAGCAGTGATGTCTAATGTACAAGAGTCAAGGAGCTGGTTATTGGTTGGTATTGTCTATTAGATTATTTGTACCTAACATAGAAGAAATGCAAAGAATCTAGTTTTAAAAACATCAAATATGAGTTTTACATTGGCCCAGTTTTTACATTGTGAGGTTTTGACCTTCTCTACTTAATTAAAATCAAACAACAATGTGATATTTTAACATATTATATTGGATTTATATCAAATCCAACTGCAGTGCATGCTTATAATAAACTGAATGTTATTTTGAGTTGGTGTGGAGTCTAATAGTTATCATTATAGTTATAGGTATCATTCTTGGTGTGAATGGGCCTTTTTGCTTGACTTTTCCAGAAGATGTGTCCGATATGATATTTTCTCCCATATACAATGTGAAAGATTCAACATGCGTTGTATTTAGAAAGAGTTTTCAGTGAATAAACAGCGGTTTCCTGTCTTTATTCGAAGCAGCGCTGTCTAATGTACAAGAGTCAAGGGGCTGGTAATTGGTTGGATGAGGCTGTTGGTGTGTATGCGTATATACAGTATGTGTCGCCACTGGGCTCTCCCAGAAAGCAGGAAGTGTGAGGGAGAAGTGGGGCCTTTGGGGGGAGGAATACAGGGAGGAGGAGGAGGAGAAGAAGAGAGAGAGGAAGGGGGTTAAACATCAAAAAGCCTCTGACACATGCTGCCGCTGGCCCTGACCACTCCACAGATGCTTTTGTTCATTGCCTCTCTCTCTCTCTGTCTCTCTCAGTTCCCCCTCACTCTCATTCATTCCCTGTGTCTTTGGTGATACGCGCCGAGTACAGATATCAAAGTCGCACTGTCTGTTAAGACTTCAAACTGGGGGCCCCGTCCGTCAACCCCAATCATATCTGTGCCCCGCTCGCAGACTGGAGTGGAATATTTGATCTGTCCTCTTCAGGAGGATCAACAATCAGACGTGAGGGGGTGGGTGGGTGAGTTGTTAAGACTCGGACGTTTGGGGAGGGGGGTGCAAACGGCCCACTTCACTGCACTTCAGTCGGACTACAAAGAGTTGAGCCATAGACGCTAAAGGGATAAAGAGATCTTTGCTCTTCAGGATCTTGCGCCGTTGCTTTTTACCATCGTTTGACATCTGCTGTGAGACCGGCGCTCAGGAGATAGAGGCCGTTACTGTACGGAGACATTTACAGAGTTCTGTTTGTAGTTGTTGTGGTTTGCTTGTACTTTGAGAATCCGCAGTGAAGCTTATTATGGCATCTGATGGCATTATCTCAGGCCTGTCCATCTGTCCATCCAGTTATGACTATTAATAATCCCAGACATGTGTCACATAGTATACTTAGTTCTTAAATCCCTTGTCTGTGGGATCAGACTGCATAATTACCTATCCCATTAGAGTGGGAGACTCTAGCCCCTGCATACTCACACTGACCCGGCCTGGGCAAGAACAGCTGGAGCAACTATAAAAGATATAGCTCACTATGAAATTTGTGTCATCATTTATGTCCTTCCCAACCTGTTTGACATTATTTCTTCTGTGGAACCCAAAAGAAGGTATTTTAAAGAATATTACAACTGCTTTTGTCCATACAACGAAAGTCATTGGGGTCCAATATAACACTGGACCTTACTGACAATCATTGCATGTAGAATAAAACACTGAGACATTCTTTAAAACGTCTTCAGAAGAAGAAAGAATACCATACAAGAGTAAATAATTACATCATTTTCATTTTTAGGTTAGCTATCCTGTTGAGCTCTTTATTGAAAATAGTCTATGTGTGTGTTTCAAGGAGACATATCATTGTTTTTAAAATAGGAACTTGGCATGTCTCATCTTGGCATTGTCATTATATGATGAAATCCTTCAGCATGTGCCATTATCCTTACAAGCAATGCCAGCCTGTGATTGGCTCTCTGTCCATCAGCAGAGATGTTCCAGCTTCCTGCACGTGTGGAGGAGTTCAGTTCCTGCCCTTCCGTGCAGAACGGCAGAGGGCACAGAGAGTGTACTACGAATCAGCCCATCCACACTTAACTCTCTTTCCATTCCTAATCACCCCATTTAAAGCCAGAGGTCAGAGGCCTGTCTGACTCACACATACGCACCTGCTGTAATCAGCCCTATATCCCTTAAGAGTGCCTGTCTTTACCCACCTGCGTTTGTGTGTGTGTGTGTGTGTGTGTGTTTTTAGACTGACGATCCTGTATTAGTCTGTGTGTGGAATGGCCAATTGATATCAGTAAATGGTGTTGTTCTCTGTAGGTTTGATCATTCTCACACCCTCAACACCAGCTTCACATTCTACAGATGAATGACATGTGAAAGCATGTGTCAATCTCAAAGTGTGGCACTTAAAAAAACATGCTGGCCTTTGTGTTTCATGACTTTTTTAGAGGTTAAAATCTCATATTTGTTCTTGTGAGAACTATAAAATAGGTTAGATAAACTACTGTCTAATAGATTAACTACAACTATTATTAACTAAAACAACAGTATCTAGTTTTAAAAACTTCAAAAATCTGTTTTTATTTTGGCCCAGTTTATTTTTGCCCTGTGAGGTTTTGCGCTTATCTACTTTATACAGCCATTAAATCATAATTGGCATATTATTTTGCATTTATATTCAAATCATTGTGGTTAAAAATAAATAAATAAATAAATATATATATATATATATAAATTTTAATTGTAATGACTAAAAACAGCATGTAATAAGTAAGTTTTATTTTGCCTCCTACCTAGGTTATTGTTAGAAAAAATAAAGTAAAAAATATTGAATGGAGGTTATAAGTTGTCAATTACTGTATTTGCTTTATTTTTGGTTAAATATGCAACTCTGATAAGTCTTTGGCATAGTTTTGGTGTTGATTTATATACTAATGTGATTTAGTTTTGATTTAGTGATTTAGTTTTCCTAGAAAATTGTAAACACAAATAAGGATTGATCAGGAATGATTTTTATTGATTTTTAATTTTTTTATGCAAACCTCATATTAAATGAACAAAATTAATTACAAAAATTAATGAATTAATAAAAATAAATTAATTTGACCTCCTAAAGTCTGAACACCAACACTTTCTTAAAGTTAAGCACCTCATTTATATGACCTTTAAAATATGATTTAATTTCTGTGTAAAGTGTTCATCTGTTCATCCCAATTTGTCAATGCATTAAAAAAAAGTTTAATAATAATACTGTCCTAATCCATCTAACTTTCCAACTTAAGCTAGTGGACAGCAGTATGATTATACAGTATGATTCCGATCATAAGTCCAATCTGTGTACTGAAAACACACTCTCTGATGATCATCATGTATTTCACGATATAGGATTTGATCATGCACAGTGGGCACCTAATGAACAGTGGTATGTAGACGTTCACAGAGAGAGAGAGAGAGAGAGAGAGAGAGAGAGAGACCCAGAAGAAAAAAAAATGAGAGGAAACGTGCAGGTCACATCGTGAGCTTTTCTTTCAGCCTTTTACTTTTGGCCTGCAATAGTGTAGATTGCAAAAAAGGAAAAATGCAGGACCAGTTATCTTCCGATTTCTCCCCAAGCCCTGTGACGCGGCTAAGTGAGCCTCAACTGACCAGAAATGATTTGCCTCTGTCTGTTAAACACGTAATGGAGTCATTTAACTAGTCAAATTAGAAGCTGCAGAGATGCCGCATGCTTCATTACTGGGTTCCAATGGGCACCATTTTACATTTACGTCAGGAATGATTTCAGGGCAAATTAATGTTTTTATTGTCTTACACAAATACAACCCCCCAAGTCATAAAAGAGCAGCTCCCCCTACAGGTCACTCAACATAACTGTGTGGACTACAAGATAACTTCTCGGGTGCGTTTGATAGTGTTTTAATCAGCTTAATATTTCACGTAGATGTAAGTTTTAACATAACCACATATAACTGACATTAATTGATCAGCGTAAGAGTCACGTAATGGTAACCCAGTGTGCAGAGATGTAGTTTGATGTGGGGGACAGAGCTCTGGACCTCATTAGAGGATTTGGACATTTGTGATTACAGACGAGACCCAGGCCTACTCGGCCCTGCCCCACAGTGTTGTTTGATGCGTGTGGAGTCTTGTTCAATATTTGTCTTCCTGTGTATGGAGGCAGGGTGGTGGGTGTTACCACAGAGTCATTTGTCCAGTACTGACACAATGTTTAAAATGGCTTTTGCGAGATTTTTTTTTCCTCCTTTTGATTATTTTTGACGTGTTATTTTGGTATGGTTTTGCTATGGACTTTATATAATGAATACAAACATACCCAGACTGTTTATCTTCATCAAGAACAAAGCAGTTTTGTATATCAGAACTAGTTTCATTTTTCATAGCATGTGCAGGTTGAGTAATAGTTCTCCTTCATCCATGTCGCAATGCTGAAAAAGCCGTAATGGAATTGTAATAAAATGGCTCTTTTTCTTTTGTCCGACTCACTTGATTGCCATCTCGCTCCTCCTTTCTGTCTGTCCATCTTCAGCCATCAGAGCAATTAGATATTGACACACATAGAGCAGTGTGATTGACACACATAGCAATGGCTCTATGTGGAAAAATAGAGGCTGGTAGTGAGAGAAAAGAAAGACAGAGAGTGCCCCTCCTCACAACCCCTGTTGTGCTTGACACTCTGTCGATATGGTTTCACCCAAACACCGTCTTTGATCCGCTTTCTAGGCTGGCAGACTTTGAGGTAAAGAGCTGCTGTTTGCTCTGTGATACACAGCTATATGCTAGTGTCATTTCTGCTCCGCTTGTGTGTGCGCACGGAGACCCACAAACAGCCACGTCGCCCCCAGTGCTGCCAGAGTCTGATAACCCCACCATGAACCTTTCTTTCCATCACTTCACTTTATAAGCTCTAACATTCACTCCTTACACTCTTGCGCTTGCACTTAAGATCTCTGCTACAAAGCTAACATGAGAGGATGATGTCCAACATCTGATCACAGACCTTATGTCAGCTACCACTGCACTTATTGACTGGAAATTAATGACTAGCGTAGCTCTAGTCTGAGAGCTCACGAAATATTAATATTATATTGCATATTAGATTATGTCTTATGTGCAAATTATAATTGTTATAATTGTTGTTCTTTCTGTATCACAATTACACAAAGGCTAAAATGATTCAATATCCATTGTGACATATATGATGGATATTGTTTTTCGTTTAGTTTCTTTAATTATTTAGTTCTTAATTTTGTTTGCATTTAAATTAGGGTGAGAATTAATTTAGTGTAAATATAATCTATATACACAGCATGTAGCATTATCAGTTATTGTTAAGGCACTTTCATTATATAAAATCGGCCCTGAAAGTGTTAGTATTTATTTATTTATTTAGCTATTTCTCTTAACTGTAATTTCACTAAATATTATATGAACTGTTTTATTTTACTGGTCATTTTTATGTAAGGGTTATTTTTACTCGAATTTGGGTTGAAAAATTAAAAACATTTAAAAATGATTTGTGTGATTTTGTAATTTTCTATGAACATTAAATAAGCATTAAACTTCAAGAGAAGAAAATGCAACCAAATGTGGTTAATGGGCAATTATAATGCATACCACATTAGATAGATAGATAGATAGATAGATAGATAGATAGATAGATAGATAGATAGATAGATAGATAGATAGATAGATAGATAGATAGATAGATAGATAGATAGATAGATAGATAGATAGATAGATAGATAGATAGATAGATAGATAGATAGATCGATAGATAGACTCTATCTAAAAGCGCCTTTAACATTTTCCTCTTGTTCCTCTCAGTTTTCCACTATTAACACAAGACAAATAGTAGTCAAAGAACCCTCCATCTCTCTGTCTGCCTTTGTGTGATTATTTCCTCCCTTTCTGTCTTTCTTTTTTTTTATGCTGTCTGCTATTTATTTATTGATCATCAGACTGGCTGGTTATCTTTGCATGTTGGGCAGTTATAGATGAATGCACAAAGCATTTCAATCTGAACAAGAGATCATTGTGCATTGTGGGTCCTCCCTCGTTCTTTGGTCTTGCATTGTGGAAGGGAAGGGGGGTCGAAATCAGAACAAATGCTGCCATTTCCTGTCATCCCATGCTCTGGCCATTGAGTGGCTGCGAAAACAAACGTGGGAGTGTTACTGATAACATAAAAATATTATCCGGCTCCTGTTGTCGACCGCTACAGTACCATTGAGAATAGCTATTAGAGTAGAGACAGTGGGTCCTGACTGTGACTATAGATCAGGTGATGATGTACGGTAAAGCGTGAGTTGGGTCAACACATAACTGGGGCAAGGCTTTGATTTCGGATTCGATAAAGACACAAACAAACACTTGTCTCTGAGTTTTCAAGACTTCTCAGGTTCCTTGCTCTGTTTATCAGTGTGTTATCTGAAGCCCAGGAGTGTTAAATATCATAAGCTGGCAGTGACTTGTTATATGTTTTACGTCTTTACCATTTATGAAAATGAGCATATTGTGGATTGTCACACTATCCCATGATAGTTAATACATTCCTAGCAAAACTAATGGAGAACTCAGTATTATTATTATTATTATTAAGTAGTAGTAGTAGTAGTACTTGTAACAAAAATGGTCCCACTTTATATAAGGTATCTGTAACTACTTTGTACTTACATAAAAATGTACAGTGTACAGTTACACTTTATTTTAAGGTGTCCGTGTTACAGTGTAATTATGTTTTTAAGTACTGTGCAATAAAACTAACTACATATACTTACTATAGAATTTTGGTTTAGGTTAGTTGCATGTAATTATGCATAATTTATAGTTATTACTATGGTAACTACATGTAACGTAGTTAACATTGTAATTATGAATGTAATTACATATGTAATTATATGGAGTTTGTTTTTTTGTTTGTTGAGTGCAATGTAAAAACACGTCTGTACTCAATATGCATTGTAAATGAAGAATGTTAGTACATAAAGACACCTAATATTAAATGGGACAACAACAACAAAAAGCCCAGGAGTGTTAAATATCATATAATAAGAGGGCAGTGAACTGTTTGTAACTTAACATTCATGCCTTTAACATTTATAAACATATTGTGGATTATTTTGTCAAACTATCCCATGATATTTCACATATTCCTAGTAGATGTAATACTAATGGAGAACTCAGTATTATTATTATTATTATTAGTAGTAGTAGTAGTAGTAGTAATAATAATAATAATAATAATAATAAACGCATCTTAAGTCCAGACAGTGACCTGTTTATAATGTAACTTTTATGTTTTTACTATTTAATGGCATGCAAACATGAACATACCATGGAGTGTCACACTATCCCATGATTTTTAATTTAGTTTTGGTAATTATTGATTTTCTTGGGGAGAGAGAGAGAGAGAGAGAGAGAAAGAGAGAGAGAGAGAGAGAGAGAGAGAGAGAGAGAGAGAGAGAGAGAGAGAGAGAGAGAGAGAGAGAGAGAGAGAGAGAGAGAGAGAGAGAGAGAGAGAGAGAGAGAGAGAGAGAGAGAGAGAGAGAGAGAGAAGAACAATATAAGGAAAAAAGCAGCACTGACAATTTAATATCATGAGTCTTATGAAAGGCACCATACAATACAGAAATACAAATGATGCTACAGAATTGTAAGGCTGTCGATTTGGTGCATTTGGGGAAGCGTTGTTCATTATCTGAGCTTGTGGTGTGCTGGTAAGGTGAAGTCTCTGACAGATTGTGTGGTGGAGAGCCATGTCAGCAGGAAGGGTTACAGCCTGGACACACCAACACATCCAGAAGGTTCTCCACAGGACTCTGACGGACCGCAAATGCTGGAATAGCTTTCCAGGGTTCCAGTGGACCTCAGAGATCAAACGAAGCAGCAGGAGTGTGAGAGAATGAGAGAGAGAGAGAGAGAGAGAGAGAGAGAGAGAGAGAGAGAGAGAGAGGTTGTTTGGGAGGGGGGAAGAGGACGAGATCGTGAAAGACTGCGAGACTGGGAGAGAGATACAGGGGTAATGACATTTCTCTGACAGGGGTGCAGAGTGATACTCTGAGTTTTCTCTCTCATCCATTCGCTGATGGTGGGTGGATCCGGGGCCAAACCCAACGGTTCCCACAATCTAGCTTTCTGAAAAGATTCATAATTACTCTTAAGAAGGTAATAGTGTCAAATGAATGCCTGCAGGAACAAAGGATCTTATTATGCTTTCTTGTCAGCGTGTATGTGTGTGTGTTTGTGGGTGCGTGTGAACATTCATGTGTATATCGGTCAACTATTGCTATTACGTCTGGAGGAATAGCACACAGCAGACGATGGGAAAGGGAAAGGAAACGCAGTGTAGTTTTACCCGGCCATCAAAGATCTCTTGTGTTTATTTGGGGTCTGTGTGTTGGTCTTGCAGTTGTTTTTAGCTTTTTTTTCCCCCTTTGTAGTCCAGCAGAGTTCACAATGACTGCTAGAGTCTCTCTCTCTCTTTCACACACACACACACACACACACACACACACACACACACACACACACACACACACACACACACACACACACACACACATGTCTGAGAGTCGAGAGAAGTCTTCTTATTGGAAAATCTTTCAATAAATCAATGTGACTTTAAACACATTTCCCCCGTGACACCCCTGACCTGATAAGAACTCCACTAATCTCTTTTGAGGCTGTCAGAGTGCTTTGAACAAAATCTAGTTCGCATCTATCAGCAAGGTTATTTGTCAATGACTTATAATCCTAGGTAAATTTCACTGGTTTTATATTAGAGGCGGCTAAGGGTTCTCATGTCTGAAGTTTCTCAGGCTTGGGAAAAAGGAGGAGACCAAAGTGGAACAAAAAGAATGTTATGGATCTGCCTGCCAAAAACAATGAGAGCAGAGAAAAGTGAGGAAAAGCGGATAATTGTTGCGATTGTGCTGAAATTTTGAACAGAAAGGACCTTTATTCGCTTGCCGCTTTGGCTTATTTTACTTGATACGCTTTTATTTTTATTATTATTTACATTTTTGCCATTACTGTTTTCATGTGCCTGCCTTTATGTGCTCGCAAAAATGATGTGGCTCTTGAGAAAACATGCAGTGTATCGTTCCAGCGAAGGCAGGGAGCAATCTGCAGCGAGTCGAGGCCTACTGGGTAATTTATGAAGTCTCAATTAGACAAGCACACAAAGTAATGATTCTCAAAAGCGCTTTGTCCAGCACATGGCGTATTAGATGCTGTCCATGCTTATTAGACCTGCCTCCCGAACTTCATAAACGGCATTCTCAGATGAATTATTAATAACACATTTGAGAGACTTACTGTTCCTTGACTGCCCATGGAAGCAGCTATTTAGGTTCAAATAGAGTAAAAAGCATTTGTAATTGATAAAATTGCCATATCTAAGCAGAAGAGGTCTTTAAGAGTGTGAAGTGGATTTAGAAAGCGAAATAACTGATTTTTTTATTTATTCCCCACTATTGTCTGTAAATAGGCATACTCTTGTTTCCATGGATAAATGCTTTCATATCTGCCAGCTCATGTTTGGTCTTTACAGAGAATGTTAGATCTTCTGTTGTTTACAGGTTGTGTCAAAAACTAAAAAGCCTTGCCTTAAGTGCTTACACTGCACATAAATAGTTTGACATTTCATACTCAACAGCGCTTTACTTGTGCTAGTAAATAAATAAAAGGTAAACAAAGGCTTTGTTTCTGGTGCGCACATAACCCAGGATCTCGATACTCTCATATTCTGTGTTTAATGATCTCAGGTATATTTTCGCATTGCATGCCCATGAACATCTTATCTATTAGATGAAATAATAACAGGCTTTTTATGCCATTCTGATGTCACTCATGTCTGTTTCTTCTAATGGCATCATTAGGTTGGCATGATTAGGCACTTGTGTGTGAGGGAAACGCATTACAGTTTATTAAAGACATGAGTGGTCTGTTGAAACCAACACACTGACACCTCTCTCACTATTACCCTCTGTGAGGATTGTGTATATTTGTTTAACATAAATCTGGGTCTTCGTTCAAGTACATACTCTTATGTATTACCAAAGCAGAGTTCAGAGTCCAAGGTATGACCACAGGTGCTAGTTTAATTAGTTTAGTTATTCATTTGCATACCAGTATCTTTTCTATATCTTTTAACAATAAATCAGTCATTTCCTACATGATCATACTATATATGTGTAACTGTCACTAGTCATACAAATCTATACATTTCATATAGTAATTTTATGTAGTACTTTGTCATGGTAAAAGTATATGGACACACCCTTCAAATTACCATGTTTGGATGTTTCAGCTACACTCATTACTAGCAGGTGCATAAAATCCAGGATACAGCCATGCAATCTCCTTTGACAAACAGACTCCCTTTGGGGGAGAGTCTGGTGTGAAATAACTTGATTTGCTTGCACAGAGCCTAAATCCCATTGAACACCTTTGAGTTGAATTGGAACGGTGACTGTAAGCAACTGCACCTGTCGTCAGTGGGTCTGAATGAGAGCAAACATCTAGTGGAAAGTCTTCACACAAAAGTGAATAAACAAAGGAATGACCGACTCCTTATTAATGCCTTTTGAAATAAAATGTTCCACAAGCACATCCACATTCACATTCACGTGCAAAAGTTTGGAGTTAGCAATATTGATTGATTGATTTATTTCACAAGGATGCGGTAAATGTATCAAAAGTTACATTAAAGACATTTGCAAAAAAACAAAAAAACGATTTCAAATAAATGTTCTTTCTATTCATCGAAGAATCTTGAAAAAATAATAATTTCATTTTCACAAACATCTGTTTTCAACATTGATAACAATAATTTCTTGAGCAGAAAATCGGCATATTAGAATGATTTCTGAAGGATCATGTGACATTGAAGACCATAGCCACGGAAACATATTTTATCAGGGGGTGCTGGGAGGCGAGGCGGGGCTTGATATTGTGGGGCGGTGCCGTGGTGGAGGATTTAAACAAAATCCTAATATTATTCCGCCTTCAGAAATGTCCTACTTCCCACTTCTAAAGTCGTGTTTAGGAGCTCATCCCATTAACATTTTGACTTGAGAGGGCATGTCCAATTTTTTAACTAGGAAACTAGTATTTACGATAATTCTGATAGCACGTGAAGGCAGCATAAAACAGCCCACACAACACCTACAGATGAACATACAAATGGATAAGGTTATGTAAGAACGCTCAGAACTCATGATTAAATAGGCCAAATAATAAAAACACTGCATGTTTCACTACACGGCGGCAGCAGAAAAAATCAGTTTCTTACCTTATAATTCAGGCGCTAGGGTTCGGTTCACACAGGAAGCAAAAACGTTCAAAACGTGGGCAGGGGAATGGGGAAAAACGCAAGGCATCGAGATGCGTTTTAGAAGCTGAACTTAATTTATCTTGGGCGTCACGTTTTTAGAACGATACACGAGACACTGCAAAAAGGCTTGCGCGAGTGCATCGGTTCGCCTAACGCGGTCACATAGAAAAACAATGGAAAAGTAGCAAAAAAAAAAAAAAAAAAACGTGTTCAGCCCCTAATGCAAATTAATGTTTTAATCAAGACCTCTATATTTAGTTTTTCACCGTGAGAAACCATATTTGACAATATATAAAAACAAAATAATTAGAGTAATTTTATGAATAAACTTATTTTAAATTGTGTCATCATAAATTCCAATGTAGTGAAACAGCACCCCTTGTTCCCGCAGCCATGCTGAAGACTGGAGTAATGATTTTTTAATTTTTTTTGTATTTTTGATCAAAGCATATGCGACTTCTTTTAAAAAAATATGAATGGTAGTGTATATGTATGTATGTATGTATATATTATTTGGGCCCCCCTCATAATATATAGTGTATGTCTGGAAAATAAACATCTTGAACATTATATGTAACATGATGGTTTAATTAAAAACACATTTTTTGTGTTTCGACTTGAAAGCAAACACAAACACTTAAAAAAAAAAGAAAAAAAGGGGATTTTAGTTAATTAAAACAATCCCTTGCTTCACACATTCTTATACATCCCTCTCACACACACACATACGCAAAGGTGGGTTTTTCCAACACCAACCACTTCTCTTTAACAGGGGAAATGGCTTTCACCAATCCCACAATCCCTCAATCAAACTCCCATATATTACAATCACCTGAGAGTAGGAGCTCTCATCTGTATGACAGTGAAGCTGCAAATCTTGCGGTCCTAAATCTCTCTCTGTTCAGCCCGCACTGTCGCGTCGCCGTTCTCGAACCGAGCTCTCACCTCTTGGCCTCGCTGAAGAAACATCTGCGTGGTGTGTGGGGCAGAGGGGCTGTTTTGGCTGACGTTCACGCACATATGCAGAAAAATAGAAATGTAAATAAGAGCAGATTCATAAATACTGCTGTCTTAATTGAGACCCAGTAAGAGTAAGTAGCAGATGTTAGAGCAGGAACTGTTGAATCATCAGAGACCAGTGGGGAAGCAGGCAAAATCATATTGGAGAAAAAAAAAAACACCCTCAGCCAGGTGCTCGTGATTTTCCTGCACTGCAATCCATGAAATGTGCGCGCACGCATGGATGTGTGTGTCGCGTATGGATTAGGAACTGTTTCCTTCCTCTTTTTTTTATCCCAAAACAAAGAAAAAAGGCCTGCAAATGTGGAGAAAAATAGAAGTGACTCCGGAGGTGCCTGGAGTCACAACTGCGACGTGTGTTCGAGAATAAAGAGCTGTTAAGACAGAACTATCAGCGCTTAAGCTGCGACACACTCTCACTCTCTCATCTCTGTCCAAACTCCAAAATGAACACAGGGAGATGCAAACCTAGTTTCTTTCACATGTCACAAGCAGCAAAAGCCTGTCAGCCTACATTCCCACTTAAAACATCCAAATCTCTCTCTCTTTTCTTCTCTTACGAGAGACTGTTGCTTGATCTGAGGAGAGTATGTACTAGCTGCTCGCTTGTGTGGGACCGCTCTCATGATTTCCTTCCCCCCTGGAAAACGCGGTGTGTGGATGTCAGGTTCCCTCTGATAGCTGCTGTGTTGGGACTGCTGGGAAACCAGAGAGAAGGTGGCACTGACAGGTCCCGCCGAGCAGGATAAAAGGACTTGTTCTGTTTCTACATTCTCTCTCTCTCTCGCTTTCTCTTTTCATTCTCTCTATTTCACAACATATAAAGTGACTGACAGCGTGGCACTAAAGGGACCTCGTCTGGAGCTGTCTGACTGACTCAGACGTAGCGTTCGGCGGTGCGTTCCCTCGGCTGAGCGGTGCGACGTCGAACGAAATTAGTAAGCGAGAGCGGTGTGGTGCGCGATGCTTGCGCGAATAATAGCGCCGCTAGCTCCGGGGAACCCCGACTCTTCTAGATTAGGACTCACAATTAATACAACACATACACGAGACAGAGAGAGAGAGAGAGAGAGGGAGAGGCCTGCTGAACACGATCCTATAGGAACATCTCAGACACTGAATGTTTATGAATGAGGCTGCGTCTGTTGGTCTCCTTTGTGATGAGCTTAAGTTTTGTCACATTTTCTTAGAGCACATAAAATGCTCCGTTTGTTTGCCGGTACTCATTGTTTTTGTGTACGCCATGTAGGAAGCAGTTGCAACAAAGGCAAAACTTCACATTCATGTGTATGTCTGGGTCGTGCAAAATTCAGAATTGAAGAGAGTGTGGTGTGTAATTGAATTAGCCACACCCCACAGGAATTGAAATGAAAGGAGGAGCAATTCACTGAATTGTAATTCAAGAAAAATATAAACACGTCATTCTGAGAATTGAAATATTCTTCCACCCTGTTTTAAAGTTAAGTTAGATTAATTTTTACATATTATTTTATATGTTTGTTAATATAATATTTAATCAATTATTAATTTGTATAACATGCTCTCTGTCTGTAAGGCCTATAACCCTTTAAGGCTTTTTTTTTATGTTTTCAAGACTTGTCTTGACAAACTTTACTTTTCTAGTAAAGAAAAAGACAATCATATTAATTTCTTTGAATTCATTTTAATTTGACCACCTTTTAAGTGCAACGCTGCAGCTTTTTCCCCTTTTTTTCTATTTAATGGCGCACAAACCTTATGCATGTGTGTTCATGTGTGTGTGTGTGTGCGTGTGCGTGTGTGTGTGTGTGTGTGTGTGTGTGTTTGGCCTTGGCCTATTTAGGCAAGCCCTGCGAAATAAAAAGCATGATTCATTCTCTACTTGTCCTGATGAACAAAAAATGACCTCATATCTTCCTGTTGTCAAACAAAAGATTCTTTTTATTAAAAAAAAAAACGCATGAAGGGGGAGAGCAAACACGAAGCGAAGAATTTAAAACAACGCAACCCAAATCTCATCAGAGGGAAATGTGAAGCGCATGCATTTAAGAGAAACAGACAATGACAACTTTTACCAGCAGCCCTGCCTCGACCTTGTTAGTGGGGCACTCTGGTAATCTGCGCTTAATGATTTTTCTCTTTTCTCCCTCGCCCTCCCTTCACCTCACCCCTCATTCTTCCTCCTTTCTCTCTTTTACATTAGACCACAGCTTGAGCCTGAACCGCAGAGTGTCACAGTCATTTAAGACGCAGCCCTAACGTTTTTTCCCTCCTCACATTCCGACGCCATTATGTTACATTGTTGCAGAATAAAGAGCCGTATTATGTTCCAGCAGTAAAGGGCACAAGTGGACTGAGTTTTTATCTGCTGAACGAATCAATCAGGATTATGTCAGTTGAAAAGAATCACAGACAGCAGTCGCCAGTGGACGAGGCCAGTGTATGTGCGCGATTAGGAGGGATACGTAAATATACGTACGAGAAAAGCGTATATCGGTTGTTGAGTGAAGTGTCATTTCTGCTACAAGAGCTCTGTTTTATTTTACACTGCTCTCTCACAGTCAGAGGATTGTGAGGACACTAATTATCATTTCAGCAGAAATGATTACGAGATCAAATGGAGATCGAATGCCATTTCCTTCCATTAATGCGGGGGGTTTAGTGCGGCTGTCATGCCGTGGCCATCGCCGGGCCTGTGGGAAAAAGACTGAGGGAAGAATGGGGAGAGGCTTAGACCAGGGCGGGGCTTGGCCGACGGGAATATTCATAACAACAGTGCACTGAAACGGATAGATGACCTCTGGAGAGATTGAAAGATCGTCCGGAGTCCGGATGAAACTTTAAAATGTGTGTGGGTGCTGGTTAAAATAAAAACGTCTGTGTCTGTTCATAAAACGTGTCTTTTCATTTATTTGGCGGTGTTTGTCCGCACTCAGTGCCTCACGTGCCGGGGCGGAGGTTGTGGCCTGAGGGTCGCCTCTCTCAACCTGCTAGTGAATGAGCACACAAGCGAACAGGCATGAAAAGACCACATTTGTTTGTCAGTGTAGTCGGACAAATTGTGTTCTCTGTTAGCAGCTTAGAACGAGCCAAGAGATTTGTATTGCAGCAGTGGTAAAATTGTAGATATTGTTTAAATATCCTCTCTTCGCCTTGCTTGAAATGGATGATGGAAAATTTCAAAGTGCTGCATAGCCATTTGTATTGTATTTATGTATTGCAAAAAAAGGTAATAGATCAAGCACATTCCATTATCCCCTTATAAGATCATTAGCAAATATAATTAGATATGAAAAGAAAGTAATTTGGGTTAGAGAGGGAGAAAAGCGCTATCAGGCACAGAAGACAGATTGCAACATCAGTGTTTGGCTTTAAATTGCTCAGTGGAGGTAGTATCAGTGTGAGAATCTCTGCCCCAGAAATAGACTGAGTCAGAGAGCAAGACACATCCACATCCACATCCACATCCCAGCCCTCCGTTTTCTCCGGAAGACGACTTGCTCGTTGGAGAGCTACTGTCTCGTTTCCTTTTCTTGATGGAGTCAGAGTCTGGTTTGTGTGTGGTAGTTTCTCTTATTCTGGTTAATATGTGCAAGACAAACAGTTTTCTTGTCATTCTCTGTCAACTGAGGCAGGTTTATTTGCTGCCTAGTCATCCGGCGGAGTAACAAACACACTGTTTGTTTTACCTTCACAGTCGTCCTTTCCTCGCGGTGCGTTTCAACTTGGAAAAAAGCAGAGGATTTTTTCAAGTGTGCCACATGCACGAGGTCGCCTGCTTTTTTGTGCTCCTCCGTATACTTATCTAAAGGCAATCTGAACCCACACAAGCACCAAACGTACAATTCTGCCATTTCCTCCAGAAACATTGGTTTCTTTTACGCTTTGAGGGGAGAGGAGGGGGTGGTGTGCGAGGATTCTTCTAGTCTTTGTGAATCACTACAAATGGTATTCATAAACATCCTGTATTCATTAAAACCTTCTAAAAATATGATTTGGGTGCACTTCCTTGCGTTCGGCCCGCTTATATGTGTGTTTGCGTGTGTGTGTATTCGCACGCTGACTCGTATTTACATATTTATAAATACTGGGCTGTACAATGAGGTCTACCTTTGCCAAAAACAACTCTTTTCCAGCAGCACCGGATGCCTGGGAGAGAACAAAGCCACCCTCCGTGGCAGAATGTGCGGTGTGTGTTGTGTTTGTGTTCAGCAGGAGATGATGGCGAACCACATCACTTACATCTAGACTTCATTCATATCGAAAAACAGAGACTTTTAGACTTCCAAAAACAGCTGAAGTTTTCCTTTAAACCGAGGATATTACGAATAGACTAAGCACTTAGTAGCTACATAATATGGTAAAAAGAGGCCATGTGCAAAATAAATGTTCCCTATTCCTTTCCATAATGCATGTTCTGCCTTATCTGATTGCTTAAACATGTATTCAAAAGTTCTGAAATTCATATCCTCACATTTCCCTCCAATTAAATGACCCCTGTTCTCAGGAAACCTAAAACGAGCAGGCCTTTGAAACACAAATATTCACTAAGTAGATTTCATGGTAAAAATAGAATACCTGAGGGAGGTCAGGGTATAAAGCGGCCCTGTGTTTTAGATGGGAGCGCTCTTCGCCTTAACTCTGTGGTCCGGGAATAATAAGAAGCAGTTAGGAAATGTCAGGACTTTGACTCAGACAGCCCCGCTTTTCCCCAAGTGTGCTGGCCCTTGTTAACTGAGCTTGCTTCCAGCCTTGTGCTGTGCTATTGTTCTGTCTGCCTTTTCATTTAGCCATTCTGTTAAGCATGACACTTGTATTAACATAAGATGGATCCTGGAGCTATGTGTCCTCTTACCATATGTCTTGTATTACTTTCCAGGGCCCTCTCTTGTCTTACAATGAGAGTGTATTATCACACTTGAACAGTAGAGGGTGCCACATTTTCTTGCTTCTCTTTGATTCGGTGGTGGAAGTGGTGTCGTTTTCATTACCGTTTAACGTTCTCTGTGTTACTTATAGTAATTATCATCAAAGTAATATTGATCATGTTTTGTTTGGATTGAAATTATGGCAAGGAAAACTAATGTTTGGACCAACACAAATAAAGACCCATGATTCAAGCTATGAGAAAATAGACTGATAAGAACATGACAGGCCAGAGTATGATAAATATTTCTAGGGTGGCAAAATAATTAAGCAATCACTCCACATGCGGACAGGGAGACTTCAGAATTGATCAGAACAGGAGGAGGAAAAAGTTGCGAGGATCGTAAAGTTGGTGTGCTAGTCTCCAGATCGCAGTGGCAGTTGTTTGGGGAAAAGAAATGGCGTTCTTAAATAATAACATTCCAGGTGGCTTAGTTAATGAAGAGTGAAAATCAAATATGGGGCGGAATCTGTAACTCATTACCAGAACTTTCTTTAAGAGGAAGTCACGAAGAGCACTGGCCCCTGGGAGACCAGGCGGTTTTAAAACCTGAGAACATAATTTATTATCATTATGGTTATGATTATCTTAATTTCCTCATGGACGCACAAAAAAATGCCAGCAGACAGCTGTAGAGCCGTGACCACTGTATAGTCTTACAAAGCACTGCCAATCACTTCAGATTTGATAAATAACAAACACTTTATCTGTAGATTAACATGAAATATCAGCAGGTTAAAGGAAATTGACATTGAGTAACAAGATCTTATTTTCTACATGAAGTTGGGCGGAAAGCTAATTCGGGGGCTTCTACTGCCATCTCCTGGACAAAGTGTGCACTGGACACAGTCTGAACGGTTGAACAAATTGGTGGTTTTGATTTGCTTATCCTTGGTATTTATTTTAAAGTTTTCATTTTATTTTTACACACAAAGAAATTAATAAGGATACTATTGTTGTGCACATGAGATTACGACTCCAGAAACAAGTGGCCTTGTAAAAATGGCTTTATTTTAAATTTATATGAAACAGGTCGACTTCTGGGTGCAGACATGTTGAGATCACATGACTAGCCTAATACTCTCTCTTGGTACCCCGTATTATTGGACACTTTTTGTTTGTGGAATACATTATGGCTGACTGCAAATATGGTATTTCTGTAATGGCATAAGTAACTAAAAACTGAATACTTGGTATCAGTATAAACCAAGATGACAAAATCAGCAATTCTATTAATTTTTTTTTATTATATATAATTAGAGCATTGGTTTTTCTTGTTTTTTTTTTTTTTTTAAAGGGTATGATTTTTTTAATTCTTTAATTTAATTTCTTAATCTCTATCAGCAATTTCAGAAGCGTCTGACATCTGAGTGGAAAGTGTGTCTGTTAAAGAAGAGCACATCTGAGATGTGCGCATAATGCAAAGCGAGTGGGCGTCAGCGTTATTGCTCTTTGGCAAATCTAAATGACGATGTTTTATTCCATTATTAGCGGGGAACTGACTCCTCGTTTCATTTCCATAACGTTTCTTGCGAGAGCACACTCAAATAAATGCATGTTTTAATTTCATTTTGTCATTTTCATAGAGGCACTTTAAAAGAACACGACTCGGAAATGCACTCTGTAGATTTTATTGCCAAATAATTTTCTTAGAGGTTGTAGAGGGAATTAAACAACATTTATATTATTTAGTTCAAACGCGAGATAGCACATAAATAAAAAAAAAAAGCAGTAAGCATTTTCACCGGATTCAAACTTCAGCAGTAATTGCACAAGTGCAATGTTCAGAGAGTTATTGTCTTTATATTAGAAGACTTTATATATTTATATCTTTATATTAGAGCTGGAAGAAGTCTGAACGTGTTTAAATTACCCTCCTCCCATATCTAATGTTTTATCTTACGATTCACAAGATGAGTTTTCTTTAGTGCCATTAGAGGTTAACGGAATCTGAATGGAGAGGTTAATAGTCAACATTTAAACACAGACACACACAGGCATACAGTGGTCCTTCATTTCTTCCCAAATGTACCTTAAATCATAATTTTGCTTTCATAATAACTGCTTTGAAATCATAATTAAGTGATCAAAAGCAAGTGTTTTTCTTTTATTCATTATTGTTCAAAACCTTTTGTTAGTCAAGGGCATCAAAGGATGTACATTTTGGTAACACTTAAGTGGACCTTAATTCTTTATAAAACATGTTTTAGTCATTATTGATGGTCATAGTCATTATCACAGGCTAATAATAATTCTTTGAATTTCATGTCCTTGATGTGTTGCCAAAATCTGAGATGCCAATTTAAAAGAAATGACAACAAACATAATAATATTGTTTGATTTGACTCTCTTCCTTTTTTTTTCTGTTAATAATGATCTGTCAGAAGTTGTATGCATTTGTGTGAAAGAGAGAGAGAGAGGAAGGACACAGGCCGTGGTGTTAATCTGCGTTTGTTCTCTTAACCGTAGTTCATCTGTGGGCGGAGGAAGAGGCGTCCCGAAGGTTTGGCCCTGCTCTTACCCCTGAACATAGCCTAACTGACACAGAGATGCAGGACTAATCAGAAACTAACATCACCTCCCCCTACTGGACTGAGCGGCCAAGAGCAGGCGACGGAAAAAGAGGAAGAGGATTGTGACAATGAAGGACATTATCTTATCAAAACATTATTTAACGTAAAAGACTTCAAGAGAGAGAAAAAAAAGACTAATAAATTGGACAGCTCAGACGGTTTCCTACACGAGCGTTCTCGCTGGATGGAGGGAAGAAGATCTGTTGATGTTTAGTGAGCTGGAAACAGTGAGGAAAAAAAAACAACAATTTTTTGCTTCCTGTGTTTTATGTGTCTTGAATCCTCCCTTGTGTAGCTGATAAATACTTTCTGTGTTTTTAATTGCTTTTTTGACTTTGACCTAGTGAGGAAACGTTGAAGTGCTTGTCCCTCAGAGCAACACATTCCTTGAACCAAGATGGTGGAGAGTTGCCAGTCTCAGAATGAGAGAGTGAGAAACCATACAGACTTCCCCCCCATCCCTCTCTCTCTCTGTTGGTGTTTCTCACTGCCCACTGAATCTTCACCAGTGTTATTTGTCTGAGGCTTCCTAAACCGTTCCTCTGGACGTTTGGACCAACTCGCTACACGTTAGGAGACCAAGCACACCCTCGTCAAAAACTCAGCACACTCTCAGCAGTCATTGCCTGGACGTCAAAGCAGAAGAACGACAATCCAGTACATTCAGGAAACGAGAACACTGCATTTAAAAAGGGAAGCTATGCCTTTTTCGTTGAGAACTGGCTCTGTGGTTTCACGATCTGCGATACGTTCTCCTGATGTGTTTGTGAGATGTTCAGAGCTGAACTCCTGAGAAAGAGGACGCTGTAGCACTCGAGACAAAAACCAGCCGAGGTGACGGAAGAACTAGTTTACATCGAGCGTGTCTGATGAAACGGCACGAGCCAAGGAGACTGCGAACGTGCAGCCTGCAGAAATCAAACAGAAACGCGGCCCCTAACCCTTCATGCTTTGATCTCAGTCTTGCTCACTTCAAGTACTCTGGTTATGAGATTGTGTTTGTAATATACTGCCACCAATCAGTGTTGCAAAGTGTTACTGACTACTGAAATGGTTTGATGTATTCAATTATTAAAGAAAAAGAAAAGAAAAAAGAAACAAGTATTGTCTAGCCATAGATACAGTCATGCGTTGTTGCATTTACAAAGCTAGCTGTTTTAGAGTGTAGGTATTAGATTGGAGTTTTCTTCTCTAGTACTGTAATTTTTGCCTTTCACCTTTGTAAAATACCAATAACATTAAAAGAAAAGGAAAAAAAGAAAGATTGACAATCTTCTTCTGTTGCTGCAAGCGTATAAATCCATACAGTATATATACACCCATGCCTCATGCAAGCAAATACAAATCTGAGGCCCCCCCAACCCCCCACCCCGAAGTATTTTGCACTGTGATAGTAAATGAAAATCCAGTCTATACAGTACGCAGATCACTAATGGAAAATGAAGGTGCGTGTGTGCGTGCGTGTTTGTGCGTCCCTTGACGTTGTGGACTGATATTCTCTCTAATCTTTTGTGAACTCTGCTGATTTGGTCTGTGTAGTTCAAACTATTTCATCTTATGATGGTCTTCTATGTTGCTTTGAGAATCAATTCAATGAACTTCCCCGTAAGTCATTGTGTGTCCAGTCTCTTCAGATATATTCTTTAGTTGTCCTCTTTGCATAAATAAAAACACATCTCTGAAATTTTTTTTTTTTTTTTTTTTTTTTCAAGCAAGGTTATGTCTTATTGTAAATGCTACAAATTAAAAAAAATTAAAAATAAAATGAAGTCTCAAAGTGAAGCTGTTTAGTGAACTAGTTTCAGTAAACTAGTACAGGCTACGTAAGGTAAAGGACTTATGACAGGGAGGGTCAGTGATAGGATATGTATTGATCAATCTCTATATACACTGGTTATAGATGAGCACACCTCTGGCTCCCTCCTCTGTGTAGTATAACTGAGCATCTCTCTCTCTCTCTCTCTCTCTCTCTCTCTCTCTCTCTCTCTCTCTCTCTCTCTCTCTCTTTCAGTCATTCTGGACTAATATATGAGCATTCCACACCTCTGAGCTGTCTTGTGGACTGTATGATTTTCATTTGGTTGCTGTATCTTCATGGCAGATGCTTTGTTTTGTAACTACTGAACTGTACTTATAATGAGAAATAAAATGTATTCAAACTATGAAACACCAGCGTGAACAACTGAGCATTTTTGTGCTATATGTATTTGCAATTTTTACTTTGATCTTACTAAATGTGTTGTGAGGAAATGAGGGTGCAATAAATGTTAAGGTACCATGTATGACTTTGTATTTAGCACTAAAAAAAAAGTTATCGTTAACATCATAATATATATATAAAAATGTTTATATAATGTAATTTTATATAATGTTACAAAATATTTCTGTTTCAAATAAATGTTTTTCTTTTGAATATTCCATTCATCAAGGAACCCTGAACACTGTTACAGATCACAAAATATCACTGTTTCCACAAAATATAAAGCAGTGAAATAAATAAGCAAATTTGGCATATTATGATGATTTCTGAAGGATCATGTGACACTGAAGACTGGAGTAATGGCTGCTGAAAATTCAGCTTTTCCATCATAGGAATAAGTTGCATTTTAAAATATTTTAAAACAGTATTTTGATCAAATTTTGCAGTCTTGGTGAGCATAAGAAACTTCTTTCAAAAACATGTAAGACATCTTATGGACACCGAACAGTAGCATATACAGTATGTATTTCCTTTTTGATGTTCATTATATATATATATGCACAAAATACACTGAAGATATTTCCTATAATGTTGATTTTTGAGTTAACATTTATTTTTTTAATTAATTTATTTTTTAAATATTGACACGTTACTGGAAAGATACAATATATAAAATACTCTTTTAGACAAAAAGATTTCTGCATCGTAAAAGACTTTTATCAGTTCAAAATCATTAGAGATTTGACTAAATAATTATAAACACCGAACTCTATCAAAGAGAATTGCAGAGACACACACAGGGCAGCATTTCAACACTCTTGTGAGCTGAGGACTTGTACGATAGACAGCAGAAATGATACATTTCACTGTCCTCCTGTTTCTTTCCACCCCTGACTCCCATGTTAAGTGTAGTACATGGTGTTAGCTGCAGGGCTACAGGCCTGTGTGTGTGTGTGTGTGTGTGTGTGTGTGTGTGTGTGTGTGTGTGTGTGTGTGTGTGTGTGTGTGTGTGTGTGTGTGTGTGTGTGTGTGTCTGACTCGGGAGCAGTGTGGATTATGACAGCTCGCATTACCGGCTGTGTTCTTGCTAACTGTGGCTCTCTACCCTTGGGCTATAGCCGTGTTAATTCCCCAAACCTGTGAGAGCTGGAAACTAGTGTGCCAAATGATGCTCATCCTCAATTGTTTTTTTTTTTTCAATTTTCTATCTGCTTTTTCTGACTTTTTCAGGCAAGACAATACATTCTATAGTCCATGTGAATGTACAATTCAGTGTATGTGGCATACATTAGTCTAAATGACTTTTTTCTTTTTTTTTTTACTTCCTAAGCCTGATCCAAATACAATAAGCAGAAGCGTCTGCTGTTTCTCTGATGTCATTAATTGTATCAGTGCAACACATACAGTATAAGCACAGAACAAACCTCTCAAGGACGTTCCCTCTCTCCAGCCCTCTTTCAGAGATGGATTTGCCCCGTCACACACTCTCATCGTAGGCCAGTGACAAGCGATAACTGACACCCTTTGGCACAGGGGCCTGTTGTGTCAATACCTCAGAGAGATAAGACCCTGCTCTCTAAACACATGAAAACCATCCCCACACGCACATATACACACCGCAGACTGAGAGAACATTTTCCCATTATAGTTCCGTATTTCATGTTTTTCTTAACCTTTTCCTGTGGGTTAGCGGGGTCTCAGTGGAGGGAAACCTGATATCCTTTAGTCTGATGGGATCCATATTTGTGTTAACCTGCCGTCAAGACCCCAGTGAGGGGAGGTGTCTGAGGTCAACGCCTGACTAATTTTTAAACGGATCAGCTACACTAGACCAGATGGAGAAAGGCCTGGACCTAATAAAACTCACATCCTGAAAAAATAACCGTTTCATTTTCCTGCACCCCCCTTCTTGTGCCTAGCTTGTCTGGAGCTGAAAGAAATTGAAGAAAGTCAAGCTATTTCTTATGGATGGATGGATGGTAAAGTATGTGGATTAATGCATTAGCCATTCGAATGTAATGATAGTCTTTCAAAAATGATTAAAACTTTAGGTTGTTGGTTAACTTCATTTTGCAGTGCCTTGTTGCATATGTTACATGTACTTACCATAGTAATAACAGTAAATTTTGCATAATTACATGCAACTAACCCTAAACCCTAATCTTGTTACAGTGTAATTATACATTTAATAATGAGTAATATTAATGAACAACATTCCCTTACTATAGGATTGGGGTTTGGTTTGGTTTAGAGTTAGTTACATGTAATTATGCATCCTTTACTGGAATTACTATAGTAAATGCATGTAACATGTAAAAGGAACACTGTACACGAAAGTGTTACTATACTTTACAACATTAGATGTACACTTTACCATTTGTGAATGCATTAGACATCATGAACTATTCATGAACAATAATATTTAACATTAGTTAATGTATTGTGAATGTACTACGAATAAATTAACATTAACCTAAAATAATAAATGCTGGGAAAAATAATTGTTCATTGTTAGACAGTGATGTCTGATGCACTCATTTTGACGAATTGAGTATTATTCTAAAGTGTTACCCCGAAATACTTTCACCCCTGCATTTGACCATTTGATTATTTTACGTTGTAATGGTTTTCTCCCTGGTTTGATGGTCGTGGCTGGTTTAAGATAAGATGGTTTCACAGCATTCAAGCTAATAAGTGCCCCCAAAAACCCTTTAAAATCAACAAACTGAAAGAGTAGCTGATTGTAGTGAATCAGCTTACAGTTGGCTTGTTTAAGTTTGCCATGTATCAATATGATAACCTTTCAGTCACCATACCAAGTTATCAAGTATTTATTTGTATAAGATATATTGATAAGTAATACACATTTGAGTTCATTGTTCTGCCTTTACATATTGTAAAAGGTATTTCAGCGCATTAGTGTCACTCTGTCTCTGTGGTGTCACATTTGTGTGAGTGTGTGTATGTAGCTAATGTATTTAAGAAAGCTGCGCGGCTGGGTTGCTGTGTGCCAGCACTTGTAGCTGGGCAGATGGTGACCTGTGCTTGAACCTCTCTTCTCTCTCATTTGTTCAGCTGGCTTTCATTTGGCCTGCATGCAGGCTGCATACTTTAGCAAACGCAACTCTTTATTCACACCACCAGATGGCGCTATAAACCAACTTATAGCACCAACACTTCTGGTGGAGGCTGAACACTGTGCCCTTTGAACACCAACACATGGCAGATAAAAGATTACAATCGAGAAAAGGATTTTGCATCAGTAATTCTTGATGGAAGTGATGTGAGAGCTTGTGGCACACATTTTAATACTCAGACCTTATATTTTTGTCACATATATATTTAGTCACATGGATTATAGCCTGTTTACATCTTGTCATTAAGGCCATCTAAATGATATCTGAGAGAAAGGCATTGTCTGCAGAGAGAATTGCACTCTATTTCCATTTTCAATCTGCAGTCAATCCGTAATCAATCTTATCAGACGTTCTTTGACAGCCTATTCACATTTTTACACATTTTTGCGCACTCTTCCTCTCTCATTTACACGCACGCAGACAACAGTCATCTGTCACCATTCGAGAGCTCTCTGTGCGTCTGGATACACACCGTGTCATAATGCTCATCATCGGCTAGCACATACAGTCTCACACACATACACGTGCAACTTAACAAGAGTGTGCTTGTGTGTGTGTGTGTTTGCTCAGCTCTCAGGCAGGGTCTTATGAATCGATGATCATGTGGTATAAGAGAGATAGATGGCTCGGAGCTCCGTCTTGTCTCCTCTAATTGTAAAATATTAGTTACATTAGAGTGTGTTGGGTGATTAATGGAACTTATTTGGAGGTGGCCCTTCCTGGCCCATACACCCCCCACCCCCACTGCCAAAGCCTTCTCCACTGACTCCTCCGAACGGAGGGATTTCTCTTACGGCAGACAAATTGGTCCTGGGGACAAAATAGAAAGGAAAGGATGAGAAGAGAGAGGAAGATGGAGGTGAATGGGAAATTCAAGAGAAACATATGGAAAGAGTTGTATGAGACTTGTAACAAGAGAGCGAGATATTTTATTCAATTTTACATCAACTTCCAGGTAGCTTACATGCAAACAGTCACATATTATGTCTACATTGAGTCGCCCTCATCGATATTTCCATGTCTGCATGGGAAAAGATCAGTATTGGTGTATATAAAAGCTGATGGGAAATGTTATTGATACCTGAGCAAATGTGCACTTAGTCCTGCTGGAGGTCCAGTACTGACGCTTGGCTCTGCTCCTCTTAGCCAGCCATTAGAAAGTCATGGAACATGTTATGGCTAGCAGAACAACACCTGCTGACCCAGTGCTGGAGCTTCAGCCACACACACCTTCATCCTCTGCCTTTGTTCATATCAGTGTGTCTGTCTGCTTAGTCCTGAGGCCTGTGGGAAAGGAAATGTTTAGATTGTCTTTTAACATGGAGGCCTTGAAAAGAACAGAGAAGCAAATTCTTGCCGCAAATATATTCACTTTAGTTTTTATGTCACTTTTATTATATGATACATAATTTGCACAATTTGGCAGGTTTAATTGTATAAAGAGATTGTCTCAAGCAAAAACATATATGCACACACGCACAAATACAGCATTTTCTTTTTTTAATTAAGTACTTCAGAGGGAATTTTAGAGCTTGTGTCGAGTTTCATCCTCAAGTCCTTCATCACAGACAGTAAGCCATATATACTTTTTCAAGCAAGGATTATATAAAATGTGAACTTCAGGGGGGGAAACTTTATGTGTGTATTTCCTCTATTCATAGTTTCATTGGTGTTTGTTTATTTGCATTTCATTATTTTTTTTTGCTAAATGGGATTTTATTTTTATTTTTTAAACAATGAAATATTTTGCTGTAATAATATATAGTATTCTTTTTTGTAAGCAATATATTAAGAAAAACTGCCATGATGATAATACCACAAATACTGTATAGTAATAACATTTATTTATACTAGGTTTAGCCTAAATCATTTTATCACAGATATCTTTGGCATTGCAGCCCGTCATTACCTTTGTCAATTAAATTATCCCATTAACTTAATTGAGTCAGATACAATTAAATTAGACATACACAAAGGCTGATGTTACATGCTTAATTGTAATGACTTTAATTTTCCAATAAATTGAAAAAGCTCTATAGTGTAAATAATTATATTTACTATGATACACAACACATGCTCAGATACTGGGCATTTTAAGATTAAATAATTTTAAGATTATGGATTAAGGATGAATGCAGATCAGACATATAAGACCGCAAACTAGCTGATGTGATAAAAACATATTTTAAGGAAGACTTAAAATCTGTAGGTCAAATTCTAGCCCTCATTTGCATTGTAATATGAACATGTTAAGTTTTGGTTCTCTGTGTTCTTCGTCTGCTGGACCCTGTTTCTGTTGACCCAGAGGCAGCTATTATTTTCATATATAGACATGATCATTCTTTTTTTTTTCTTCTATTTATTTATTTATTTATTGTAAAATCGTGATGAAATCATTCTCAAACATCACAAAAGCATCTGTAACTGACGCATCACTCAGCCATGATACAGTACTTTTTGTATGTTTTTTTTTTTTTTCTTTTCAGAATGACCAAATTCAGAGTGAAACTCATATACGAGATGGTCTCTTTTCTCTCTCCTTCGCACAAACACACACACAAACACACACACACACACACACACACACACACACACACACACACACACACACACACACACACACACACACACACACACACACACACACACACACACACACACACACAGCATACGCGCGCACTCTAGACATTTATTATGTGTCTGCCATGACAGCTCAGCACTAGAATGTGCAGCAATATGCTCTATAGGGATAGAGAGAAGGAGAGAAGTGAGCAGTACTGCAGATGAGTACTCATGAACTCTTCCTCCCCTGGCCACACAGATACCCACACACAGACACACAGTCCTGCTGAGACTGCCTGACACATCGCTCTCATCACATGATGTATATACTGCCTTTTACCCATGAGCCTTTCTAACTCTTGACCAATCGTGGGGCTCCATGCAGGCCCTTGCCAGCACCTCTCATGCACTGTCAGTGAAGGAAGTGGTATATTATCCCAAAAATCCTTCCTTGAAACTTTCTGCACACAGTTACTCAGGCATGTCCGTGTGGAAAAACAAAACGAAACGCTCTGGAACACTTCAAAGAATTCCATTTGTTCAGAAAAGAGAGAAATGAAGCCAAGTAAGGAAGATTGAAAAGAGATATAGTGGCAGGCAGACTGGGAAATGTATAGCTGAGAAACAGAGAGTATATTAAGAGGTACGCCTGCTGCAGCAGTTTGTAATCTAGTTCAGCGTTTAACATGGGAGCTGCTTCCCCGGTGGAGCTTTTAGAGTTTGCTTTTGATACATACACACACAATGCCAAATCCAAGTTTTTCCGTGTTGTTTTTTTTCCCCCATGCGAGTCAGACTACAGCATCAGTTCTTCAAACTATATCCATTAGAGCTGCATTTGGTGCTATAAAACCTCTCATAGCTTTTCTTTTCAGTTTGAGAACTATCCATTGTGGTTGACTAGAGGCTCATTAACAAAATTCAAAACTTCCTTTTTTTCTGTATGGAAATCTCTTGATATCTTTGTGAATGCATTTAAACTTTATAATGATAAAACTTAAATTATTATTACTGAGCACTGTGCAGGTGACGTTCCAATTGTGGTGGTGTCTTTACTTATTTGTGTTTACTGAATCAGAGCGAGTGGATCTGAAGGTGTGATGTCGGTTTTAGTGTGGAATCTTTCTCAGCAGGGTTTTGGGAGCAGGTGGGGAGAGATAGTGCGTAGCGCACTAACGTTGCGGAGGGATTTGGGTGTTTGGAAGCTCTCTTTGCTGAGTAATCTCCCAGCCTTTACAACACGCAGGTTATTACTGGCCGACAGATGGTACATCACTTTTTACTGCTCACACCTTCTGTGGCTTGCGTTCTCCCCAGACACACACTCCCTCTGTTTTTCTTTATCTTTTCCTTCTCTTCCATATAGGTGACACTCAAACACACACATAGAGAAAGTTTCCACTCATATATAAGCACAATGATATGTAACACATGCTCCACAGAGCAAAAACATACACATGCACCGCACTGTGTAGTTCCTACAGATACAGATTCATTATATTTGAAATATCACAAAGGATTAGAGTATCTTTTTAGTTTAGGCACAGTTTTGCTTACAGAAACACATTATGGACATGTTGTTCAAAAACATTTGAAGTACAGAAATCAATATGGCACACAGGATATATGACCCAGACGCAGGTGATCTTTGAGCAAGCTGACTCTCCACAATTATGAATTTAACACTTATACAACAGTAAGTTGTGGTCCTCGATTCTGATTTGTTGAGCAGCGTCCAACAGCACTGGGACTTTTCTCTGTTTACATCGTGCCGCTTGTCTCTGTCTTTAGACAGACTGCTAGCCTGTGTATTGGTAGGGATTTTTCAGATACACTTTCTGCAGGTTACATTGTTTTGCCAGAGGGTGGCGACAAGTGACTGTCTTTATGAGTGAGTCATTGATTAATTCAGTTGATTTGTTCAAAACACTGATTTACTCAAGAATGATAAAAGTGATTGTCGTTATGAGTCACTGAACAATTGATTTAATGAATTTGTTAAAAAAAAAAAAAAAAAGAAAAATCAGGAACAAAGAATATGTCTACTTCCCTGCTATGTGCAGTAGTAGGGGGAAAATAGTATGTGAAATTAATAGACAGTAGGCGAAAAGTACCTGGATGATTCTAAAGTGTGCATCTGATGGATGCTTTACTCTTCAGTGAGGCCATGGGAGATGATTTGTGAATGTCAGTGAAGCAACACAAATGATGTTGGCAATATGATGAATATAGGACATCCAGTTTACATTTAATCTACAAACCCGATTCCAAAAACGTTGGGACACTGTAGAAATTGTGAATAAAAAAGGCCAAAAATAGTGGAGCAATATCAGAAAGGAATTTCTCAGAGACAAATTACAAAGAGTTTGAAGTTATCATCATCTACAGTGCATAATATCATCCAAAGATTCAGAGAATCATTTTTCCCTTAAAATGATACATTTTCTCAGTTTAAACATTTGATATGTCATCTATGTTGTATTCTGAATAAAATGAAAATTTGAAATTTGAAACTTCCACATCATTGCATTCTGTTTTTATTCACAATTTGTACAGTGTCCCAACTTTTTTGGAATCGGGTTTGTACACACATTTATATAACATACTTTTTAAACAGTTGCAAAGTAAGTATTTCAAAAGAAGTGCCTAGTCAGAGAGAATGTGATTTTGGATGCAGCCAATTACTTTATGTGTGAGTCATTGAATGATTAATTTAACTGATTTGTTCAAAAACTTTTAATCATTCAGGAATGAAACAAGAGATTTATGAGCAAGTCATTGAACCATTCATTCAACCGATTTATTCAAAAAACACTGATTCACTCAAGAACACAACTATTGTGGCCTTATTTAGAAATATTTTCATTGCCGCTCCAAAAATAAAAGTATGTTGCATCTAAAATGTAAGTCACTTATTGTTTGTTGAACTGTTGTATAAAATCAATATGACTTGCATTCTTGTTGTTGATCTGAATACCAAAACACACTCTTGCTTGTGTGATATTGACATGGAGCGGAAGTGTTTAACTCAGGTGACCTCATTCATATCTGCAGTGTGAGTTGAAAGGATGTGAGTGTTTAAACCCTTAATCACCCGTAGAGCGGAAGTCTCTCTCTCTCCTTCAGTATTCCTATCTCGCTCGTTCTCAGGCTTGGAGTTACTCACAGTGAGCATCTGAAAGTCATTAGAGGCTCTGCAGTCTGTCAGGTGCCAGCCCATACACACACACACACACACACACACACACACACACACACACACACACACACACACACACACACACACACACACACACACACACACACACACAAAGACCCCAACAAACTATACATACAGTATTCCTCCAAAACAAAGCCACACACATGCAGAAACAGACATTTATGACATGCTCATGAGCTATTATTTTTCAAAGACATGCCACGCATACACACAGAGACACATGCTCGAGTGTGTAAACACACACACAGTAAAAGTGCTGAAGCCCTGCAGGTTCTTTCTGCTGCGTGGGGCAAGGGATTCGTCATGTGCTGATGAGCTGTTATAATAATATATGAGCAAATCACAAGCATTCTGCAAATTAATCATTTTTCCTCCTCAACACCCTTCTTCCCGCTCTTTCTCTGTCACACACACATACACACTCTTTGTTACTGAGCGTTGGAGAGGGTGACTTCTCACAGACAGACAGAGGTGAGAGGCAGCACTCTTTCACAGATGGTAGCTCTGGCATCAGATGGAATTTATATAAGACTGATTTTGATTACATGCCAAAGCACCTCCATGTCTCTGTGTGTGTGTGTGTGTGTGTGTGTGGGAGCATGTGTCTGTTTGCTTACATACCACAAGCATACTGTTTAAACGCATCTTGTTTTGTCTGATATTTTTTATATAATGTATGTGTGTTTTTGTGTGTGTGTGTGTGTGTGTGTGTGTGTGTGTGTGTGTGTGTGTGTGTGTGTGTGTGTGTGTGAATGACGAGATAAGAAAAGGAGAATGAAAAGGAGAGTGTGAGAGGGCAAGAGCAAGTGGCGCCACAAGAGGGAGCATTTGACGTGTCTTCAAAGTGGATGGAGATAAAATATAGATACAGACTAGATACAATGATGTTAAGATAGTGTTATGTAGAAGAGATAAAATGAGTGAACTGAATGAATAAATGTGATCCTTCATGTTCTGTTTTCATTTTTGGAATGATGGACGGCGAGAAGGACAATGATGGAGTGATATTGTGGAATTTGCAGGAAGTGGGTGTTGTCATCGGTTCTCCCTCCTCCTCTCCTTCGCCCTCTGATCTCCACATATGAGGCCTTCAGGGGTTAATTAGGCAGGCGTGATAATGGCACACTGCTGAAAATAATAGAACTCTTTCGCTCTCTTTTTCTCTCTCTATTTTGAGACAATGTTAGAAAATGATGGAAAGGGGTAAGAAAAAAAAATGGCAAGGGAGGGTGGTGGAGAAGATAAAAATCACCTGTCCTTTCCATATGTTGTTTTGCAAAGCTTTGTATGTATAGAGGTGCAAATGTGTTCATGTGTGTTTTTTGGCCACGAAGCATTCAAAAGATTTATTGGCCATTGGTAACAAGTACATTGGAATTTTTACTCACACAGGACTCACGGTTTCGGGAAACGGAATGAAAATGTGGAAAGGATTGACGAATACTGGAGAAAAATAGAGAGCAAATGGAGAAATAAAATTCTTCATACTAGTTCATGTTACTTGGTACCTCAGTTGCAGTAGATGTGAATCACTGGAGAGCTTTGAAAAGAAGAATGAGAGAAAGAAAGAGGGAACAATAAAGATATGCTGCTGACATTCATGATTATGCTGCACACATACTAGATGTTTACCTATGAAGACATATCTTGGACTTTTATGGTTTTTAATTAAGAGTAAGCTTAGCATTTTTCAGAAAATGATTTACTTTAATTATAAAAAAATGTTTACCTTTATTGTCCCTGGATGTCTCCAAATGAGAGGTTTTGTCAGATTTAATGAATGTCTGGGGACAATTGTCCCCAGACATGCTTGTACTCGTATATTTCTCATTAACTTCTATTTTTCTTTAATTAATCCTAATAATAAGGAGCACACCCTATATAACCCTATCCCTTATTGTAAACTTTTGTCATTTTTAAATTTGCAAGACATTAGAGACCACATCAACCCATTATTACACCCCCACCCCACCGATTTTTAATGTTTGTTATAATATACACAGACTTGTTAATATTTGTGTGTTATGTTTTAAATATTGAAGGTGCTAAAATAAGAACGAGAGATGAAAATGTTATCATGCTTTGCTATCACCATTCAAAAAACCAAACATATTGTAGTGTACTAGCATGGCACACACACTGACACACTGCAATCTTTGTACATAAAATCTCCAGTCCGGTCCCCTATTCTTTTGTAAATTAGGAACTAGCAGCAACAAGCCAAAATTGCCCCAATTAGTTTTTAAGTAATCGGGGCAACTATTGTGGGAAACATTTTGAGAAGGGACTCAATGTGTATGCTCTTTTTGATATAAGAAAAATGTGCCCTGCCACAGAACACCCCTCAAAATATGATTCATTCTTGACAATTATTTTGACCACCAAATAGGCACCCTGAAGGGGCAGTATTATCTCACTTTGAAAAGGGAAGCTGGAAGAAGCTTTTTGGATGAATACCGAGAGCTGTGACAAAGAGGTTACATGTCAATAGGCCTTTTTTTTCTCCTTCCTATTTTGTTTCTCTCTGAGCTCTGTTAATCATTTACCTGCGGTCCTGTCACAGCCACAGTGAGCACAATGCTCTCCTCATAATATTCCTCAGAATTTCTGTATTTATTCTGTTTATCCCATATACAGAAAATGTAGATTAACTTTTTTAAATGGGATTGAAAATTGCCCCATTCCGTAGCCAGTTGGACCAATCTGTGACAACGCCCAGCTCCTTCTGCGTTTCCCTAAACAGTTGCTGCTTCAGGGAAAGAGGCGAGATAGGGGAGAAGAAAAGAGAGGAGAAGAAAAAAGAAAAGAAAGCTGACTTACATTTGGTGACACTGGTGGCATGAGAATATGCTGCCTCTCAGACTTAGCGCAATGTAAGGGAGTGTGAAATTAAAGTGCGTATGAATGAAGCGGCCGGGATTGTGTGTTGCCAGCTTGCTTATCAGACAACTGGAACATCGAAAGCTCTAAAACTTGTAGCAATCCCCTTTGTACCGAGGCCTCAGCAGACATTGTAGTATTCGAAAGCCGCTGAGACTCCAAAGCCAAACACAAAGTGCTTATGAATCCTTCTTTTTTTTGAGCCACACGCATATGCAAGCAGTCGACGGTAGGCACACTTACTTTGGGGCTGCGTACATTTTTCACGTTACGGCTACACCTTTAATGCAGCCGCTTTAAATTCTCCACACCAACGCGGCTGCTATTTTAAACCGCCATGTTAATTTGATTTAGTGCTTTTCAAATTGAATTGAGAAAAATGGAGAGCAAATGTACTGTTATTAATGTTCTAAAGTATGCGTAGCTGAAAGTGCCTGGCTTTGCTCTAAGTGGATGGGCCCGATAAGAGAGCCAGATATGATAGGCACATAATCTGCATTCCTCAAACAGACTTGTGTGGGCTATTAAGGGTCATTGTGTACAATGCACCGATGATCAGATCCAATCTATTAAACAGTTGTACTTGCTCTAAGCTGAAAAGAGCACTTTCAAAGTTCTGTAGGATAACGCACAAAGGAAACGTCTTCACCTGAAGAGCAGAGATTGTCCACAGTCAGATCCAGGAAATGCTTTTGATACATACTGATGAATCAGAAGATTAAACTTCCATCTTGTGGAGATCGTAGTGGAGTACCTTACAAATACTACACACAAGTGTTATGTGGGCCTTCTGAATAAAATCAGGCACAACATGTTGAATTCTTTTGATATTGACAGTGTACAGGATGATAATGTTGCTGAATTCTTTCCCAGGTCATGGAGGTCAGAGGCCGTTCCAGTGCCGCTACTGCCCTTACAGCGCCTCTCAGAAAGGCAACTTGAAGACCCACGTGCTGTGTGTTCACCGCATGCCCTTTGACAACAGCCAGTACCCAGACCGACGCTTCAAACGCTCTCGCATAGACTCTGATGTATCTGGGAACTCGGAGGATGGGAATCTTCCCTCTTCCGGCCAGGTGAACACAGGAGAAGGTATTTCTGGTGATACTCCTCGTTCTCTCGAGTGAAGCGGAGTAAAACTTGATCCATGGTCAACCTTTAGAGGTTTGAAGTGATAATGACACCACATCATACAAGCATTCCCACTGGATCATTCTAAAAGAAACTTGAATGAATTCAAAATACTAAAAAAAAAAAAAAAAAAAAAAAAAAAAAAAAGTATTCCATAAGTTGGGGATCATAAACTCCCAAATCGAAACACTTCGGCCTCAGTATGTTCTGTGAAACACAGGATAGAGATGATGAAGTAGAGAAACCTGAACCATATTTCTGATGAGTCTGAAACTAAATACATGCCTCTTATTAGAGTTGCCCGAACTGGGCATTGAAGAGACATTACTGAAGAGGAAAAAAATGACAACGTAAAAAAAAAAAAGACTGTCATTAAATTCCTCCGAGTGTCTTTTGTCCCAAAAATAATGCTTTTATCAGAAAAACGATCCGCGCCAACGATTTCGCGACAGTTGGAAGGGAAAGAAAGATGGAGGGGAGCTGTTGAGCACACCCTTCAAGAACATGACACCGCCAGTGGCCATTTGCCCAGCGCCATTGACGCACAGGGATGGAGTGAACGGACGGAGAGATGTGGATGGTGAAATGGGGGGGTTGGGGCGTTTGGTGCCAGCCTGACTGGAGCTGTCATCACAGAGGAAATCAATTCAACCCAACCCCCTCCCTCCGCCTCTCCTCACTCTTTCAGAACACGTCAAGAGAAACCTTAGTCGCCTGTACAGCTGGGCCGCAGAAGGGTCAGCCGATGACTAGTAGCACTTCCTATCAGCCTCCCTCATTCCCTCCCTTCCTCCTTGCATTTCTACTATGAAGAAGAAAAAAAAAATCCATGACAGCCAATAGCATTGTATAATAATCAGTGGATAGATTTTACTTCTTTTTCATTGTTGTGCAGTTTTAGGATGTAATTTGTATGTCACTTGAAGTGACAAAACAGAATGGTGAAGACACATTAAATGTGCTTTTTTTTCCATTCAACACTTCTTAAAGATAAAAAAAAAAGGAAAAGTACATTTGTTGTTCTTGAAGAAGGTGCTGCTTCTCTTCTAATGGGTGGACTTTGGATGAATACTGACCGTATGTAACCAAGAAGGTGAATATGTTATTTGTTAAGTGTGACTTGGAAATAATATGAAGGAACCGTAGCGCTTTTGTGGGGTTTACTGACCGCAGCAGGACTACTCTCTTTATAGAGCTCTTGAGAAAGCACTATGAAGGCACTGTAGATATGAATATATATATATATATATATATATAATCACTTCTCTGCTACATGTCTGTAATCTAAACTTCAGGATGGCATTTATTTTTTTTTTTTTTTCTTTATATTTTGAATTTCCTAATAATCTTTACTTTTTTAATGTTTGAATATTTTTAATGCCATGAATCATCATGGCCCAATTTGTGTGTGTGTGTGTGTGTGTGTGTGTGTGTGTATTTGTTGTCCTGAATGTTCCCCTTCTAAAAGAGATTAACAATACAGGCAGTTTGAATCCTATGAAATCAAGCCTCTTAAAGAACAAAATAAAGTGTATCAACTTTCATTGTACTTCCTTTTATTGAAGGCTAGCAGGGGTTAGAAGGTAAATAAGTATGGTAGAGGGTTAGAGATGCAAGGGTGATGGGGTTGGTTGGAGGGGTGGATATTAATGTTTTGTGATAAACAGAAATGATCCAGACTTTAAGAAAGTCAATATCTTCCCGCTCAGCACAGGGAAGCTCAGCACTTAAACCCCAGGGCCTTACGGCTGCTCTATTCACGCCGAGAGGAGTTTAGAGGACTCACAAATACCCGCCACACTCCTCACTAAGCAGTAAATAAAAACATAAACCCTTATCAGAGCCCTAAGACCACAACATCTCCAGAGAAAAAGAGGGAAAGATAGAGAGAAGTTGAAATTGATAGAAGTGGTCTAGAAGTGGTGCACAGAGATTGTACAAGTTCAGACAAACTGTAGAGGTTCCAAGCAATGGTTCTTTAATTCACCATGACACAAGAAGATACTTAAGTATTTTATTTTTGGTCTGTTCTTTATTGTTGTTTTTTTCTTCTTCTTCTTTTTATTAAGATAGTTCTCACTGCCTTAAATCGAGTTGATAAATTGAATACAACTATTTGTATGAGCTCTACAAGAGGGGCAACGTTTGAAATGAAAGACATACTCTCTGACTGCATTGAGCTTTAGAGGTATCAACGCACTACTGTGTTTTCTGGTGACTGTCAGTCGCTTGCTTTTCTTGTGTGTGTGTAAGTGTGCGCACTCCAACATAAGTATATTAGAGTAAATAAAAAAATTAAAAAATTGAAAAAACAAAGGCAAAAAATAAATAAAAGTAAAAATACATTCCATTCATAAGACTTTTCTTCGCTTTTTCTAGTAAATCTGACCTATTGGATCACTTTTTGGAGCTCTGAGACAGGCAATAATTATTTTAGTGACACTGGAAGACTTTTTTTTTGTATACTGATTGTTCATCCCATAAGTTCAGGTGCTAATGTGTTCACGTTATTACACACACACACACACACACACACACACACACACACACACACACACACACACACACACACCCCAAACCATTATTATTATTATTATTATTATTATTACTACACAGTAAGAATCTGTAACCATGTCATTTTCACTGGTACAGTCATATCAATATTTTAGAGCTCTACACTATTGTGCTTCTTGAAAAAAGAGAAAAAAAAACACAGAAAAGGAAATCATTTTCTTTCTCTCGATGATATTATATTGTATGTGATCATGAACATTATACTTTCCAACATTCCTAAATGAAGAATATTTCTATATCAGAGGATTTGCAGAGGAGGCTAGAGGATTATATTGCTACTCATATGCTTTTAACAAATAGATGACTTGTTATTGTATTTAAGGATCATTCCTGGTCATTATTTATTGTCATACATCTGTCTGACAAAAGAAGAGAAAAAGTGTTCTGATGAACTATGAAGAAGTTGTTTTTATTTCAGCAATGGCTGTTTTCTTTCTGCTGTTTAGAAGTTCTAATGTCTTTGAAGCAGTACAGTTTTATCCAGTGTTTTACTTAATAAAACCTCTACCTCTTAAAACAATGACTTTGTCTCAGTCATTTGTGTCTTCTCTTTGTTTATTCATCTCAGTATCCTTTTTGGAAGCAGTGTTTATTGTCTTGAAAGCTGTGGTCATTAGACATGCTTTCAGTGTGCAAGCATTCTTGTTTTGTAATATTGAATTGTGTGCATATGTTAAATGTAAGTCCTTTAACAGTAAGGCCTTTGCTGATGATTATTTTGAATAAAGATGCACAGACCACAGCATAAAATAAAATGCATAAAACGCATTCGCAGAAAACCACAGATCTTTTCCAAGCGCATTTAAAACCATTTACATTCCTTCATGGCCGCTACTGTTGGCCATAACATTTACGGATAGTGAAACTGAAAAAATAGTCTGTTGATGTGTGGCACCAAAGAGAGCCGTGAACAGCACTAAATGAAATCAAATGGCTTTCATAAACCGTAATGAGCACCACCTGTAACACTGAGACTCGCAGAGTCATCAACACAGGGCACATGCAAACATATGAGCGTTAAAATTTAACACTGACACACATGCCTTTATACCTTCTCTCTCTCTCTGTGTGTACACACACACACACACACACACACACACACACACACACACACACACACACACACACACACACACACACACACACACACACACACAGACAGAATAAGATATAAAGGCATGTATGTCATATACACCCTACATTTCTCCTAGAAAACACATAAGATAACCCGGAGCTGAAAAGGATGGAAAAACAGGAGGAAACAACACACAGCCCTTGAATCTAAAACGTCCCCAATGCATGCTCGTTTTACTGTTAATGGAGAAATACAGTGTGTGGCATGTTTAATAGGCTTTATTTTTATTATACAACACTGAATAATTAACTCTGAGGCAGAGTGTCACATAGATTTATCTTTTAATTAAAATTGCGTGGTTCACGCATATTTGAGTGGTAGTCCAAATAAACGCAATATCCAAATTTATGTTTTGTTTATCCTCCTGTTAATTATCGAGAGATTGTTCGCTCTATAACCCTTCATATTTTCCCTCTCCTCGCACAAAGTTGGGAGGTCTGCATCACAACTAATAAAACCTTCCAGTCATATTTTATTAATTTATAGGTCATTCTAAAAAACAAGGAGGTGGATATTCACAACAAAGGTGAATGTTATGATTCTGGCTCTTTCAAATAAACCGAAGTTTCACAGTAAGTGAAGTCAACACGTATTTAAATCACAGAGGGATTGGGTCCTTGACGTCAATCACAAAGTAAAACAGAAAACAAACGGTGTAAAATTTGTGGACTGTTTTCATTTTCATCTGTTCTGTCTCTCTTTCTCTTGAAAAAGAGAAAAACATGTCCTTCATTATACACCGTGTGTATTATCATTATTTATGGAGCTTTATATGTTTTATTTTCATGGTGTCTGTTTCTCTTTTGAAATATTTTAATATATTGTACACTTTATCTATGACATGCAGAGAACAAAATTTTATGAAAACAATTCAACAAAGCCATCAGTAAACTATTATAGAACGTTTATTAATACACATTTGAGTGATTCTGTGAATGTAAAGATCAATTGACAGAATCAAATTGACTCTAAACATTCAAGTACAAAATTATTAAACCCCAAAAGTCCAGAATCTTTTATTCTTTATAACCGTCAATAAAAGCTGCCTGTAAGTGCTTAGAAGCTTCTGTTACCTCTCTACTGCAATCTTGGCCCATTCCTCGCTTGAAAAAGCTTCCAGATCACTGATAATCTTTGGTTTTCATGTTACCACTGCTTTCTTCAAATTCCACCAAATATTTTCAATGAGATTTAAATCTGACAGTACGGGCCACTCAGAAACACTCTACGAATGATCCCTGAGCCAAGCTTAAGTAGATTTGGATGTATACTTTAGGATGGGTGTCCTTCAGGAAAGTCCATTGATCATCAAGCTTCAGTCTCTGCACCAAAGGCATCACCATCTTGGCTTGATGGCTTCAAAGAATGGCCAAAATGGCTTGATCCTTCAAAGAATTCATGATGCCCTTAATACGGTCAAGATTTCCACTTCCTGCAACAGCAAAGAACCCCTATAACAAGATTGGACCACCTTCATGTTCGACCATGAAAATGGTGCTCTTCTGCTCATAAGCTTTGCCTTTTTTGCACCAGACATACCACTGATCCATGGGTCCAAAAAGTTCCAGTGTGGTCACATCACTCATAAAACATTCTTCCAGAACTTCACAGGTCTATCCAAATACATTTGAGCATATTCAATTTGGTCTTTTATTTTCTTCTCGGTCAAGAGTGGCATTCGGCAAGATGTCCCAACATGAAGGCCATGATTGCATACTCTTCATTGAACAGTTTTTTCCTCCTTTCATCAGGTCATCTTGCAAGTCTTTGGCAGTAAATTGTGGGTTATTCTCAGTTTTATTCCCTTAATGATATTGTGCTTTTTCTTCAACACCTTTACAGGTTTTCTGGTACAACAAATTTTAAACTTCTAGGTCTCTAGGAACTTTTGTTGTTTTGGAAATCTTATTGTATCCATGACTTTCTAATGTAATACAACTGTTTGTGTAACAGCACAAGCTAATTCACTTTTGTTATAGAGTTTCCAAAGGCTTAATTGTGTTTTAACACAATTTTGTACCATACCATACAAATAAGTGATAGTAAGTAAACTGTAAACTAATAAGAAAACAGCAGTGTTGAATAGGGGTTGAATAATTATGACATAGCTGTATACAAAAAAAAAAAAAAAAAAAAAAGAAAGAAATCATATAACTCAAAGGCATTACATTATTGATATTGTCAGTTTTAATTTGCCACTAAACTGTTGAAGATATTTTTTTATATATTAAAATATGTATCTTTAGAAAAGCTTATATTTCAGGGGTTGAATAATTGTGATTGTAACATATATATATATATATATACATACTCACACATTTACAAAAAACATGTAATCATTTACAAATGTAAGCTTTTCTAAAGATACAGAGTTTTTAAAATGTATTTTTATCTATAACAGTTTAGTGGCAAATTAAAATGGATAATATCAATATAATGTAATGCTTTTTTTTGTATTTTATTTTTATGTAATACAGCTATGTACACATAGATAAAGTAGACAATATATTAAATATTTCAAAAGTGTGACAGAAACTCTAAAAGACTGAACGGTTCATGGTATTTATTTTCATGGTTTCCGTTAAATTTTTTATTTAAATATTATATACATTACATACAGTGTTCAGCGTTCTCATCTCAACATGACCTCATGCATCTGTATTCACCCCAGCTCTGTGAGTTTAAACAGGTGATCTGTGATGTTAGTGTTGGTGTATAGGGGCAGGTCTCTCATTGCTCTAATCCTCCTCTGCTGTTCAGAGATCAGCCCCTGCCGGCCCCTCCTGAAGCTGCAAGCTCTTAATTATGCCTGTTTTGTCAGGAGTTGGCAAAGGCCATCATTTGAGCCTGCGGTCGCCCAATTATATTCTTTTTTACGAATTGCAAGCAAAGACGGCCATTTTCCATATCCACGCTCCCTTGTCATTATTGTAACTCCCTCAGCAGGAGAGGGTCGTGTTACCAGCCTGTTTAATTACCGCTCATGTTCATTAAGGCGCCTTCGTTTTATAGGTAGACTTTCATCAGCTCGCCATAATTAGCGCCAACAAGACCCCCAAAAAAACTATTCATTCATATGACAGCCATCACGTAATATTAATGCGCTGGGTGTGGTTGCAAGGATAATATCAGAGCTCTGGAGATCTACACGTGAGGTGTTAGTGTAATAGCCATCACAAAAATCAGGTGTGGTTTTGACCGTCTTGCATTACACTTCACATAATTACTTTTCTGTGTGTCTTTGTCTAGATGGGTTTGAGTCTAAATTCAGTGCACATCATTTTTTAGCGCCTGTGATGAGCTCTGCTTTTGAAAATATTCTCAAACAGTCTAGCAGCATTTGTTTTGGTGAGCACAGTCTGAGCATGCTCCGATTACACCGGTGAGAGAGACCACAAAACATGCTCACTCGCCCATACTGAACTAATGGACCGGAGGAGATACTACCATTGATACTATGAGTCTAAAACAAAGAAGTTCTCCATATGTTTCTAAGGTGAAAATGTTTAATTGTATTTTGCATGCACATTAGGTATTTCCGAAAATTTTTATTAAGATGCGATCCATAAACAGGCATATTAAGTTGAAGCTAAAACCAAATCCAGACGTTTATCGCAAACACTCCATGTATAATGTTAAATAATTATCTGCATTTCTTGTTTTTCACATGCCCGAAATGTCACCCCCATGGCGCATGTGCTCTGGACCCTATAAAACGACAGCATAATTAAAGAGAACGCCACTCGTTCCCGTTCTCCAGCCTTTTTGTACTTAGCCGAGCAGCTGGCGTGTGAAGAGTTAACTCTGCTAGATAAAATATAAGATCTGTTTGGCCTGCAGATATCCATTAAAGGACAGAATGCTCTTTTCTATCACAGCGCAGACGCCAGATGTTCTCCTCCATTTCTAATCATTGCAGATGTAATGGGGTAGAATGCTGCAGTTTGTGGCTTCACTGGCATGCAGTCTGTATACTGCACAGGGGAACAGCAGTCTGAGATTTATAATTACACCCCATTAATACGCAAGCATTCCACACTAGCGGTAAAAAACAAAGCTTAATAAACAGATCCGTCGAATACTGCGCGGTGTAACACAGGCGAGCGGCAAATGAAATGCCTCAGCGTTGTTAGTGGAGTGTTACGAGAGTGTCTTTAAAGGGGCAGTTGAGTTGTGACTGTATAGATGTGTTTACTCTGTTCCTTTTTCCACATCGACCAGCTTGTGTGAAATTGCGCAGGTGTCCATCATTAAGGCTCCGTTCGGGGTGTGCGGACGGTGCTGAAGGGCTCCAATCACTTAAAGAGTCAACAGACAATTCCACCTGTCATCTGTCTGATGGGTTATTGACCAGAAAGAGGAAGAGAAGAGGAGAGAGAGAGCAAGAATAGCTGTAAAGATAAATCATGCCCTCTCTTGTCACAGTTGTGTTGATCATTTATTGTTTACTGCATGTTAAATACTTATTTGTCACACAAATAAAATAATTTTAGGTGACGCGCCCACTTTAACGTAAAGCTGTGATTTGCAGGCATAAAAACGTAGTTGTGATTTCATAGAAACTCAAGATCATTCCTCTACTTCGTATGTGCTAAGTGGTCAGGAGCAATCAAAATCATAATTATGGCTACAGAATGGCTCAGGGACTTGAAAAATGTGTCCAGGGTGAGCAACATTCATCTATTCATTTTTATTGAGGTCTCAGTATGAGCAGCCACCAAAATTGATTTATATCCCATGCTTTTAAAAGTGCAGGACCCAGACTTCTCCAAACGAGGCCTGGTGCTGTTAAGAATTTCAAATGTGCTTTTAATACATCCTCCTTTTATTGACGTTTTGGTGCAAATCTGTCCGTTTTATTCCTGCCATTTCGTTCGCCGCCACAGATGTTTGTTTGAGGGTGCCGGCTCGTGTGTACGTGTGTGTGTTTGGAGGCTTCAAGCATTTATTTTCTCTATCGGGTTTTGAGAAGCCAGTAAGTGGGAGCGGTAATGGTAATCATTTTCTTTTTTCTATTTTTGGTGATTTGGGTCTAATGTCAGTGCATTGAGGAGGGTTAGACTGATCTGAGCCTTGGGTAATATATGTTAGATATCATGTTCTGTCCCCTCCGCGGCTGCCCGTCTCATTTTGATTAATGACCTGAACATGTGATTTCTTTGAAAGAAAGTGAATAATGATGTCTGTCTTTGTGAATCTACAAACAAAAATCACAATTAATGAAAAAATGTTGGGGTAGATTGCTATATAAGATACATCAAATCATTTTTAATCTATTATGTGTGCTTATTTATTTATTTATTTAAAGTTAATTTATTTAATTTAGCAATTATTATTTTGTGTTAGTCCCCTGTGAACGTTCATAAGTGTTTGACATAATCAGACTATTCTCTCGACTTAATATAAACAGCGAGTCTGTAGGCGGACAAGAGATGGAGAATGTGTCACCTCTAAGCAGCTGTCTGGATGAGGCGAGTGTGACTGTGTGTGTGTGTGTGTGTGTGTGTGTGTGTGTGTGTGTGTGTGTGTGTATGTGTATGGAGGGTTGTCATTCATCAGAGCTGTGGATTTTGGGAACTGTGTGTAGGGCCAAAGTAGCATCACCTGACAGCACAGCCTGCTAATTGACATTTTCATTAACACTGAATTTATATACCTATTTCTGTCTGTGATAATGACCATTTCATGGAGAAGTAGGAAGTCTGTTGACGGGCATTGGGGAGAAACTTGCATAATTACAGCCCTTTGTTGGCCTGAGACATGTATGGCTCTTACCGGTTGAATATGGTGTTAGTAAGTTGTAGAGATCTAGGCTTCTTTAAGTAAATTAATTTGCAGTAGGATTCAAGGTGTCTTGTTAATCAGGAAAAAACTCTCAGTAGACAGGAAGAGACTCCCATTTGCATACAGTGCAAGAAAAATCTGCTATCATATGATTAGCCAAGGTAATTAAAACAGATGTAACTTAAACACGTGCTTAAGTACCGCTAATTAATATGTAATTATGCACTCATTTAGACACAAGTTAACACATTTAACAGAAGCAGACATCTTCAGCTCCACTCATTGTCATTATCAAAAAAAAAAAAAAAAAAAAAAAAAAAAAAAAAAGAAGCAGTTTAATTGAGAGATAAAAACAAAGATTGTGTCTAATGACGAAAGATACAGATGCTTGATTGTTTTCGCTCGAGTAATTTGTTAATCTGTGCACATCTCAGTCCCTTATATCACAATGGCTCGTTTGTTCTTTTCAGGTCCCTGACAAGGTCAAAGGTCAAATGAATGACATTCCATGGTTTAAAATTAACCAAATCTATTTTACATTTTCATTATGCAGCTCTATTTCATATAGATGTATTAAGTATTGCATCCTTCAGATCATAGTAGATCAGGGTAGGAAAAAGATTTCACCTTTGACCTTAAGTGCAAATTGCAAAATAAAGTACACTGTGACATATTATACCCAAAAATTCTTCATACAGTGGACTTTAAATTTAACAGCCGATTGGTTGATTATAACCCATTACATACCGCTCTATCAAAGTTATCTGACATTATCAAGATGAATCTGTCATATTTTATTAACATTTTCTAAACTATAGCAAATAAACTGTGATAATGTGAGCAAATGTTGAAGGTGTCTGAATATATTTTTCCTCTCTCTCTCTCTCTCTCTCTCTCTCTCTCTCTCTCTCTCTCTCTCTATATATATATATATATATATATATATACATATATATATATATATATATATATATATATATATATATATATATATATATATATATATATATATATATATACACTCACCTAAAGGATTATTAGGAACACCTGTTCAATTTCTCATTAATGCAATTATCTAATCAACCAATCACATGGCAGTTGGTTCAATGCATTTAGGGGTGTGGTCCTGGTCAAGACAATCTCCTGAATGTCAGAATGGGAAAGAAAGGTGATTTAAGCAATTTAGAGCGTGGCATGGTTGTTGGTGCCAGACGGGCCGGTCTGAGTATTTCACAATCTGCTCAGTTACTGGGATTTTCACACACAACCATTTCTAGGGTTTACAAAGAATGGTGTGAAAAGGAAAAACATCCAGTATGCGGCAGTCCTGTGGGCGAAAATGCCTTGTTGATGCTAGAGGTCAGAGGAGAATGGGCCGACTGATTCAAGCTGATAGAAGAGCAACTTTGACTGAAATAATCACTCGTTACAACCGAGGTATGCAGCAAAGCATTTGTGAAGCCACAACACGCACAACCTTGAGGCGGATGGGCTACAACAGCAGAAGACCCCACTGGGTACCACTCATCTACAAATAGGAAAAAGAGGCTACAATTTGCACAAGCTCACCAAAATTGGACAGTTGAAGACTGGAAAAATGTTGCCTGGTCTGATGAGTCTCGATTTCTGTTGAGACATTCAGATGGTAGAGTCAGAATTTGGCGTAAACAGAATGAGAACATGGATCCATCATGCCTTGTTACCACTGTGCAGGCTGGTGGTGGTGGTGTAATGGTGTAGCACCTTGTTGAATCAATGCCACGTAGAATTAAGGCAGTTCTGAAGGCGAAAGGGGGTCAAACACAGTATTAGTATGGTGTTCCTAATAATCCTTTAGGTGAGTGTATATATATATATATATATATATATATATATATACACTCTATATATATATGTGTGTGTGTATATATATACACACACACACACACACACACGTCATATGAACAGACCTTTTCTTATGTTCTTTTTTTAATGTTAAAATACTTACATTTTTTACATTTCATTTCTTAGAAATTTGAGGTGGAGCTGTTTATACTAATTATGATAGACTATTTGGGAAACCTGTTTGAACATAATTATTATGTTTGCAGTTCCATTTGCCGCCACTGGGGGAACCAAAATGACACACTTCCCTTTTAACCTTTCTCTCTCTGCTTATAGACAGTGTCTAAACTGATAATGTCTCCTTCATTTCTCATCACGTAACAGTGTTATGAGACAGCGCGAGTCCTTCTGTCCTATGAAGGAGAGATAGACTCTCTCTTTCTTAGCTATGAATGGCAGTGTTAGACTGGAACCCTGTGGTGAGGTGGGGATACACAGCGGGCGTCTGTCGCTCGTAAAAGAAGAGATCACCTTGGGCAGCCGCGCCGGGCCGCTCCTCCATCGTTAACAGCAACGTGCGGCTGATCAGCAGCATTCCTGACAACTCCATTCAGCCGCCACCTGCTGGCTGTCAATCACAGGGAGGGGAGGGGGAGAGGTAGGCGTCCTAGGGCTATTGACAAAGCTGTCGGCACAGAAATGAGACGTGCCTATCAAAGCACCGACTCTACCTTTCTCTCTCACTTTCTCCTCTCTCATTCTGCCATCTGTGACATCACCTCCACAGACCAACAGTGAAGATACAAATGCATTCGGACAACTTATATAGCGCTCTATGACACCAGCGATCTAGCCACTTGTGAGTGCGATATTAGGATTTCCGTTCTGTCTGCTTCCACCGTTGAGTTGAGGTATTTATATTAACCCCCCGATAACATAATAACATTGACTTTTTGACCCTCACTTGTCAATCACAGCGAAAGTGCTGCACGCAGATGCTTTTAACACTGATGACCTTGTTGGCATGGTAACACATACAAAGCAATAGAGTTTAAGACACTGAAACAAATGCAGTTTCATTCCACTCGTTGGTTTCCTATGTTGTGCTTTGGTATATTGTAAACACTAATGCAGACACTTGCAAAGCCTTGATCCACTAAACAATGAGACACTGATGACTCAATTACAGGCAATAAAACACAATAAAACACAATAAAACAATAAAACACAGCCTGATATAAGCTACATGCTATACATGCTTAATGTACATACATTTAAAGACTTTCAGGCATATATATATATATATATATATATATATATATATATATATATATATATAGATATATAGATAGATAGATAGATAGATAGATAGATAGATAGATAGATAGATAGATAGATAGATAGATAGATAGATAGATAGATAGATAGATAGATAGATAGATAGATAGATAGATGCTTACTGGTTTTTATGTTGAATTCTGGGAATTTCTAGGGAGCAAATATGAGGTGAATCTTTGTCTGTTGTTTAAATGATTGGAACAAATAGTAATTCATTCAACATTAGTTTCTTACTAACAGAATCAATATTTCAAAGCATCATCCAAGGTCTCTTAAAAGCACTGAGACAAAGGGAATGAAACAATAAATATGAAAGAAAACACAACAGGCTGTCACTTTTACCACCTTTATTTGACATTAGCACGTAGATGTGAGCACCTTAATCACCCGCTGCTTTAATATGCTTTAAATAATGCACAGGCTCAAAACAGAACACCTGTTGCTCAGATGTGCTGATGCAAATATCAAGGGGATTAATTAAAAGTCAATTATATTAATTTGGCTTTTGAAGGGTGATCGTGCAAGATAAAGACTGATTCCATGAGCACAGATACACCAGCTCCTGATTTTTAATGCGGTTTTATCAGAGTCCATTAAAAGAGCTTGTGCACAAGTGCCATGTTGTTTAGATGCCATTCTATGTAAATTTAATGAGCATTTGAGTTTCATCTTTTTAATGCGCATATATCTGTCTTATGCATAATTGAAAAAAATGCTAATAACTAAAATGTTTGTTTCCCTGGCCCTGGTTTTTGGTTTAGTTGGGCTGTGAATCTTGATTTTTTTTCCTGATACACAATGGGGTTGGGAATTTTATGCACAAAATTTTATGCTATAAAACTTTATGTCATTCAAATACATATACATCAAAATAAAAATAATAATATGAAACTATGAAACAAACCAGAATTTTAAGTTTAAAGCAAGAAGACTGTGACAGTGTTTGCTCTTTTTTTTTTTTTTTAAACAGCCTCAGTGGAGTGCATTTAAATGGCATTTAGTGTTTCCACACTGACATATGGAAAGCTCTCCGTCATGCCAACCCAATCCTCTGTGGTCCTGGAACCCCCCCTCCTCCTCCTCCTCTATTTTCTCTTTCTCCACCCACACACACTGACCTGTCCCTGCCTTCCAATGCAAAGGACTTTTCTTGCTTCTGAAAACTGGATCTGAATATCTACACACAAATAATGGCACACATATATTCGTTAGATCGAATAGGAACTAACCCTCTTTCCACCAGAATATCAATATTGTCAAATATTCAGTTGAATTTGTTGTTACCTCTAACCATGAGGAAGATGCAGAGAAGTAATGACAAGATTTGAGCAGAGTTTATTGAATATATTTGTCAATGCAGTCTGACTTGGTCTGACTAGAAACGCTTTCAACTTTTGTTTCATAACATACACAGGGGATGTAAAAGTACTGGTCTAATAAACAACACTGAAAATAACAGTATTGGCAACGATAAACTAACCATTCAATTTAACAAGGATATAAGCAACAATGGACTGCATTTGTCTTTTTCACTCAGGATTTCTCTCAGGATAAAGATTTTTAATGAGTTATGACATAAACGCTGCTGCATTTTGTTTACAATGAAAAACTAATACTCATTTAATTAATTAATTCATACTTCTATCAGAAAGGTGCATTCAATTGATCAAAAGTGATCTTGAAGACTTTGTTACAAAAAAAAAAAAAAAAAAAAAAAAATATATATATATATATATATATATATATATATATATATATATATATATATATATATATATATATATATATATATATATATATATAAATAAATTCTGTTCTTTTGAACTTCCTGAAAAAATAAATAAATCACAGTTTCCACAAAATATTAATATATTAAGCTGCACAATAATAATAAATGTTTCTTGAGCACCAAAACAGCATATTAGAATGATTTCTGAAGGATCATGTGTCATTGACGACTGGGGTAATGATGCTGAAAATTCATCTTTGCTATCAGAGGTATAATTTACATAAAATATATTAAAATAGTTATAGGAAAAAGATATTGTCTAAGAGCATGTCTGGTACTGAAACAAATAAAATAAAATAAAAATACCATAGGTGCTTCAGAAAGGGTGCGAAATGCAAGCAATAGTGAGTGAAAAACAAAAGAGACAAGATTCCACATCCAGGCGAGCAGATAGATTTTAGTGTTTAAAAAGCTTTTATTTTTCAGGGCTACACATTTAAAAACACATATCAGCCCAAAAAGCCCATATATATATATATATATATATATATAAAACTTTACTAATTAACGTTTTAAAAGGTGCATAACATGGTAATAAACATACAATGTTTCCTGCAATAGGCCAGAACATCACTCACCTCAGATAACACACACACACACAGAGACTGATTTTAGGAGAAAATCAATTGTTTTCATCCTACACATTGAACTGCAGTTCATAATTTCCATTCCTCTTTGTATGGAATATAGACTATATGTATCTGGAAAAACACACCACACACACTCACTCTTCATCATACATTCAAACTCCACCTTGACCTGTTGCAAACACACTTTTCATAACATTAATGTTACCCACGGCTGGAGTGCTGCTCTCCCCGGCAGGCTGCCTGGCGATGCTGGTGGGTGGGATAATGGCCCGGGAGGACCGTGATTATGAGAGGGGAGGGGCCAAAAGAACACTTCCTCTTGCCGCGACATCATTTTTATTATCCGCTGCCCATCAGAGGTCCTTGAGAAACATGTACTTTCAGCCCGGGCAATCATTCATCTGGGGTCCTGCTCCAAGAGACATGGAGGGAGAGTGAGGGGGAGAGAGAGAGAGAGAGAGAGAGGAACAGGGGAATATCGACTGATACCCTTCAGCTGTACAGAGAGAAGAGAAGAGTGAGACAGTGAGGGACAGAGACTAACAGACACATGGAGATAAAGAAGTGCTGACCAGCTGTGAGGATGATTACAGAATGCCTGCCCTTCTCTGTTAAACTGATATCAGCAGCCAATCATAATTAGACCCCTCTGTAACAGCAGCCAATCAAACATCAGCTCATTGTTTCGCTTTGATTAAACCATCAAACCGCACATCTTTGTGCCAAGGGGTTACGTGCACTGTGAATAAATGTTGTGTATCATAAAAAAAAGGGAGAAAGCATACAATGCCACAAATATCGTCTTGTTTCTGGTACAAGGAATCCTACTCCTTACACTCTCATGAAAACAAACAACAATAACAACAAAAAAACATGGCCATTAAGGACAAAATCTGATCCTGAAGAAGGATTCTGATAGGGTTGATACATTATCCTTGGATGGGTTGTGAGTACAAGACCATTTGACACAAAATCTTTAACTCTTGGTTTCAGCACTTTGCTGATTAACACAGCTCAGACCATCCTCTACCCCCCTCTGATCATCAGCTCAACTGCTGCTCATCACAGTGCTCTGCACATGATTGGACAGCAACTGAGTTATGGCATTATCATGTTAGCACTGGTGATTAGCCAACGTGAGAGACAGTGAAAAGATGAAAGGTAAAGAGTGAGAGAAAGTGAAAGGGTAAGAGTGGAACCACCATCTTGAAACTAATGGCATGGCTGTAATCCGAAAGCACCCCCTATACACTCATTCACTATTTCCAACATTATTCCACTAATATAAAGAGTAAATGAATTCGGACATTAAGTGCAGCGGAAGTGCTACAGACGCCATCTTCTGGTGAGACGTGTGAATTTATTCAGTGTGACGTTTACAGCTAGTAGATGTTGAATATACATTGGTTCCCTTTCAGTCGGTCACGTTCGACGTACGTCGGAACTGACCGACGAATTGGGATCTGTTTTCAGAGACCAATCTGCTTCGAGTGTTTCTAAACGAGCCAATATCGATTGGCATGCGGTCCACGCCCGCTCGCAGCGGGTATAAATACGGAAGTGGAATACCGCATCCTCGCTTTTTACTTCGGAGCCGAACCCTGTTGTTGATCTAACGCTGGGTACCTTGCGAAGAGTGTTCTTGCAAAAGACGAGTCGGGAAGGATCGCCGACTTCCGGGTGCGGTGTGACGCGCGTGATTCAGCGGGTGGTCGCTCTCGAGGATCAGCTGTTCTCAGCCTGCCTGGGCGTCCTCTGAGTGCTCACAGCAGGCTTGCACCTTTGAACTGCTGTGAGCCGCGGCCATCTCCCCTGTGTGCTTCAGCACTATTAGAGCTTTCTTTCCCCTCTAAAAGAGCAAAACACGGTTTGACCCTGCATCTCCAAGATGTCATTCAAACCGTGTGTTTCTGGATGCAGTCGCTTCCTGTCCCCAGTTGACGGTCACGATCGTTGCCTCACGTGTTTGGGCGTTCAGCACGCTGAGGCAGCTTTTGTGAATGACTCATGTTCCCACTGCGGGAACATGACCATCGCAGTCCCACGGTCCCAGGCTCGATTTCCTGAAAAGGGGTGGAGTCCCATTGCGCATCCCCCGATCTAGTGGTCCTCCCGCTGCAAAGCAGAGGGCTGCTACTTTGGCTGATGCCTTTGGTGGAGACCTGAGGGTAACTGTGAGGGCACCCCCGACGGGACACCAAGCCCCTCGGGACCCTCCCCTCCGCTGCGCCGGTGGAGCTTCCAGAGGAGCGCCCTGGTCCCTCCCATGGGGACCGGCCGTTACCTTTGGGGCTCCGGCTGGGGACATGATGTCGATTGCTGCATCGGGGACGAGCTAATGGACTCTGGAGATGAAGACTCGGCTGCGTTGCCCTTCGGGTGTGGTAGCATTGCCCGAGCCTGATCCAGAGCTCACGGCTATGCTTTCCCGGGCGCCGCGAGGGTCGGGCTCGAGTGGAACCCTCCACCGTGTCCCGAGCCCTCGCGGCTGGATGATTGGTTTCTCGGAGCGCCCGTGCTGGTTCTCAGCGCCCGCCCGGTCCCATTCTTCCCGGAGGTGCATCAGGAACTCACGAGGTCATGGCTGGCGCCCTTCAGCGCCAGACATCGATCGACTGGTTCCTCCGTCCTCACTACCCTCGATGGCGGCGCGGCTAAGGGCTACGTGGGGATCCCCAGTCGAACGGTCGGTCGCGATGCAACTGTGTCCCAAGACCGCCACCGACTGGCGGGTAACCCACGCCTCCCCCTCCCGGCGTGTAAGTTCTCGTCCGCGCTGACGGGCAAGGCTTACACAGCCCCGCGGAGAGGCCGCGCGGCTTTGCATGCCATGGCGCTCCTGCAGGTTTACCAAGCCAAGGCGCTAAGGAACTGCACGAGGTAGTTCTGACCCAGGCGTTATGCAGGAACTGCGCGCGACGGACCTCGCCCTCAGGGCGACGAAAGTCACCGCGCGCTCCCTGGGTCGGGCGATGTCCACCTTAGTGGTCCAGGAACGCCACCTGTGGCTGAACCTGGCAGACATGCGTGATACTGACAAGGTGCGGTTCCTCAACGCCCCTGTCTGCCAGGCCGGCCTCTTCGGTGACGCCATCGAGAACTTCGCCCAGCAGTTCTCGATGGCCCAGAAGCAGACAGAGGCGATCAAAAATATCCTGCCCCGACGACCTGCTGCTGCCTCCACCCAGTCGCCGGCTGCAGCGCCCGCCTGCCGCCTGCCGTCGCCGGCGCCCCGCGTCCGCCTCCGCCCTGCTAAGCCCAAGCAGCAGCCTCCACCCGGGCAGCAGGGCGCCGGACGAAAGGGGGGCGCCCAACCCGCTCAGGGCTCCGCTAAGCCTGCCGGCAAGCGTAGGGGCAAGCGGCCCTGAGACGGGCAGCCCAGGGATGAGAGGGACTGCTCGACGGGAGGTGGTGTCCGCACCTCTCCCCACCCCCCTGGGAGGAGGACCGGGGGGTCTACACACACACACAACACCCCTGCCGCTGGCTCTTCGGAGACTAGCGGTACCCACATACTCACTAAGAGAGCAGTTTCCTCCCTCCCTGGGCTCCAGGAGGCCCAGGCGGGCAGTGTGCGACGCCCCCGGGCCTTGCCACTCCTCGCCTCCCCTCCTTTCGCCAGTGGGCAGCAGTGTGGGCACCGAGGACGCCTCCAGGCCTTCTCACCCGCACTCTGTCCAACCCAGGAGTGCTCAGTCGATTTTCCGGCCGCCTCCGGGCCTCCCGGGTCGAACTTGAGTACTCCTCCTCCTGCCTTCCCAGGCAGGGGGCAGCAGAGTGGGCACCGAGGACGCAACCAAGCCTTCTCACCCACTCTCTGCCCCACCTGGGAGGCTCAGACAACACCGGGCCGCTTCGGGCCTCCCGAGTCGGGTCTGAGTCTCCCACCTCGCTGCCCCATCCCGGTACGTCTGTGGTGCCGATGGTCCCGCTTGTCCGGTTCCTGGGGCCTGGCTAGAGCTCCCCAGGCCGCCTCGCTGGCTCATCCGCACCATCAGACTCGGCCACGCGATTCAATTCGCCGCCGGCCTCCCAAGTTCAAGGGCATCCTCTTCACCTCTGTGCGGAGCTGCGATGCCCATGTCTTGCGGTTAGAAATCAAGCCCTACTGGCGAAGGGCGCGATCGAGCCGGTTCCTCCAGCCGATATGAAGTCAGGGTTCTACAGCCCTTACTTCATTGTACCCAAGAAAGGGGGTGGGTTGAGACCAATCTTGGACCTGCGTGTCCTGAATCGGGCCCTACACAAGCTCCCGCTCAGAATGTTGACGCAGAAACGCATTTTCGAATGCATCCGTCCCCAAGATTGGTTCGCAGCGATCGACCTGAAGGACGCGCGTACTTTCATGTCTCCATTCTCCCGAGACACAGACCGTTCCTACGCTTTGCGTTCGAGGAGAGGGCATATCAGTACAAAGTCCTGCCCTTCGGCTGTCCCTGTCACCCCGTGTCTTCACGAAAGTCACGGAGGCAGCCATTGTTCCGCTCAGAGAACGCGGCGTTCGGATTCTCAACTACCTCGACGACTGGCTCATACTCGCCCAGTCCAGAGAGCAGTTGTGCGAACACAGGGACCTGGTGCTCTGTCACCTCAGCCTGTTGGGCCTCGGGTCAACCGAGAGAAGAGCAAACTCTGTCCCACACAGAGGATCTCTTATCTCGGTATGGAGCTGGATTCGGTCAATCGAACTGCGCGCTCACAGAGGAGCGAGTTCGATCAGTGCTGAACTGCTTGAATACGTTCAAAGGCAGGACAGCGGTCCCACTGAAGTTCTTTCAGAGGCTCCTGGGGCATATGGCATCTGCAGCCGCGTAACGCCGCCGGATTGCTACATATGAGACCGCTTCAGCACTGGCTTCACGGCCGAGTCCCGAGATGGGCGTGGCAGAGCGGCAAGTACCGGGTCTCAGTTACCCTTACTGCCGCCAAACCTTCAGCCCGTGGGCGGACCCTTCGTTTCTACGGGCGGAGTGGCCCTAGAACAGGTGTCCAGGCATGCTGTGGTCTTCACGGATGCCTCATCCACCGGGCTGGGGGCCACGCACAACGGGCATGTAGTTTCGGGTCTGTGGACGGGGCCCCAACTGCATTGGCATATCAATTGCCTAGAGCTACTGGCAGTACGCCTTGCTCTGGGCCGCCTAAAAAGCCGCTACAGGGCAAGCACGCACTGGTCCGCACGGACAGCACCGCGGCCGCTGCGCGTACATCAACCGTCAGGGTGGTCTCACGCCCCGTTGCATGCCCGCTCGCCCGCCATCTCCTCCTTTGGAGTCAGAAGCATCTGAGGTCGCCGCGCCATTCACATCCCAGGTGCGCTCAACCGACAGCCGACGAGCTCTCACGGCAGCCGACACCTCCGGGAGTGGCGACTCCATCCCCAGGTGGTCCAGCTGATATGGGGCCTCTTCGGAGCCGCACAGGTAGACCTGTTTGCCTCTCCAGAGTCGACCCATTGCCAGCTGTATTACTCCTGACCGGGGCACCTCGGCACGGATGCACTGGCACACAGCTGGCCGGGGTCTCACGCAAGTATGCGTTCCCCCAGTGAGCCTTCTCGCGCAGACACTGTGCAAAGTCAGGAGGACGAGGAGCAGGTCTTGCTAGTTGCGCCCTACTGGCCCAACCGGACCTGGTTCTCCGAACTAACTCTCTCGCGACAGCACCTCCCTGGCCCATTCCTCTGAGGAAGGACCTACTTTCTCAGGGACGGGCGCACTATGGCACCCGCGCCCAGACCTCTGGAAACTCCATGTCTGGTCCCTGGACGGGACGCGGAGGTTCTAGGTGGTCTACCACAGGCAGTGGTGGACACCATCACTTCTCGCTAGAGCCCCCACGAGGCGCCTCTATGCATTGAAGTGGAACCTGTTCGTTGAGTGGTGTTCTTCTCGCCGCAAGACCCCCGAAGGTGTTCGGTTAGCGCCGTGCTTTCCTTCCTGCAAGATGGGTTGGAGCGAAGGCTGTCTCCCTCCACCCTTAAAGTGTATGTCGCGGCAATAGCGGCATATCACGATGCAGTTGGTGGTAAGTCCTTAGGGAAAGCACGACCTAATCGTCAGGTTCCTCAGGGGTGCGAGGAGGCTGAATCCTCCTCGTCCAAACCCGGTACCCTCTTGGGACTTAGCTCTGGTGCTGAGAGCGCTCCAGAGCCCTCCCTTCGAGCCTCTGCAGTCCATTGAGCTGAATATCCTGTCCATGAAGACAGTACTCTTGGTTGCATTGGCCTCCATCAAGAGGGTAGGGGACCTGCACGCACTTTCGGTCAACGAATCGTGCCTAGAATTCGGGCCAGGTAACTCTCACGTTGTCCTGAGACCCCGCCCGGATACGTGCCCAAGGTTCCCACCACTCCTTTCCGGGACCAGGTGGTGAACCTGCAAGCGCTGCCTTCGGAGGAGGCAGACCCAGCCCTGGCTTTGCTCTGTCCCGTCCGCGCTCTCCGTGCCTACGTGGACCGAACTCAAGCCTTAGGACCTCAGAACAGCTCTTCATCTGTTACGGAGGCCAGCAGAAGGAAAGGCTGTCTCCAAGCAGAGGTTAGCCCACTGGATAGTGGATGCTATTGTCTTGGCGCACCAGTCCCAAGACGTGCCCTGCCCGCTCGGGTTGCGAGCGCACTCAACTAGGAGTGTAGCCTCCTCCTGGGCGCTGGCTCAGGCGCCTCGCTAACAGATATATGTAGAGCTGCGGGCTGGGCGACACCTAACACGTTCGCTAGATTCTATAGCCTCCGTGTAGAGCCAGTATCTTCCGTGTACTCGCCCCAGTGGCCAGTAGCGTGTAGTGCCCGTTCTAGTGTCGGCCAGACGCCATTCCCGCCCCTGGGCCGGATGCGCGCGTTATTTATCTCCAGTCGTGTTCCCCAGAAAATGGCGAACCCTGTCGAGCTCCTCCGTCACCCCCTTCGGTGTCAGTCGTTGCGGCCGTCTGGCGCCAGGCCTGCACCCGTATGCTTGTGGAACGTGTGTGTAGGCTGGGTTCCATATGTAGCTGTTCCCTGACGGCAACCCCATATGTGTGTTCTCCACGGTACCAGCTACCCTACTCGGCTAGCCCCGTGTCTTTCCCTTGACAGAGCTCGCTCTGTCGTCTCTGGCGGTGTTCTTCCCCCCTGGGATCAGGCTGGATCCACCCCAGAGACTGCCATATGTTTGTACTACCCTGATAGGCTAGTCCTTATGCGTAATTTGCCACCTCTCCCTCCGTTGAGGCTCGTGGCCTCCGCAGCGTTCCGTTCCCAAACGGGCACGCTTTCCCAGCGTTATCCAATAGTCACTCTGAGTGGGTCTTGCAGGAACAGCAGTGACTGTCCTTCCTGCCGGGAGCCCTGACTTCCTCTCCAATGAAGGAGCGGTCCAGTGAGCTCAAGCAGGGCGCTGGAAGGGCCAGCATCCTGGCGTTTTGGTAGGGATCCCAATTGCGCCGGTCAGTTCCGACGCACGCCGAACGTGACCGACTGAAAGGGAACGCCTCGGTTACGTATGTAACCCTCGCGTTCCCTGAAGGAGGGAACGGAGACGCACGCCCCGCCGCCAGGTGCTGTGCTTCAGCTGAAGGCCGAGCCACTTGTTTCGCTCCTCAGTTGAAAAGCGAGGATGCGGTATTCCACTTCGATTTATACCCGCACAGCGGCGGAGCGTGGACCGCATGCCAATCGATATTGGCTCGTTTAGAAACACTTCGAAGCAGATTGGTCTCTGAAAACAGATCCCACCCGCCGGTCAGTCCGACGCACGTCTCCGTTCCCTCCTTCAGGGAACGCGAGGTTACATACGTAACCGAGACGTTTTATACTCGTACTCGTTATTGATGATTGCATTGTACTTATTTAATTTTCCTTAAATTATACATTTAGTCATTTAGCAGACGCTTTTATCCAACGCTTTTATACATTTACAAGGTCACATTGTTAAGTGTGTGCACAGTTATTAAGCATGGTATTAATTTTGTTTTATTATTACGTCAGTATGGGCTTATAAATGTTGCATTATTCCAGATAAATAGATTGAGATTCACAAATAAATGTAATGATATTCACAGCAATGAATCAAATTCACAAACAGATTAAGATCCACAAATAAATGTAAAGAGTTTCATTTCAAAAAAAAAAAAAAAAAAAAATATATATATATATATATAAGTCACAAATAAATTAAATGAGATTTGCAACTAAACATATATTTTATATATATATGGATTAACATAAAAAATATTTTTTTAACAGATTAACAGTACAAATGTTTTAGGTCACAAACACAACTCCTGCCTGGCATTCATTTGTGAATTACTTCCTGTACATTTGTGAATCACTTCCTGTGCATTTGTGAATCACTTTCTGTGCATTTGTGAATCACTTTCTGTGCATTTGTGAACTGCTGCACACATTTCTGAATCACTGCACACATTTCTGAATCGCTTCCTATGCATTTGTAGATCCCTGCACGCATTTGTGGATTTTGAAGCACTTCTAGCATTAAGACGTTCAAACAAATCCACGAATAAATAGACTCCACTCACCGTTTACTCAAGCAGAAGTTCACATTGCGCTGACCAATTGTAGCATGTTCTTGCTACAACCAATACCGTTTGGCTTTACACTCAGAGTGGGAACAGATTCATTTTTCACCCCTGAATGGAACTATATTCTGTGTTCGCTTCATCAAATTGAGCTTAAGTGCTGTTTGTGTGGTTAAAACACCCCGTTTCCAAAAGATTATTGGAGTTTAGGGGTTCTTTATATTTCCATCAGGATCAGTGAATCTGGATAAGCTCAGGATTAGGCAAGTGTTATACATCATTATAATCTGTTACGTTTCTACTTTTATTTGTCTATACCTACAATAAAAACAAAATGTGCTTTTTGTATAATAAAGAAAACAAACATGATGCGCGATCTGCAGCCTCTCTCTCAAGGAAGTTCATTCTGATCTTCTTCAGAAAATGAACTGTAACTTAGTGAATACTTGTCACTCAAACATGAGACACGTGTCTAAGGAAATGTTGAAATGTCACGTTTTAAATAATGTAAATAAAATCAAAAACAAATATTATGTTTATGAAATCTGTTTGAAAAGAGAGAGATGTTATTTGTATAACAATGTCATAAAAAAAAAAAAAAAAAAAAAAAAAAAAAAATTCATTATGCGGCTCATTATGCAGTTATTTTGTTCTCTCAGGTGTAAATCACAGCATTATTCATGTTCATTCATGTCTCCACATATGGGCTTTGTAAAGAAAAAGTGTTTTACAAAATTTAAATCAATATATTGTTTTATTTGAATGAGTAGGCACAATGATTCTCACGTCAGTTTAAAGCAAAAACTCTAGGCAACAACATCCATTAGTCAAAAGTATTGTGGACACATATCTATTGTGTGTTTTGTGGCCTTATTTCAGTGTCTTAAATTTTTTTTTTTTTTTTTTTTTTTTTTTTTTTTTATTAAAGCGTTAGTAATATTCTCTCAAAAATACAAGCATGTACATACATGTTGATTTCATATTATGGTAGCCCAGTGTGCTGAATACAGTGTAATGACACTTTTGCCATTATGTTTATAAGCAACTGAAAAAAGCACAAATAACAGAGACTGTCAAAACTTCTAAAGGGCCCCAAAACTGTGCAGACCCATAGGGGTTAAGAAAACATCTGATCATAGAGATGTGGATATGTCTTTACAAGCTCTGCAATTCACCAGCATCATGCTGACAGATGACGTCATTTAAATTACACTGTTATGATTATTAGTTTAATTATAAATTATATTTGAGACTATAGACTATATGGATCTGGCTATGTGAGACTATAGTTTGAATTAATCCCTTTTCTTTGAATGACACACTGACATTGAATGACTCTTTCTGCATTATCCTGATAATTTTGCTTGATTTTCATAATTTTCCTTGATTTTCCCAGTAAAAACATCCTTCACATAAAAAAAAAAAAAAAAAAAAAAAAATGAAATTAAAAAAATTAAAATAAGTCTTTCATAGACAACCTAAAAAAGGTTTTTTTGGCACATTGGCAATAAAAAAAGCAATTGATCCATAAAAATCTTACATATAGACCCTCTAACAATAAACGTTACATTTTTTTTTTTTTGTATTTAGTAAATCCTATATACTCCTGTATTAGATCAACACAAAGAAGGCATACTTAAGGTGTATGATTACACTGTTACAGGAAAATAAAGAAGATAATAGATTTTAACATTTCAGTTTTATAATTTGTTAACAATGAAAAGACCAGAGTGTGACTTCATATCCCATTGCTCATATTTGTATCAGGGTCTGAAGTAACTTTGCATTTTTAAAGCTTAGTATTAGCATCGCATCTTAAGCCTGAATCCCTTTCGCCATTATCCGTTATATAAGGTTCATTAAAGTGGAGACAGAAAGCATACTGTAAATATTAGCTCTAATTAATATGAAAACAGCACAGCGTGAAAGACTATCTGTGTTTCTCGAGCCTGATTTGAGGCAGCGCAGGACCATCTAATGATGTAAACTCTCAGTGTGTGGAGTTTAAATGTGTCCTGTTTTACTTGCAGCCCGGCTGGAGGTCAGTGTGATCGTTAATCTGATCCTGATCCTAGACCTGCCTGTCTCTTTCACACCAGACAGCTTATTGTCATGATGATGGCCATGACAACCCTTAACCTCCCTCCCACCCCCTCTCTCTCTCCTGCACGCATTCTCTCTCTCTCTCCCGATTGTCTCATCACTCTGAAGGGAGACTCGTCTCTCACGCAGGTACCTGATGGCCGACAGGCTTCAGCTTCCTGTGGGTCTGATAATCAACGTGCTGTCAAGACTGTCAATATCCAGCAGACGAAGAGGCGACCGGGCCTGACACACATATACATACAGATGCGCGCACACACAAATATGCACGCATGCATGCAGATACCTGCTCAAGGACTCTCAATCACAAGCTAAAGAGCCCATATAGTGACATATCCTCGTATATATCCACTATACAGCGCACATACATGAATGCGCACACATACCTGGCGTAAATCAGCTGCGGCTGTCAGGCCGTGCTTTTAGTAAAGGATAGATTAAACTCTGTGCCTGGATCTCTCTTTATGATCGCTGCAGGCTTTATTAATTAGGCCTAATCGTGATGAATGCTGGGCCTGTCATCTCCTCACACTGACAGGAGACAGGGTTCACGTGGCCTGCTTGAAGCTCGGTGACAGGGAGAGATGGCACAGTTTTAAACAGAAAGCTGACCCACGTCACCACAGCCCTCACCCACTCACACTGGGAAATCATCACAATACATCACTCATTAGCTCGTGTCACAGGCGATGAGAAGATAGATTTCAGCCCATGTGCAAGAGGAAAACTGAGCTATGGTCATCACATACAGCACAACATTTTATTACAGTATTTTTAATTAATATAGAAAATGGATGGTTCCAGTCTTTGATTATGATTGGCTGAGCTGCGTTCTAAGCCGTTGTAAAATAGTCTATAAACACACATCTGCAACCTCACTACATCAGTATTACTGTGCCACCGCATCTGTGTGCTTGCAACCATTGTGTTTAACTTGCTGAAGAACTAAATTGATTGGCGGAAGAATGTTATCAATAAATTATTACAGTTTTTTTTTTTTCTCTGTGTGTTTATTTTATTTTATTACACTTTGCCATGTATAAGTAGTAACCATTTTAACAAATCGTGAAGCTGTGGTTTAGCTGTTCTAAAATCACTGTAAACCAATATATATATATATATATATATATATATATATATATATATATATATATATATATATATATATATATATATATATATATATATATATATATATACACACACACACAAATTTTACTTTTTATGAATTTAACTTAGTAAATGAAGTTATTATAAATCCTGTTCCTGGAGATCTACCTACCTGCAGAGTTCAGATCTATCCCTGGTCCAACAAACCAGTCTGTAATTATCACGTGCTCCTGAAAATCTTAGGGGGCATTTACACGACAGCGTTTTAACTGAAGAAGGAAGAAAGTTTTGGCCTTTCATTTACACAACAACGACGTCTTGGGGCCTGAAAATGCAAACTTTTGAAAACCGGTTTCAAAGTGCAAGGTTTTGAAAATGCTATCTGTTTCTGATGCATAAAAGTTAGTTCATGCATTCATGACCTCCAGACTAGATTACTGTAATGCATTACTAGCTGGCTGTCCTGAATCCTCAATAAACAAGCTACAGTTATGAATGCAGAAGCACTAGAGTGCTAGAGTTTTTACTAGGTCAATCAAGAAAATATGATCATATAACACCAATTTTATCATCTCTACACTGGTTACATATTAAGTTCTGTATGAATTATAAAGTATTGCTACTGACCTATAAGGCCCTAAACGGTTTAGCTCCTGTGTATTTAACTGATCTTCTATCGCCCTATAATCCATCTCGCTCTTTAAGATCACTAAACGCTTCTAAACGTAGCACATATGATATCTAAGTCCACTAAAGGAGGAATAACGTTTTCATATTTGGCACCTAAACTCTGGAACAGCCTTCCTGATAATGTTCAGGGCTCAGACTCACTCCTCCAGTTTAAATCTAGATTAAAGACGCATCTCTTTAGCCAAGCATTCATAAAATGCATCTCATAACCTTGTACTCCAGTTATATCAGTGCACATGATTGTCTTTGCTTAATGTTTTGAACAGCAGCTACACTAATTATTTTCCTGTTCTGTTTTATCTCGGGACGCCCATCCCGAGGAAACAGAATCTCAGCTCCAGTCTGGATCCAGCTTCTTATGAAGATTTCAGATGACCATCACCTGTGAAGAGACGAATCCAACTCCTGCGAGGACTTCAGATGACGCAGTTCTGCATCAACACACACCCTTGCTCAATTATCTATATACTCAATCATTGTTAACAACATGTATTCTTAATTCACGTAGCCCATTATCTGTGTCTTAATTTATTTTTATATTGATTAATAATACATTGCAAATACAAATAGCTAACTATTTGCTTTGTATATGCACATTTCTGAAATACATAACTTGGACACAGTCTCCTCTTTTAACAAACTACTTTAAATTGTAACGTAGACGCATACATTTTCTGTGAAGCTGCTTTGAAATGATATGTATTGTGAAAAGCGCTATATAAATAAATGTGAATTGAATTGAATTGAACAAAGTGACATCGCCAGCTACTGGCTGGCATGCATAATTAGTAATTAGTGATTTTCGCAGATCCGTGTGAACGGGGATCGTTTTGACAACGTTGTCGTCTGTTTTTAGTGCATTGTTGCCATGTAAACATACCCTTAATTAAATGGTTCAGTTGTGTTTGATCAGGGTTGGAGCTGAACTTTGCAGGATCTCCCGGCACAGGATAGGGCACCACTGCGGTACTTCAGTGTTTGTAATGCCTTGGAAAGGTCAACAAAAAATGCTTCTTTGTTGTGGAGCATTGATGTCTCTCTGAAATTTGACATTTGAAAACATAAAATACATAAATAAACTATTTATTATACTATTTATTGTACAAATTTTCTGTAGCTGTGGCCTAGCAGTTAGCGTATGTGCCGACGTGGAGCTGTGTGATCGTGGGAAATGCGAGTTTGAGTCTGGCTTGTGTCATTTCCTGACCCTGTTTACCCATCATTTACACATTATTTTCTTTCCTCTTTCTACTGTCAATGTGTGCACCTACTGTCAAGAATGTGCAAACTTTGTACAATGATCTAATTAGACAGTCAATAAAAACTGCATGTTCTTTAATATAAGATCAAGTGATATAGTGTTTCTAGACTCTTTCTGATTATTCTCTCTTTGACATTGTTAAATGACTGGAAGACATGCATTGACATGCATCCACTTCCTCTTCTGAGCTCTTCCTTGAGCTATATGACCTGTATGAGTCACGTCCACCTGCAAAACCATTACCCAATTCTTCCTGTTTCTTTTCTTTCTTCTATAGGGTAGGCTCTAACTGTGTCCCATTGTTTTGCATTGCATATGTGTGTGGGTGTGTGTGTGTGTACTGTATGTGTATGAAGCCCAGCTAGTTCAATCACTGACCCCTGAATCAGTTAAGGAAACAGACTGACATCGACTTTAATGAGAATAAATGAAATGATTGGACCTCATCAAGCAACACACACACAGACACACACACACACACACACACGTTCATCATGGCCCTTTGTTTCCGTAACAGCAACAATGAAAAATTAGACCTAATTAGTTGCACAGTACCTTTTGTTGAGGACTTTATGTGAAACACTATCCTGTAAGAATTACATATTTATGTAAATTCCCCTACAAATAACAGCAGAACTAATGGGCTATCAGGCAAATTTTACAACGCCAGCAGGACGTCTGACACGTGACAGGTGACCTGCATGCTCCATGATATAATGAGGGTTTTCATCACTCTTTCTCTCTTTCTGTTTCTCTCGCTTTAGAGTGATAGTGTTTCAAGCGGTTGTGTTAGCAGAGAGGAACCTCACATCAGTTGAGGACGTCCTCCCTTTAACAATTGCTTCCTGTGAGCAAAGTTCTGTGCAGGGTCTCACCTTCTGATCCAATCAGCAGACTGCAGCACAGGCAACATGTCAAACAGAGGACTGACACATCTCATGTCGCTGGGAGATGAACTGATTATCTTAAGGTACAGTCGTTTGACTCAAGGTCGCAAAACCAGGCCAAAATCTTGGTACATTCTACTTTGATTAATCGTAATATGAATATGGCTGTTTATAGATTAAACACTGTAATGATCTTATATACATGAATAATTCATTAGTATAAGAACAAGTAATTCATTGAATATATTAATTGTAAATCACATATCAGTATTTGCTGATAAAAGCCCCAAATCAACAATATTCAACAACAAAACATTACATTATTTTAGCAGATCACTGTATTTTTATTTTTGCTTTATTTACACTGAACATCAGCCAGTCACTGACCTGCAGTCCACAGAAATCCATATTGCAATCAAGTTGTCAATATGTCTGAGGTAGAATATGGCTGAATTACATTATCTGGCTTTAACACCAGTTTTTGTCTTGATTTGCATTTGAGCCGGGTCTGTGCTTGTCAGCTCCAGTCTGCAGAATGTCTCACAGTGTCACAGAATATTATATAGCTATGATTGACAGATTTGTATTAGTAGTATATGATTGATTGATTGATTGATTGATTGATTGATTGATTGATTGATTGATTGATTGATTGATTGATTGATTGATTGATTGATTGATTGATTGATTGATTGACTGATTGATTAACTGATTGGTTGGTTGGTTGGTTGGTTGGTTGGTTGGTTGGTTGGTTGGTTTTAACAATGAATTGTAACAAATTAACACTTTAAATTGTGGAAGCCGCTTCAGAGTCATATTATGAGTTAAACAAAACTGTTGGTAAGATTTTATTCTTTTCTTTTGAAATAAATTAATATTTTTATTCAGCATAGATATGTTGATTTTGCCAAACGTGAAGGAAATGTACTGTCACTACACTGAAGACTGGAGTAATGACTGCTCATCACATGAATAAATTACATTTAAAGATATAAATTATAACAATATTTCTTTATTACTGTTTTAACTACAAGTATTTTGAGACTTCTTTGAAAAACTGAACTTGAAAAAATTGCTGACCCCAAACTTTTGAATGGTCATGTCAGATTTTTTTTTTTTTTTTTTTTTTTTTTTTTAAGATGTAATTGTAACTTAATATCAAGAAATGTGACTTTAAACTCCCAATACGACTTCATTTCTTATTTTAAACTCTTTAATCTTACAATTATTTTTTTTGTTTGTTTGTTTGTGGAATGCTCCCGTGTTAAATCACCATGCCCTAAAATGTCTAAAAGGATAGACTGACCTGATGGGAAGGAATTAACCAACCCACAAACATGAGGCAACAGTAGAATGAAACGAAATAGAACAAAACAATGCTCAGGGTACAGAAATGTGCCGAAACAATGCATACAATAGAAGATTATTTGCAGCTCTTTCTTTATTGGTCCTCTCTCACTTTGTTGTTTGCTATGGGCATTCTTGAGCACTTCCCCACTTAACAAACCGTGCTGACGGTTTGTTTTTACTTTCTCTCCCCCTATCTCACTTTTCTCTCCTTCTCTCTCAGTGTTAATTAAAGCAGGAGCACGCGTGTGACTCCACTTCAGACTGGGAGTGCAGCGGGCTAATTAACCTCGCCTGTCCCTCCGCGCAACTTAGCCCCACAACCACCATTATGGCTTTAATATGCCAAATTAGAAACTGATTTTGAACTGCATCTGCCCCGAAGAGAAATATTGATCTCTATTCTCTCTTTCTCTCTTTCCTTTTCCCTCCTCCTGCCCACTGGCCATTTGGTCTTGTGGTTCAGTTCTATTGCCTAAATTAGTTATCCGATTGGTCCTTTTGATTAATGGAGGGTCCGCTTGCTTCATTACACATGACAACACTGAATAATCAGAGCACGCCACTGCACGCACTCGCAAACTACTTCTGTTTTGTCAACCTCGCCCTGAAGTACATTTATAGAATTATTTAGCATATAGTTGGCCATAATTTATTTGTATGACACATTTCTCGATCAGGAGCCATTGTAGAGTGTCATATATGGATAGGAAAACAAGGTAAACTAGATGTGCAAATCAATGAGCGGAACCCCAGGGAATATCAGCTGCATAATCAGGATGCAGGACTTGACCCTGCCTGCATTCCAACCTGTCAATGTACGCCAGCGGAAAAGTGATATCGTGTTTTTAGCCAGAGAATTACTTCAGCATACTCACTCATATGTGCTCATATGCTGCCCTTTTCACTGCTGTGGGTTTCTCTCTCTCTCTCTCTCGTTCTCCCTTTTTTCTATCCTCAAAGCGTTTGACTGCATCACTCAGTACGGGTCTCTTCTCCTTTATTCTTTTATGAAATGTCTCTCTGTATAGCTCTCCGGCCTTGTGGGAAATGCTGCAGCACTTTGTTGTTGGAATGAATGATTAATTCATTTATTTATGTTGATTGTGTGTGTGCGTGTTGATAAAATGATCAATGTGATCCAAAACAACAACTGTAGAAAAAGAGGGAAAAAAGTAGTCATCCAGGTTGAATGACCGTTACAGTTAATTAAGTAGAAGTTAATTTAATCTGCTGTTATTGATTATTGGGATGCCCATTACTGCAATGGGGCCAAGGAACAAATACATAGTGCTTTTATTATAAAAAAATAAAATAAAATAAAAAGTAAAAAAGATTCTAAAACACTCATGGTCATATGAAAAGAAAGTGCACCCTTTTGAATTCTATGGTTTTACATTATTAGGAAATAATAATAAAAAAATAAATAAAAAAACATGTGGTCTTTCGCAGGTCTTGACCCCTTGTCTGTCAAATACAAATGTGTGGACAAATTTGTGTGGACACAAATTAACCGCAGCAGACAACAGAGAATCCATTTGCGTGTGATATTCGATTCAAAATATCTTACATTACAAAAAGATTATTTTGCATTCCTGACGTAAATGAAGAAATTAATGTCATTGCAACCCAGTTTTATCATGAACAGTGGTCAAATATCGAAGCTGGAGTCTTAAATCTTTATAATGATACTAAGTTTGTCCAGAGCAGTGAATGGTGAACAACAGTAATCTGGGGTCGTTGGCGATCCTTGACACTAGAGGGGTTAAAATTAGGTAAATACAACCCCAGATGAACAACAACACATAACATATTACACTGTGTCATGGTTTATCTAATAATAATTAAAAAAAGCCATGTGTCAAACTAAGTACACCCTTACTTCTTCCATAGGATTTAAGAGGGTATAGCAGTCAGGCACTGCTAATCAAATGCCTTTGATTAACTGATCATCAGAAAGTGTGATCACCTCTTTAAAACCAGTTTGCTGATCTGGAGCATTCAGGTGTGCGTTAACACAATGCTAAGGAGGAAAGACATCAGCAATGATCTTAGAGACGCAATTGTTGTTGCTGCCATCAATCTGGGAAGGGTTATACGGCCATTTCCAAACATCCATCATTCAATAGTTAGAAAGATTATTCACAAATATATATATATATATATATATATATATATATATATATATATATATATATATATATATATATATATATATATATATATATATATATATATATATATATATTTGTGAATAATCTTTCTAACTATTGAATGATGGATGTTTGGAACCATCATAATATACGTATACACACACACATATATATATATATATATATATATATATATATATATATATATATATATATATATATATATATATATATATATATATATAAACATTAAGTAAAACATTCAAGACAGTTGCCAGTCTTCCCCAAAGTGGACGTCCCAGCAAATTCACCCTAAGGTCAGACTGTGCAATGCTCAGAGAAAGTGCAAAAACCCAAGAGCTACATTTCAGACTCTGCCTCATTAGCATGTTAAATGTTAAAGACTGAACAAGTATGGCTTGTTTGGAAGGGTTGCCAGGAGAAAGCTAACTTGGCAGCACGGCTTAGGTTTGCAAAGTTGCATCTGAACAAACCACAAGACTTCTGGAACAATGTCCTTTGGACAGACGAGACCAAAGTGGAGATGTTTGGCCATAATACACAGCGCCATGTTTGGCCAAACATCTCCACTTTGGTTCGTTTCTCATTTTGGTCATCTCCATGTTTCAGCACAAACACCTCATACCAGCTGCCAGGACCTGGGCACCTTGCAGTCATTGAGTCAACCATGAACTCCAAATATACCAAAGTATTCTAGAGTCAAATGTGAGGCCATCTGTCTGACAGTTAAAGCTTGGCCAAAATTAAGTCATACAACAGGACAGTGATCCCAAGAAGACTAGCAAACCTACAACAGAATGGCTGAAAAAGAAACTAATCAAGGTGTTGCACTGGCCCAGTCAAAGTCCAGACCTCAACCCGACTGAAATGCTGTGGCTGGACCTTAAGAGAATTGTGCATAAACAGATGCCCTCAAATCTCAATGAACTGATGCAACAGTAAAGAAGAGTGGGTCAAAATTCCTCCACAACAATGTGAGAGACTGATAAATCATGCAGAAAATTATTACTTCAAGTTATTGCTGTTAAAGGTTGTTCTACAAGCTATAAAATCATAGGGTGTAATTATTTTTTTCACACATTTTAGCTTTATTTTTGTTAAATAAATAATGACATCATAATAAATGTCATGTGTTTTTTGTTCATCGGAGGTTGTACTTTTGTTTAGCATGTGTGGTTTAACATTTGAAAATGGTGATTTGCATGGATAAACAAAGAAAACATAAATTACATTTACATATCAAATACATGGAACAGTAAGAACAGAGAGTTAACTAGCACTGTCTCTGCAATGCAACTGAGCCTCTGGAAGCATTAAGTTATTATTTTCAATAATGTTTACAAGTATATCCAGGCCTTTGGGAGGGAATGAAAAATGGCAGCCTTGGCCGTATGGAGCAGAGCTGCTGTTCACCTGTAACGCTCTGCTCATCCAGCCTCTGAAAGCTATCATTAGTTTTGCTTTTTTAAACCTCCGGTGTCCGTTCTCTCTGTGAGTATGTGTGTGTGAGAGAGTTTTGCATGGTGAAGTCTGTGTAGACTTATTACCTGCAATAGTTTCAAGTGTATCTTTAGCTTTTAATGTAACTGGAGATTGTGTTGTGGTTGTATTTTATTGCATTCAATTTTGAATAACATTTACTACACATAGGACCATTTAAAGCACTTCTTCTTTATTTGGGCATTTTCATAACTTCCTTCACAGAATCAAGTGTTAGAAACAAGCATGCTTTGTTCTTCACTTCTTTACTGGCATTTCAGATACCCAAATTCAATAAGACAGCATCCTACTCTCGGCCCAAATTAAACTACTTTTGGTCTAGACATTGTAGTGCTACAATTGAAAATTATGAAGATTACATACAGCGCAGACATAGATAATTTGAGATAAGGGGATTGTGGGAAATCTGAGTCTAGGGGATAATAAAACCAACAAGGGGGGGAACAATAAGGAAGGTTTGGCGTAAATCTTAAGGCCCTGAAGGGCAGGATGTTGGAGACACGGTGTCTGCACCCTAAAGACGGGTTAATAAAGTAGAAAATGCTTAACCGATGTGAGCTCTCCCAGAGACTCCAGGTGCGGCTGCTGTGGCATGTTCATGTTCTCCTTGTTATTTTCAATGTCTCTAAACATTAAATGTTATTTATAAACCTGCTAGCTTAATAAATCTTCTTCAGGAAATATACACACACCAAAAAAGTCAAGGAATATGACAGTGAGAAAGTAAGGGAAGGAAATAGGACTAAAGATGGACAGAGTTTGGCTCCTGCTCTCCTTTCAGTGCAAGCTAGAGTTATGAGGGACAGAAATCAGACGAGGACCACCATGTCTGTGTTCAGATGCTTCCTGAATGCTGACGTACCTGACAGAAAAATCCGGAAAGCGTCTTTGTGCCAGGAGTCTCAAAGCACCTCTCATTCTTGCTTAGCTTTCATGTTGACAGGTGGCTGTGTTTAGAGCAGCCTGCAGTCTCTCGATTCACAGAACATTTACATTCCCTTTGTAACACATAAAGTGACCATCCACTAGAAATAGAAATCATTGGAGTGTCTCAAGTTGTTCTAGGGCGTATGTGTGTGTTTTTGTGTATGTGAGTGCCTCAAGGTCTTGGGCAACCATCAGAACAGGAAAGAATGGCGGCCAACAAAGTAAGTCTGAGAGCAATAGCAGCATATCCTGATTATCTATTCAATCATTTGTAACCTGTTTCCTGGGAACACTGGAAATGTCACCATTCAGGTCTAAATCATCCGCTTCTCTAATCAACGCCAGCGTTCCAGTGCCCTTCTGCTCTGCTTTCTTTCTCTGTTTATGTCTAAACTGTTCTCTCTTTCTTTTTCACCCGTCTCACTCTTTCTACCTCAAGTTTGATTGGAGAGTCAGTTGCTTCTGTAGTGATACATGCCAGATGTTGCTACAAGCAGATTTCCCAGATTTATAGCCAGGCTCTAACAGGCATAATTAAAGTGAACTGCTTAACTGAAAGGGAGGCGGCAGTCCACAGTTCTGTTTTTGAGTATATTAAAAGTCTGTTTGTAAAAATTATCCTCCTTATACGACAATCTCTGTCAGGCAAAATTAAGTTTAGGCATACAGAATAAACATAGGCATACATAAATACAGTGATAGATTGTGAAACAAGTGATTGTGAAAACTTCAGATGAATTTGTGTAGTTCTGTTATGACAACTCTCTAAGGGATTGGCCTGATAATGGTAATGGATATGGCAATGCTAATGTATTTGATCTTGGCAGAATAGATCTCGTACGGTGATGCTGCTGCTGCAGAGCAAGTACTGAGACTTGCTACTGCCAATACATTCACAGACATTGCTGTGAGCATGTAAGACATGCTGCTGCACATGTAACATACATGAAATAACCCCCATAGCAGATCTATTCAGGTGGAAGGTGGAGGGGTTCTGAAAGCTTCCTGCAGACTGTTAACAGCAACACTACTGGTATTTGTTTGAATGTTGAAACGCAGCTCATTGGCCGCTGATGCAACAGCAACCTATGTAGATGACGATGCGTTTGCTACCAAATGAGTTAAGGACCTATCAGCCTGTGGTATCTAGAGTTTAATTCCAGAACTTGGTATTACACTTCACTGTGATAGATAAATATCACTGTTCCATAGATAAAACAATGGTTGCGTCTCATTCAGTTCCCTATAGCTTCCTATAGGCTGTGAATCAGTATATTGTGTACACTGATGACGGAACGGCTGCCTCCCCCTTATTATCAGCACCACCCGTCCCTTAAATCGCCGCCCTTTGCCAGGTTTCTGACTGGAGTGGGTCTGAGAGAGAGGCGTGTGATGAGGCACACCTGAATAAACGAATTAATTACTTTCAAAAAAATCCTACTGACCTAAACTTTCAAATGGTAGTATATTTATATTGACCACTGAACTAAAAATGTGCCCAATTTTCAAAAATCTGGTGACCTTATTGTAAGTTTTGAGTTAGATATAGTACAGTGCATTAACACTCATAATATATGAACTACCCTCCTTTCTCTCTCCCTGACCTGTCCTCTCTGTCCACTGGCCTCCTCAATCTCTCTTTCCACTCTGTTGTAGCATGTCATTGTGTGAGGGTGTAGTCTGGACGGCTGCTTCGCTGCAGATGCTAGCGGCGGGTGAGCCGCTAACACGCTAACACCTGTCTGTTGGCCCTCCTGCCAGAACACTCTGACAGCTCTGTCTGCTTTGACTAATGATGTGATTGATGGACAAAATAAGAGAGCGCACATGAGCACACATGCACACACAGTCCAATACACACTCTCATGTGCGGGCGGTGTGAGTGCGGCCCGCGCCTGATGCGGAATATGGTGTCAGTGAGCCCTCATCATGTGGCAGCTGAAGGTGTATTCTTCTGCACGGCTCATTAGTCAGTAATGGTAGAATACACCCCCCCAACATACACACACACTCCACAAAAATATGAAGGGGGTGAGTGGAGGGGGAAGATGGGGCTGATTCTGGATGGAAGGCCACTCAGACCCGTTAGTGGCATATCACTGCATGGGCAGCTCACGCAGCCTCCAGCTCCCATCTAACCAGGGGACCAGGGGGTTTAAAAGATGAAGGTCAAAAGAACGTTATTTAATATATCTTATTTTTCTTTTCTTTTTTTTCTTTTGTTACTGCTTTACAGTATCCATTAAAACATAACATAGCATAACATAGTTCATCTTTATAAATTAGACAGTTCTCTTCAAATCACCCAAAACATATTAATTCATACTTACAGTTTATTTGTGTAGCCTATGTATTTGTTTATTTGTTTGTTTGTTTGTTTGTATAGTTGTAATAAAATACAAATTAATTTAAATTAAAAAAATGGGATAAATCTTGTTTATACAAATATATATGTACTACTTCTTATATATGTACTACTTTTTATGCTTGCACTTTATTTGTTGTAGGCATTGATTTTTGTGAGTGACTGCATCTAAAAATGCTTTATTCATGTGTAACATTCTGTCTTCTGGAAGTCATAGTTCATCAGATTGGGTAAAACAACAAAAATCAATGAAATGGTGGTATTTTCAATTATAAGTGTCACGGTTCTGTTAGTGTTTTGGACTTTCAGTTTGTATGTTGATTCGTTCCTGTATTCCTTTGTTCAGTTTCCCGCCATTCCTTTGTTCCCATGGTTATCCTTGTTAGTTAATTTATCCCATCTGTGTCAAGTTAATCATCTTGTTTCTGTTCACTACTTAAAGGGGTACTTCAGCGCTGGGAAGATGAATGTGTATTTAAACTGGATCATTTATGTAGTAGAAATGTGAAATTATTTTTGAATTTGGTGCCTTCTAGACTGAGAAAAGACAGAAAATTTATTTTTGTCTCATGTGGATGAAAGACAACATCTCCCAGAATGCACTTGCTTCGCTGTCCAACGAGGCCACTCCCAAAGCCACTGCTACTGGTTATCACTTGCCCACCATGACACCGCCCCCACCGTCGTTTTCATTTTCATAGTAATAAAAATGTTGTTCAGTTAGAGAATAGACACTACAATTAAAAACTGAACGTGTCTGTTCAATATGTGAGTGAGGCGAACGAAAGTCACGGCACAAACACAGCAGGAGTCAGATTTCATTCATTTTGAGAGCGAAGAGCTGAGCAGAGCTGAGGTAAGAGTGGCAGTCATTCACGGCGCATGTTCAGTCTGGCGCGTTTTCAGATCATGCCTATGGAAGCTTAACTTTCATTGGAATTCATTTGAAAAGTTGAAACCGCTCTGTTATGAATGCCCGAGCCGAGCGGCCGTGCGCATTTACATTCTGTGAGTGAGATCCCAGTGGGCGGGTTGAAAACATGCGGAACTAGCTCCTTCTACTGGCTGTAGTCTTTAGCCTCTGGCCAAAAATTCCTCAGATGACGCAAAATGACGATATTTGCGTCATCGGAGGATTTTTTCCAGAAATAAAATGCATAAATCTCTCATCTCAGGGGGATATGAGGGGGGAAAGTACGATCATTTGAATATACTACCGTATACTACCGGGTTTCTACTGATACAAAGCTTAATGCTAATCGATTTAAGTTGCACCCTCACCTTCAGTCTTTGTCTAGTCATGTTAGAGTGTGTTTCCCCCCAGATAGCAAGCATGTTTGGGCCACATGTGGGTTTTATCTGGGACACATGGCCCAGATATGGCATGGCTGAACAGATATGGGCCAAAATGTGACCATATTTGTTTTGCCATAACTTTAAAATCTGCGGGTTTTAACTCATTTTAAGATATATGGCCCAGATAACAACGTACACACGAGGACCACATGTGTTTGAGCTAAGGCACAAAGTGAGAAATGCTGCCTTGTGGTAAACCTTTGGATTATATATGGGAAAACACAGGAAACCTGAAATCAAGCGCGGACATCCGAGGTTCCACGCAGTGGCGGCGTTTCACAAAAACCTAGGGTATGGCATCTGGCCATACAACATCAACATCAACATTCCCAAATAATCACATTAGCCTATATCTGAACAAAATGTGGACAAAAATCCACTAAAAGAACTTATCAACAGACTTAATAACAATAAAAAAAATCTATACAAATACTGAAACAGCCACGCCTTCATTGTGACCTAACCAAACGCGACCACAAAACAAAAATTATCTTTTCCATGTTTATGAGAGTTTTTTTTGTACTAACCAGCCACAATGGCGATTCACAACGATTCTATTTTACAAACAGTTTTTTGTGTGCTGTTGTGGCTGGAACAACATACAAAGTATGACGGGTGCAGATTATGTGCTTTATTTAATGTAAAGGGAATTTAAAATGAGTTTGATATCATTTGTTGTGACCTTTATAGACAGCCTTACTGAAAGTAATAATTCACCTCAGATCTTGAGGCTATGTTTGAACCGTCAACTCAAGGTGAACAAATAAGTGTACTGTATTGTATGATCCTGTCTGTGACAGGAGAGAGAGTTGGGAGACGAGGGTGGTATAAGTGGATCAAATGCAAATGATTAATACCTGTGTCTTGTTCCAGTAATGAGTGTGGAGACTGCGTAAAGCCACCAGGAGAAGGACATGCAGGGGAGAGAGACTAGCTGGAGACTCGGGCAGCACGGCAGACTTTTGATTGAGAGCGCTGGAGAGTGTGAATACTGTGGTGTGAGAAGTCTAAGTTATTGTGAGCGCCAGTGGTGTATTTATTTGCTGTAACAACTACCTGAGAGAATACAGTTTTCCTGAGTCTCCATTAAGCCGACCCTGTCTTCTTCCTTCCTTCATTATACTGAACCTTGTTACATTGGCGCCAAAACCCGGGAAGGAAGAAGCAGCTTCCGCCATGCAAACTCTGCCGCCTTCAACGCCGTTTGCAGACGTAATTTCATCCCTCGCGGCCCTGCACCAAGAACAGCATCAGGCGTTGCTCGACCTGAGGAGCGACCAGGAACGTTGCTTCCAGGCGATAGTGCAGGCCCAGCAGGAGGACTGCGAGAGGTTCCGGAGCTGGATAAACCGGGAGGTTCGGGCAGAGGCACCCGCGGTCCCAAGCATGTCCACCCACCTGGCCCTGAATAAAATGGGGCCACAGGATGACCCGGAGGCCTTCCTGGACGTTTTTGGAAAAACGTCTGAAGCAGGTGGGTGGGCATGGGACCAATGGCCGCTGAGACTGATTCCCTTTCTGTTGGGGAAGGCACAGACCGCGGCGCAACAACTCCCTCTCCAGAACCTCCTGGTGTTTGAAGACATGAAGAGGGCCATTTTACATCGGGTCGGCTGACAGCACTGCCAGCAGTTCCGTTCCCTGGAACTGACGAAAGTGGCTGGCCCTTCGTGATGGCCCAACAGCTCTGGGACTCCTGCCACAAATGGCTGCTGGCTGAGGGATGCGACGTTGAGAAAATCATCAACGTCACTGGACTCAGCCATAAAAATGGACCATATGGTGGCGTGCCCAGGGGGCGGCGGCGCCCTACCTCCTGTCTCTCTCTCTCCTCCTGCTCCCAAACCTGTCCTTCTCCCCAGGTCCCGTCCTCCAGGCCCACCTAGGATTCCACCCCGAGGGAGGGGTGGACCCAGCCTGAAATTTGCTGGGAGTTCATGAGCTCCGCCCAGGAGAGCAGGGCTGAGCCCAGCCGAGGCCCATGCCGCTCCCTCTTCCCCGCTCTCTCCATGCCCATCACTGGGCCCACTTACCACCACTGGGGTAGCAGGTAGGTCTGGGCCAGCCTGTTGGCATTGTGGGGACCTGGAGCATTTTATTGACAGGTGTCCGTTGATGGAAGTAGGGACAATGATCTGGGTCCCGGATCTCCCACAGGCTGCCCTCGGTCAGGTTGGCTGGTACCAAACACCTGTGAGTATTAAGAGGGGTACCTATCCGGTTTTGGTGGATTCAGGTTGTAACCAAACCTCGATCCACCAAAGCCTGATTCAGCCCGAGGTGTTGGATACAAGCCGCATGGTTCAGGTGCGGTGCGTGCACAGGGACGTGGTGAAATATCCTCTAGTGTCAGTTATGATTCAATTTAGGGGACAAAAGCATAATGTGGAGGTGGTAGTTAATCTGCACCTCCGACATCCAGTAATTTTGGGAACCAATTGGCCTGCTTTTAGAGATTTGTTGGGATATTTATGTGCAGATGTCTCTTGTGAAAAGAAAAAGCAGGAAAAGGCAGCGGCTGTGCAGGTGGGAGAGACTGAGCCAGGACCACTGAGTGCTGAATCAGGGGAACCGAGCACAATTGAGAGGTGGATCCTCTCAGAGCACGATGACTTTACCCTGGAACAGTCTCAGGATGAGTTATTAAAACATGCTTTTGAACAGGTCCGTTCCATTGATGGCCAATCTCTCCAGCCTGACCACCAACTCTATTTCTCATATTTTGCTATTATAAATGATCGGTTGTATCGAGTGACACAAGACACTCAAACAAAGCAAAATACAACACAATTATTAGTACCAAAAAGCCACCAGGAAATGCTTTTCCAGGGAGCTCATTGTAACCTGGTTGGACATTTAGGACAGGGAACAACACTAAATCGCCTCATGGCCCGTTTCTTTTGGCCGGGCATTCACGAGAACGTGCGCAGCTGGTGTGTGTCTTGTCGAGAATGTCAGCTGGTAAATCCGCCGGCCGTCCCAAAAGCGCCTTTGCGCCCCCTTCCGTTAATGCAGGTCCCCTTCAAGAGAATTGGGATGGACTTCATCGGGCCATTAGAATGATCCGCACAGGGGCATCACTTTGCATTAGTGATGGTGGACTATGCAACGCGATACCCCGAGGCAGTAGTGCTCTGTAACAGTTCAGAAAAAAGTGTTGCGGACGCTCTGTTTCGCTTAATCTCTCGAGTGGGGATCCCGAAAGAGATCCTCACTGATCAAGGTTTTCATGTCACATACTTTATGTGAACTATATGAATTATTGGGGATTAAATCGATTCGGACCAGTGTCTATCATCCACAAGCAGACAGTCTGGTAGAACGATTTAATCGTACGTTGAAAACCATGATTTGTAAGTTTGTTCACAAAGATGCCAAAAATGAGACCAATGGTTAGAACCCCTCTTATTCGCCGTACGTGAGGTTCCACAAGCCTCCACAGGGCTTTCCCCCCTTCGAGATTCTTTATGGACGTTAGGAGGGACCTTCAGACGGTCGAAATGAAATTCAGTATGTCCTGGACCTAAGAAGAAAACTCTACACTTTGGAGCGGCTATCCATGGAGAATTTGTTACAGGCCCAGGACAAACAGACCCAGCTGTATAAGAGGGGTGCTAAACTGAGAGAATTTACACCGGGAGAGAAAGTCCTTGTATTTCTGCCTACATCAAGCTCTAAATTACTGGCGAAGTGGCAAGGACCATTTGAGGTCGCACAGTGAGTTGGGGATCTCAATTATGAGGTTGTGCACACGGATGGGGAGGGACACGTCAAATTTACCACCTTAACCTCCTTAAATGGAGTGAGACGGAATCAGTGATGCTGGTGACGGTAATTGGGACAGAAGAAGATCATGGGCCAGAAGTTATTACTAACACACAATCTATCGCTCTGTCCCTGGGAGGAGATCATCTGTCGCCGTTCCAGATCACTGATGTCGCCAAGTTGCAGGCAGAATTTGCAGACTTCACCCCTTCCTGGTCGAACGCACTATACTGAGACCGAGCCGGGCATGGTGGTTCGCAGCCGGCCGTATCTACTACCGGAACACAAAAAGAAAGTGGTTCAGGATGAATTAGAAGCAATGCTTGATATGGGGGTAATAGAACAATCCCACAGTGACTGGGCAAGCCCAATACTTTTAGTGCCTAAAACTGACGGCTCTGTGCATTTCTGTGTGGATTACCGCAAAGTAAATGCTGTGTCAAAATTCGTATCGCGTATCCAATGCCAAGGGTTGATGAATTGCTTGATCAGCTAGGCACCGCTCGATTTTATTCAATACTGGATTTAACAAAGGGATTTACAACGTTGTTTGGATTGCACCAATTTGTTATGCTTCCTTTTGGGTTGTTCGGGCTCCAGCCACATTTTAGCATCTCATGGACTGAATCTTAAGGCCACATGCTGCATATGCCGCTGCCTATCTGGATGACATTGTCATTTATAGTAATGACTGGAAGTGACATATGGAGCATGTCAGGGCTGTTCTGAGAGCGCTGAGGTCAGCCGGGCTGACGGCCAACTCAAAAAAGTGTGCGGTTGGGCGTGTGGAGGTCAGGTATCTGGGTTTCAGTCATTGCAACCTGCCCAAGACCTAAAACCAAAAAGGAGGTGAGACAGTTCCTGGGATGGCGGGATATTACAGAAGGTTTGTACCTATACAGAAGGTTTCGGTACAACAGAAGGTTTCGGTACAACAGAAGGTTTTACAACAGAAGGTTTGTAGTGGACTCACCAGCCCGCTGACTGATCTCACTAAAAAGGAAGCACCAGATCCGGTCCAGTGGAAGGAGCAGTGTCCGCAGGCCTTCACTCAGATAAAGGTCGCTCTATGTGGTGGGCCACTCTTGCATTCTCCTGATTTTTCTCTCCCCTTCTTGTTACATACTGACGTGTCGGACAGGGGGCTGGGAGTGGTCCTGTCCCAGGAGATAGAGGGAGAGGAGCGGCCAGTGCTGTACATTAGTCGGAAGCTATCTAAGAGAGAGACCAAGTACAGCACCATTGAAAAGGAATGTTTAGCCATCAGGTGGGCCGCCCTCACCCTCCTATATTATATTATCTCCTGGGACGGGAATCCACCCTCTGTTCAGACCACGCTCCCCTGCAGTGGCTCCACCGCATGAAGGATACCAACAGATCACCCATTGGTATCTAGCTTTACAGCCTTTAAGTTCAAGGTGATCCACAGGCTGGGGGCGCAGATGGCGCTTCCTCTCCAGGCCGCAGGCTCCCTGGCCTGAGTCGGGCAGTGGGGGTATGTGCTGGGGGGGTGTGGTTTAGTGAGGTCTGTGACAGGAGAGAGAGTTGGGAGAAAAGGGTGGCATAAGTGGAACAAGTGCAAATGATTAACACCTGTGTCTTGTTCCAGTAATGGGCGTGGAGACTGCATAAAGACACCGGGAGAAGGACATGCAGGGGCGAGAGACTAGCTGGGGACTCGGGCAGCACGGGAGACTTTTGATTGAGAGCTCTGGAAAGCATGAATACTGTGGTGTGAGAAGTTTAAGTTATTGTGAGTGCCAGTGGCATATTTATTTGTTGTTAGAACAACTACCTGAGAGAATAAAGTTTTCCAGAGTCTCTATTAAGCCGACCCTATCTTCTTCCTTCCTTCACTATACTGAACCTCGTTACAAAGAGTTTGCATAGTTTTTTTTGCTATGAGTGATATGACTATCAAGGTGAAAACTTTCCTGAGCTTCTTTGCCTTCTTTTTTTTTTTTTTATTCAGACTTGCTCAGCTGACTGATGAAGATTTCAGAAAGGGAGAAGAGTTTGTCCATCTGATGAGAATTTTATACACATCTACACTCTGCGTTTTGTGGTCAGATCCTACCAATACTTCAAAAGCTTGAAATACACTTCACAGTTGTAGAGGAAGACAGTGTTTTTGTCCAGTATTAAGCAGGCTGTCTGGGAAAACCTGTCGAAGCGATACCAAGTAAATATGATTTTTAAAGAAGGAAAGAAAAAAATAATAATATTGCTTGCTTGATGTCTTTGTTTTTAATAAGTATTTGTCTTACAGAGGGATGACATCAAAAGCTTTCTTGAGGAGGCCACTGCATTGGACCCACGCTTTAAACCCAAAGTTGAAGACCGCAGCACTGTCTGGGTCCGCATTAAAGAAAAGCAATGGTGGCACATCTACCAGAATCTACACAGGTGAAAACTGATGTTTACACACATATGTTGGTCTAATATCCTCAGTTATGACAAAATGCATACCTGTCTAAATCTCAATTGCACTGTCTCTCGTCAAGAGTGGCTTGTGAAGAAGGGAATACAACGCAGTCAAATGAGGAGAGAAGAAAACTAAGAGAGAATCCCAGACATCACAGACAAGGGGGAGAGTGAGGAAGAGGATGATAATGTAAGTATATAGTAAAAAAATAGTTAACTAACATTTTAATAATTTAATGATTTTATTTTTTTTCTTATTGTTATAAATAATACTACTGTTCTCTCTCTGTAGCCACCTCCCTGCAAAAGAGCCATAATATCCCTTTTGGAGGAGCTTTTTGCAGCAGATGATGAACTAAAAATGAAATCCACAGAAAGCACAACATTGTCCATTGACAACAAAATGGATGCGGAGCTGAAGTTGTACCAAGTCATGCCACCTACAGTGAGATCTGATGACCCTGCTGCCTGGTGGTGGAAACAGAAAAACGCATATCCTTTCCTGTCAGATCTTGCTTTGTCATATTTGTGTGTGCAGGCTTCTTTAACCCCAAGTGAAAGGGTTTTTTCCACTGCTGGAGATACCATTTGTCCTGAAAGATCTTGTATACTCCCAGAAAAGGCTGATATGTTGATTTTTCTAAATAAAAATAGCTAAGCACTGGTGATAACTTAAGCAAACCTTACAAGCCCTTGCACTCTTAAAAGCAAGTCCTATGCACTTTTAGTTACAACCAAGAAGTGTTGTGTATTTATGTAGCTGAGCAGCTCAGTTCTTATGTACTCTAGTGCTCTTTTGTTATTTGAGCTGAAACTAATGGCACAGAAAATAAACATGTTTGATATATTAATGTTTGAGTTGTTGTTGTTGTTTTTACTACATTGTAATCGAAACTGGGAATCGATAAGTGGAATTGGAATCGGAAATGATACCCAACCTACTCATTAAAGACTTTCTTTCTCTTTCTTGTTAAGTTGTTGTTGGTTATCTTTACTGTAACTCTCATTAGTAGTTGAACATAATACACACTTATGTAATAAAACGCATACAATTTTATTATTTGGCTCCTCTTTGGCAGAGTTATGGCACTGCTTTGGCAGAGGTGTGGTAAAGAAGAAGTGGGCCAGATTTGGGCCGGCAAACACAATCTAATCTGGGCCACATCTCAGCTGTTTATCTGTGCCAGATCTATGCCAAAGGAAATTTGCTGACTGGGCCTGGTCATCTGGCCGTTCCTTAGCAACATTATTAAAGTTTCAGTTTGGATTTTGATCTTCAGTTTGTTCCTGGTTCCAGATACCATTACAGATGACTAGACCCGCATCTAAAATGGCTGACGATTATCTTTTCTCTCTCTGGCAGAACGGACATCCTCTGGAGCACTTTGTGGAGGAGTCTTTGGATTATTCACATCCGTGAGCTGAAGTGATTCTTCACTCAAGGCCTACTTTGGATGGGACTGGATGATGAGTTATGTCTGTTCCTGTCTCCTGGTCATTATAATTTACCCCTAGTCAAGTCAAATTTCGTCCTCTGCCTATACAGTTCAGATTTTGTGGTTGAAGTATCTAAGGACTTTTCCTATAATCATCCAGTCCCATCCTGAAAAAAATTGAGTGCTCTAGTTCACCCCAAGCCCTCCACAGCTGCTCCAGAGTCGATTCCTGACCAGCCAGCATCCTCAGCCAAGATGGCTGCTGCTATGCCTGAGCCTATGTCTTCAGCCAAGATGGTCGCCACCGGAAGTCAGTCCCCGCCGGAGCCAGCGGACTCATACTGGCTGATTAGATTTTTGGTCTGAGCCACTTCCAGCCCCTGACCAGAGTCCAGTGATGGCCCCAGCCCGTGACCATTGTCCAGAGAGGGCCCCGGCACCAGCCCATGACCAGAGTCCAGAGAGGGCCCGGTCCCAGCCCATGATCAGAGTCCAGAGAGAGCCCCAGCCCATGACCAGAGTCCAGAGACTCTGCCCATGACCAGCCCGTGACCAGAGTCCAGAGAGGGCCCAATCATTTTTTTCTGTGTATTAACTTGCACAGATTAATTGTTCACCCTAAGACCTGTAATATGTGCTAACAAGGACTTTAAAGGCTGCCTGTTTAGCTATTGAGCCAGATTGTCCTTAATACCTCTAAAATTCATTGAGAGTAAATATCCCAAATGGGATAGGAACATTTGTGCCTTCATTGTGAGAAACCATTTTGCTTGTATCAGTCTGAATCAAATCTAGGGTCCACCACCTTTGTGTCCAACACAGCCAGCTTTTTTTTTTTTTTTTTTTACATTTATGGTCACAACGTCAAGAAAAAAAAGAAAATTGTAGATTGATGCAGTGTCCTCTCTTTCTGTAATATATCAATAACAGATGATCAGAGGTTGAATTGAAAGAGAGGTGAAGGCCAACAGTGTTATCATTAAGAGGAGAAGGGTAAAAAAAAAAAAAAAAATGAAAGAAGAAAGGAAGAGCAATATTTTGATTAAGGAGTTGTCTCTCAAGAGTCTTTGCCGCACAGCAAAAATGAGATGTTTTTCATTTGAGCTTGAGATTTATGTTCTTGAAAAATGCAGAAGTGGAAGTTGAATTATGGCACATTGGCATGCTTTGCTTTCTTAATAGCTGTAATTGCTCTTTTTTGCAAAGGCCTCAATGCTGTTTCCTTCCAATGTGATGAAGAATATGTCTGCAACGTGTTAATACATGATTTAACAGAAACATTCCCCTCAAAACAACCCCATATTCTTAAAAGAACCTAATTTATTTTGACAGAACAAAAACGTGGTAACTTACTGTTGGGAAAGTGGGGCATAATTCTTATCTCTTAGTAACTGGAATTCACTTTAGTTACATCTCGTAGCACAGTGCTCTAAGTGTAGCAACAATGGATACATGCTGTTTGATTTTCATTTAACTGGAAACTATATGCTTGAATGTAATGTTATGCTAATGTTATTGTCATGTGACCAACCGTAGAATAGCTGCATAATGTATGTAGGGCTCTATGATTTTTGTCATGCGGAAAACACGGACATAATCACATAATTCAGTCATAAAAATTTATTTTACTGTGTAATGCAGAATGTCACAGAATTTAGCAAAATTTAAATGAATTACATTTACATTTAGTCATTTAGCAGACGCTTTTATCCAAAGCGACTTACAAATGAATTAAAATGGCTAAAAGCATACACTATAGTGTATATAGCTTGACTATTATTATTATTATTAATGTCTACTTAAAGCATGTAACGCTCATATGTTGTCAGCGTCTTCAGTCTCACTACATGTGCAGGACACTCAACATGAACTTCATCTCCAGAGCTGTTTTAAAAGGTGACCTTATAGGCATTTCACAATTTTTAAATTTAAACAGTAAACCTCTGCATCACTTTGTTTAACTGAGAAAATGTATCATTTTAAGGGAAAAATAAGTTGATTTTAAATTTCATGGCATCAACACATCTCAAAAAAGTTGGGACAAGGCCATGTTTCCCACTGTGTGGCATCCCCTCTTCTTTTTATAACAGTCTGCAAACGTCTGGGGACTGAGGAGACAAGTTGCTCAAGTTTAGGAATAGGAATGTTGTCCCATTTTTGTCTAATACAGGCTTCTAGTTGCTCAACTGTCTTAGGTCTTCTTTGTCGCATCTTCCTCTTTATGATGCGCCAAATGTTTTCTATGGGTGAAAGATTTGGACTGCAGGCTGGCCATTTCAGTACCCGGATCCTTCTTCTACGCAGCCATGATGTTGTAATTGATGCAGTATGTGTTCTGTCATTGTCATGTTGAAAATGCAAGGTCTTCCCTGAAAGAGATGACATCTGGATGTGAGCATATGTTGTTCTAGAACTTGGATATACCTTTCAGCATTGATGGTGCCTTTCCAGATGTGTAAGCTGCCCATGCCACACGCACTCATGCAACCCCATACCATCAGAGATGCAGGCTTCTGAACTGAGCGCTGATAACAACTTGGGTTGTCCTTGACCTCTTTAGTCCGGATGACATGGCGTCCTAATTTTTTTTTTAATGTGTTTTCTGACCACAGAACAGTTTTCCACTTTGCCACAGTCCATTTTAAATGAGCCTTGGCCCAGAGAAAACGCCTGCGCTTCTGGATCATGTTTAGATATGGCTTCTTTTTTGACCTATAGAGTTTTAGCCGGCAACGGCGAATGGCACAGTGGATTGTGTTCACCGACAATGTTTTCTGGAAGTATTCCTGAGCCCATGTTGTGATTTCCATTACAGTAGCATTCCTGTATGTGATGCAGTGCCGTCTAAGGGCCAGAAGATCACGGGCATCCAGTATGATTTTCCGGCCTTGACCCTTACGCACAGAGATTGTTCCAGATTCTCTGAATCTTTGGATGATATTATGCACTGTAAATGATGATAACTTCAAACTCTTTGCAATTTTTCTCTGAGAAACTCCTTTCTGATATTGCTCCACTATTTTTGGCCGCAGCATTGGGGGAATTGGTGATCCTCTGTCCATCTTGACTTCTGAGAGACACTGCCACTCTGAGAGGCTCTTTTTATACCCAATCATGTTGTCAATTGACCTAATAAGTTGCAAATTGGTCCTCCAGCTGTTCCTTATATGTACATTTAACTTTTCCGGCCTCTTATTGCTATCTGTCCCAACTTTTTTGGAATGTGTAGCCCTCATGAAATCCAAAATGAGCCAATATTTGGCATGACATTTCAAAATGTCTCACTTTCAACATTTGATATGTTATCTATATTCTTTTGTGAATAAAATATAAGTTTATGAGATTTGTAAATTATTGCATTCCTTTTTTATTCAGAATTTGTACAGTGCCCCAACTTTTTTGGAATCTGATTTGCAGTTTGTCTTTGTGTGACTTTGAGTGCCTGTTTGTGTGAGGCAATTGAGATTTATATACATTACATCTGCCAAAAGGGGAGCTGGACACACAGATTGTTTGCATTTGTCTGCGGTTCATGTTTGTGGTTTACAGTGTGTGTTTATGTCTGCATCTAAATGCTCTAGAGTTCAGCGGTGAGATTCTCTACAGCACGGAGGAAAATTGCCTCTTCCCCAGTGGAGGTTTAAGGGAAAACCAGCTCTGACGTGGTCGACCAGCCTACTGATCCAGCTATGACAGCCTGCCTCCTCCTGGCCTGGTTCTCGCTTCTCTCCCCTAGAGTCTGGTCTAAGAGAGAGTCAACGACCAGCAGTCTGGTCAGGCACGCACACGACTGTCAACCCTTCCACCCTCCGGCCTGCACGGCTGTCAACACTCTCCATCTCCTATTCCTCTCAGGAGAGAATGTCCCCGCCTCTGCCACAAAACAAACAGACTGAGATATCAGAAAACACAATCACAAAAAAAATCCTCAAAGAGACCTGTCACAGTCCATCTATAAAGATGTCACGAGAAGCTATTTTGAATGTAAGCCGCTTGCGTACTGCAGACAAAAAAACAGAACAAAGGGAAAAGGGTGGAGTGGAGGAAAACACAGAGAAAGAAAGAGTTAGACAGATGGATGAGTGTTTTGGTTTCAACAACATTTGAGCCCCATTTCTGTCCCTCTCCACAGGGGACTGGTCTCACTGCGCGGCTCCGCAGAGAACTGGACGACTGGGACTCTCCTCCCCGCATCAGCGGACCAATCTGCCGCCTGTACACGTCTCCATTTAGCATGCATCTGGATCACACTCTGGATCCAGCTCTCATTATGTCTTCCTTCATATAATTACTAGTCTGTCTATTGCAAGCCATCGTTTGGTAAAATGTCTGAGGTCACCGGAGATTCATGTACTTCTCTGAAAAGAAAGTTTGATTGTTGTCACTGATTTCACTATGAATATGAATGTACTTTAATTAGTATTCTCTATAGTTATACACTAACAGCTTACATGATTTTATGTTACATTTTAGGCATTTTACATCTATGTACTGCACAAGAATAAATGTTTAGGCAGTGGCGCCAATTCATAGGTTATGGATTTCATTTTTATTCTGTTTATTCAGATCAGTGTTTTAAGGAAAAAGACTGTATTGCATTTTAAAGGTGCATTCAGTAGTTCTTTAGCCAGCTTTATCATCGCTGTTTTATGTACTTTAAGTACCGACACAACAGTTTTAGACATTGCGCTGCCATCTATGGGTGTGGTTCAGCATGATTGTCTTACCTGATACTAGTGAGCTTTAGAGAGCTGTCTACACAGTGAATTCCCTTACCTGTCTAATACATCACTACTCATTCTGGTGAGGTTATTACCAATACAGACTCTACAATCTTCAGATATCATCACATGTATTTTTTTATACCCATATTTTATATTTAAATTTTAAGCTGAATTTAAAACTCATTTTGTCCCATGGCAAAGAAAATGAAAATGAAAAAAATAAATAAGTGATAATTAAATGATGACAGAACTTTAACAGAAAGTTAATTCTTGGTTAAAGTGATGGAGTTAATTTGTTACTGAAGTGATGTTTTAGGGGCCATTTACATGACACCATTTACAGAAAATGTTTTATGCATTTGTGCAATTCATTTACACAACAACATCGTTTTGGGGGCCTGAAAACGCAAAGTTTTGAAAACGGGTTTTTAAAGTGCAAGCTTTTGAAAACGAGATTGTCATAGTCTTTATGTAAACAACAAAAAATGCGAATCTGTGAAAACTGTAACATCATGAGCATTACGTGTTTAGTCTATACCAGTGGTTCCCAACCATGTTCCTGGAGGCCCACCTCCTTTGTCTGACACACCCACATCAGATTTTGGAGTCACTACTAATGAGCAGATGACCTGAATCAGGTGTGTTTGATTGAGGAGACATGCAAAATGTGCACTATTGGTGGGCCTCCAGGAACGTGGTTGGGAACCACTGGTCTATACTATATGCGTGCGCATTGGCACAAGTCTGCTCTGTAAAAAAATAATGCATATGTGCGCAGTTTACATGGTGTTGTGTAAATGTACTCTTAGAGTGACATTTCCATGTAGTGTTTGTTTACTGATTTGTGAAACCTTGCACTTGTACACTTAAACCTTTCAATTTAATTTGGTGTAATTTAATGTAATTTAACAACACGCTCTTACTCCCAAATCGTCACATATTGACGCTTGGTAAGGACCCCTCTGCATCACTTTTTAACGCACAGGATACCCCTTTAGCATAATTTTTCAACGTGCAGGGTACTCCATTGATTTCAGTTGTTTGCCCAATGCATCAGATCAAGATGCATTCAATTCTTTGCATTTGTAAAAGTAGACATGATTTTATAAATATATATAGGCTACTTTTATATTTTGGAGCAACTAACTCCACTCCTACCCTAAACCTACCCATTTCTAAACAATATAAAACACGTAACAGGCAAATAAAAGTACAGTCACAGGTATTTATTGCAAAATCTGACCAAAAACAGTATAAAAGTATTAACTCATGTTACATTCCAAGTCTTCTGAAGTCATACAATATCTTCATGTGAAGAACAGAGTTGATCTTAATGTTTTAATAGCTGAAATGATGATCCAACCCGCTGCTCCGTGAACACACAAACACCACTTTGTCTGAAAGAAGAATGTCATATACACCTAGGATGGCTTGACTGTGAGTAAATCATGGGCTGATTTTCATTTTCAGGTGAACTAACCCTTTAAGTACTTATATATATATATATATATATATATATATATATATATATATATATATATATATATACACTCACCTAAAGGATTATTAGGAACACCATACTAATACTGTGTTTGACCCCCCTTTTGCCTTCAGAACTGCCTTAATTCTACGTGGCATTGATTCAACAAGGTGCTGAAAGCATTCTTTAGAAATGTTGGCCCATATTGATAGGATAGCATCTTGCAGTTGATGGAAATTTGTGGGATGCACATCCAGGGCACGAAGCTCCTGTTCCACCACATCCCAAAGATGCTCTATTGGGTTGAGATCTGGTGACTGTGGGGGCCATTTTAGTACAGTGAACTCATTGTCATGTTCAAGAAACCAATTTGAAATGATTCGAGCTTTGTGACATGATGCATTATCCTGCTGGAAGTAGCCATCTGAGAATGGGTACATGGTGGTCATAAAGGGATGGACATGGTCAGAAACAATGCTCCGGTAGGCCGTGGCATTTAAACGATGCCCAGTTGGCACTAAGGGGCCTAAAGTGTGCCAAGAAAACATCCCCCACACCATTACACCACCACCACCAGCCTGCACAGTGGTAACAAGGCATGATGGATCCATGTTCTCATTCTGTTTACGCCAAATTCTGACTCTACCATCTGAATGTCTCAACAGAAATTGAGACTCATCAGACCAGACAACATTTTTCCAGTCTTCAACTGTCCAATTTTGGTGAGCTCGTGCAAATTGTAGCCTCTTTTTCATATTTGTAGTGGAGATGAGTGGTACCCGGTGGGGTCTTCTGCTGTTGTAGCCCATCCGCCTCAAGGTTGTGCGCGTTGCTTTGCTGTATAACTCAGTTGTAACGAGTGGTTATTTCAGTCAAAGTTGCTCTTCTATCAGCTTGAATCAGTCGGCCCATTCTCCTCTGACCTCTAGCATCAACAAGGCATTTTCGCCCACAGGACTGCCGCATACTGGATGTTTTTCCCTTTTCACACCATTCTTTGTAAGCCCTAGAAATGGTTGTGCGTGAAAATCCCAGTAACTGAGCAGATTGTGAAATACTCAGACCGGCCCGTCTGGCACCAACAACCGTGCCATGCTTAAAATTGCTTAAATCACCTTTCTTTCCCATTCTGACATTCAGTTTGGAGTTCAGGAAATTGTCTTGACCAGGACCACACCCCTAAATGCATTGAAGCAACTGCCATGTGATTGGTTGATTAGATAATTGCATTAATGAGAAATTGAACAGGTGTTCCTAATAATCCTTTAGGTGTGTATATATACACAACCAAAAACAAAATAAATAAATAAATAAATAAATAAAATAATAATATATATATATATATATATATATATATATATATATATATATATATATATATATATATATATATATATATATTTTTTTTTTTTTTTTTTTTTTTTTTTTGGGGTTGTGTTGGTTGTGACTGAAACAAGTGTTGAGGTGTATCATTCTTTCTCAGCACCATCCAAGAGTGCTTTGCGTCAGCACTTAAACCGAGATGTCTTTGTGATCAGCAGTAATTCTGATAGCGACAGAACCTTGCTGGCTGTATTTCAATATGCAAAGTCCTTGTCAAACAAGTCAGGATTGAGAGGCTACCAATTACAGCGACAGCATGAGAGAGATGTTTATCAGCTTTCAGACTTAGTTCATCTCCATGGCCATGGAAGTGCTTTATTGATTGCCTATTGGGTAGCTAATAACGTGGGTTATCTACATGCAGCAAGAGACAAGTACTGCTCTCTCTGAAGCAGCTGGATGAGGATTTGATATGGTCCTCTGTCCACCTTGGCAAAAAGAGAAAGGTTGCAGTGCTCATGGGGATGGGAAAGGATTGGGTGTGTGTAACCAACATTTCCTGCATCTGGCTCTGAATTTTTTATTTCAATAAAAAAATAGGTTTTAATTGGCAATGCTTTCTGTATAAGGAGGAGCACAATACTGTTTACTAAATGCAGAAATCAAGGAAAAGCAGGGTGTTTTGAACACAATTTAGTTCTGATGGAGACTTATTCCAAGATATGTTTATTTCATTATCTGTAAATCAAGCAGTTGGGATGTAGGAGCACAGCTCAGCACCAGTTCTGGTGCATGTATGTTAGCATGTTTATGTGGAGTGTCACTCACAGGTCATGCATGCTCACTTGGGCTGAACATGGTCATGAACATGTCAAACCCACATGTGCCAGTTTGTGAGACTTATCTGTAGTGTGTGTGTGTGTGTGTGTGTGTGTGTGTGTGTGTGTGTGTGTCCATGCATTAATCACAGTGACAGAACAACCCACGTCCTCTACCGGGCTATGGTCTCCCGAGAAATCTCTGTGACCTCTAGTACACACACACATACACTTGTTCTTATACTTGGATTCTTGACACACCTACCCACCCCCCAAAAACATACACATCCGCCACCACGCACGCACATGCACACGCACACGCACACGCACACGCACACGCACATGCACATGCACACACACACACACACAAAACATTTCTTTACTAACTATCTCAATCTGTTTTTCCGTTTGGGTGTTTCCTAATGCACAAGGAAAAAAAAAACAACAACGGATGAATGATAGGCCATCAGAATTATGCGTCACATCCTTAGTTGGTTGCTCTTTACAGGCAAAATGGAAGTGGGTTCAAAAAAGGGGGATTACTGAACCGAAGTCCAAGGTTTCTGCAATACTCTTGGGAAGAACCACGTCTCAGCACAAGATTACATTTCAGTCCAGGCTCACGTCAAACCATGCCAGGCGGGACAGGAAATTGTGTCCCTGTCACTGGGACGCTGGAGAAAAATGTAAATACCCTTCCCCGGAAAGGACACCTCATATGCACCCTGGGGTCCCATCCATAGCCCCCCACCTCAGGGTGTCCATCTTGTGTCAAAGCTGCCTTTTTAATACCACACTTAGATTGTCTTCTTTTTTTTTCTCTCTCTCTTCGACCAGCAGGCGTCCTGTTCGGTTAGCTGAAGGAATCTACTGTTGCCCGATGTGGTTTGGAAAGGCACAATGAAATAAAAAAAGAAGAAAAAGCACTGAGAGAGAAACTGAGAGAGAGAGATGGAGCTGTGACTGAAAGGCTGAGAGTATGAAGGCATGTGTTTAAATCCCCCAGAGAGTAAATACACAGAGCAATTACCATGTAAAAACAATGAAAACGGGAGCTGCCTGTAAAAGCAGGCCTTGTGGAGGAAATGTCACTTTCTTACGTAAAGCACGACTCTCTGTCAGTTGCATTTAAATGCACAGGTGAAGCAAAAATAAACAGCTGTCCTGAAAAGAGAAAACTGCCCCTATCATGGAATTTCCACCAAGTGCCCTGAAGCTTGCTCTAGAAGCTTGAAATGTCTCCTTACACCTTTGAGACATAATACACACCTGATATGAGCCTGTTCTTTTCATTTAAACTGTTAAATTAAACTGTGAAACTGTTGTGAAGCATTTTTAGCAAATCACACACATATTGCGCAGCCAGTGTAGTCCGATTCCTGATTGAACGATTATTATGAACCGATTCTTTTTAGTGATTCAAATACCCATACCCCAACCAATGTTGTTTGATTCCCGAATAAGTTACTCTTGGAAACCTACAGTGTATGCATTTTGTAAAAATAAATAAATGATTGAAAAGTTACCACATTTGGGTACACTTTATTTTAAGATGTCTTGTTACATTGTAATTATATATTTAAGTACCGAGTAATATTAATTAATAACATGTACTTACTATAGAGTTAGAGTAGGATTAGGGTTTGGTTGAGCGTTAGGTGCATGTAATTATGCACCATTTACTGTTATTATTATGGTAAGTACATGTAACATATGTAACAAGGACACTGTAAAATAAAGTGTTAACCCACTTTTATTTTTTTAATTTTAGTATTTTTATTTGTTATATAGTTAAGTTAAACAAATATAGTTGTTTGTCATCTCTACAAAGTAAAAAGTAATTTATCTAGTAAAGAATTGCTTTATATGTTTATTAATATTATAAATATCCACATTATTTCATGAATTGCATTTCTTTTTTCTGAAATTTCTCTTCAAAAAACTAAATAACTTGTTAATGAACCAGAAGCATTGATAGGAACCAGAATTGTTAACTTCCTTACAGGGTTCCATCCCTTTTGACCAGTTGTTCCCATCTAGAAAACAAGCTCATAAGGTGTTTTCCATGTTGTGTATCTTTTGGTGGTATACTAGTATGTGTGATAGGTGATGGGTTTATTCTGAATTGTGAGATCAGGACTGGCAAAACCACATGTAGTTTATTTGGACGTAAACTAGCTGCCCTGGTCAACATGCCTCCAGGTGTGTCCGGACCCCACTTTTGACTGAGGTGCTTCCATGGCTGGACGAGGGGGCCATTTATCAATGCAAACGTAATAACATCCATTTAAATCTAACTAAAAATCAATATTTCATTACCAAATTGTTAGCGGGAATGAAGAGGGATGGCGGAAGTCGGGGCGGGCGCGTCAGGAGGGAGGCGTCAGAAGGTTCGATGGGAAGACGAGATGATTCATGGGACCATCAGAGGAGCAGAGGAAGGGGAGGGGGGATAGAGGACAAGCAGAGGGAGAAAACTTGGAGAGGCCCTACTCCCCTATGACCTTGGCGGAGAGGGAAAAATATATAGAAGAAAATGAAAGCAACTGTCAACTCCCCACTGGCCAGGATCAGCCCATAAATCATAGCCAGAAATATGAGTGGAGTGGGGTGGAGATGGGTGGGAGTGGGAGGGGTCGGGGGCAAATCTCACACCTACACAGTTCTCCTTATACACAACACAGGAAAGGGATTTAAGAATCTGGTAGGGTACTCATGCTCTAAGGTTAGGATGCTAAAAACTGTTTGTGTGTTTGTTTAGGTAGCCGAAAAAGGGTAAAGGCATACTCGCGGTGAAGTTCTTTTTGGCCTGATTCTGTTCGAAATTACGTCACATTAGTTTGTTTGTTTTATTTCTCTTGAAGTCTATCGCGGCCTTAAGAGTGAGCTTGAATGGTTCTGTGCATGTGCAAGAGGGATCTTTAACCCACTGCCCTGTTGATTGAGAGCGACGGGATGGAGGGCTGTGCTGTACACACGCAGTGAGATCTGATGCAACTGTGTACTGCTTAATCAATGGATCATTGAGGGGATTGATTCCAGCCAACAGATGTACTCAAAGTTGTATATGGACTGCATTGCTACATCTTGCATCACAACCCCCCCAGAGTTGGAGATTTATCATTTGAAGTCTAAGCTAGCTGTCCAGTCTAGTCTATTTGCGTTGCATGCTGCTGCATTAGCTTTTCAGATGAAGCTAAAGGTTGTAGATGTGTAGTGTATTTTGGAGGTGAAGTATAATTTTTATCCATTTGCTGTGGCTGAAAGATTTGTAAGGCTATTTTTGTGTATTTTAGATGTTCAGCATGGAAACTAGCTACCCTACAATCTTGATGTCTTATAAGTGATTTGGAAATGTTTACAGCAGTTAACTGTAAAAGTCAGTATGCTCTCCAGTGCGTAATTCTCTATCACTTGCAGGGTATTTACCCCATAAAATATCTCTTTAGGTTTTCTGTTTAATATTTGCATGGACAAAATTAGGACTGACAGTGATAAATGAATTGCGTATGCCTCTCAAAATAAAACATAATTGTCAATTTTACCATAATAGCAATGCTTATTTGTTACGCAGGACAGCAGAATGGTGATCTTAATCAAGCATTCCACATTAAATGATTTTGGCATGCTTAATTGTTTTGGCAAAAAAAAAAAAAAATGCGATGAGAACAATTTACTTGCTGTTTTTTACGGCGGCATTGTTAGGATCAGTCTCAAAATTTTAAAGATCTGTCCATTTTAAATTTGAAAGAAACAGAAGATAGAAAAATGTCATGCATTTAGTCAATGAATGTCACTGTGTTTGGGCCCTATAATTTATTAAAAGTTTTATTTTATAAAAACAACCATTTTGAGTAATAGACAAGATTTAATGATTGTGTTAGGTGAGAAGGTTGCAGTTTTTTTATTTAGTTTTTATTGGAAGTACTAATAGGAGTTTTTCGTCTACTGCAGCTTTCCGTCCCCCTCCCTTGCACAGATGAGTGGGGTATGAGCCGGGTTTTTTTTTTTTTTTGACAGGGCTCCAGATTGTAAGCGCATCAGGTGACAATTAAGATGTAACAAAATAAATTGTTTGCTGTCACTTTCACTTACCCCCGCCGTCTCGCCATCCTCCCAATGCCCCACAACAAAGCAGTGGTGTCAAATCTGCCTCCCTGATGTACCCCCAAGGTACCGGAAATGCTTTGTACACACATGCAAACACACATGCGAACATGCACGCATATGCACACACACATTTGCATGCGCACAAACACTTACCGTGAAACCCCTAGAAACCTGAGATATGTATTTATAGGTGGACACCATCTGTAAAACTTGGCTGACTTGTTTTCTTTCTTTTCAAAAGAGACTGTGACTTTCTTCACCCTACTTATCATTCCCCATTTCAAACAATCCAAAAATGGCATACGCACACTAAATAATTCATCAGCTGCTAACATTAAACAACTGTTAACACGCTCAAATAATTAGTTATGCTTGCTTGACATGTTTGCATCTTTAATAATTGATGCATTTGTCTTAATTACCAACAACAGTATTTGGCCTTGTTATTCCTTTTCCACCGAAAAAAGGAAAGAGGCAATTATTCCATAAATATTAATTGGATACCCTTATTAAAATCAAGACAAAGGGGCAGAGAGAGATACAACAGAGTATTTTCTTTGAGTTTAAAAAGTGTTATAAATCTTTCTCTCTCTGCTTGGACAGGTATCGTCACAGAGAGACGTTTTTATCGGTGGCTCTGAATAAAATATTGTCACGTTTTAATACGTGCTTGGTATGTGATCACATTTGGAGAAACATTAATGCTGTCAATGGGTCGGGATGATTAATGCAATTATTATGATAATGATATTAAGCAGAATTATAAATGCATTCACATTAATCAAAGATCTTCCTCTGTGCGCCGCTGACTGTGTTCACGCTAGGAGTTGAGAAGGAATTCAGAGACAAAGAAAAGCAAAATAAATCCTCCAAACAGAGCCGAAGTGGAGTTCTCTATAATCATGTGCATTAGAGATAGATGCAGATGTAAAGACACCTCTTTGACAGTTGTGTGTTGTTCAAAATACAGTATAAGTAGGAACAAACATCTTGTAGCTCGGCAGCCATTTTGTTCTGTCGGCATGACAAACAGGCCTCTGTAGATAGTGAAATATTTAAAATGTATAACGGTGAGTTTTCTCCTTCTTAGCAACAGTGTTTGGAGGGGTGCCAATGATGCCTTGTGTCATGTTTAAACTTTCATGTGTGGCACCTCTACTGTATGTAGTGAATGGGGAAGGCACGCAAATGCTCACTTTCACTCAGATATTCAAAATACAGCTGTCAGTGTGGAAGTGCCTGACTTTGGGAGGACTTTGACGCTCTAAAAGACAGCGAGAGAAGTTCTTTTCCTTTTTTTGTTCGTCGGTAGATTAAAAAGGCAAATGAATGACACTGCTCAACACCCCAAATCAGCCCCCGCTATTAATATTTCACACTGATGGCAGCTGTTTATCACAACACAGCGGCATTAAAGAGGTGAAGATGCAAGCGAGAGGGAAGGGAAGGAAGGGGGAGGGGAAGGAAGAAGGAAGAGCCAGGATGTGGCATGGCCTCAAGTCTTCATTTAAAATGCTCTGCAAACAACCAAATTTTCCACTACTGAAGCACTTATCAAAGTTTTGTTCTCACTTGGATTTTAGCGGTATCGTAACGTGAATATGTTTGTCTTATTTAAAAGCCATATCATCAAACATTTAATCCAAAGCACCTACCTCCTGTTTCCAATGAATGCGATTTTCATTATACTGTAAATTATGCATGTATGTGAGCACCAACAAGAATATCAGAATCATAATACAGATCAGAGGCAAATGAAAAACGATTTGGAGATGAAACGAGTGAATCTTAAGGTCAGGAATTAACCTCATCTTTCTTATCGGTGTATTGTGCTGGATAATAGCCATGAAACATGCAGGCTATCAGTGACACTCTCAATTGGAAATGTCCATATTAGGCAATATGCAAATGCAGTTGATGGGGTATAAATTCCAGGACAAGACAGTAAGCCCGCATGGGGCAATGATTAAAACGGGGCTGTTAAAGATGGAGAGGGGGGTGAAAAGGAAAAAGAACGAAGGTGGTTAAACTGATATTATAATGAGGGACTGTAGAAGGTGATGACCATCGACTGAACCGAACCCAGTCAATGGGAAAATGAGTACATCCTTCCTAGGACACAGTTACGCCGTGGCGCAGTACCCCAGATGAGCCAACCTCATCGATAGCTGTCAGTCTAAAACAACTCCCACCGTTAGTATGTGCTCACCACAGCACATTGGGCAACTGGAGCGCATTGACTTTTCAATCTCAGAATCTTCCTCATCACCTGCATTTCTGGCATTATCATAATACGGTCCGATTTTTAGCCATCACGACTAACGGGAAGGTCACATTCTTCTCTCTGCCTGAGAGATGGGCCAAACCAGATGAGCAAATAGTGATAAATAAACAAATAAACAAAATGTGTGAAACATTTGAGGGGAGCAAACTGTTTGTGGCGTGTCAGGTTTGCAAATGTCACAAAAGCAGATTTATGGGCTGCTTTCGCAGGACATTATTTGATCTTGACAGTCTTAATCATTCACGCTTTCCCCTCCATCTCCCTTCTCTTTTTCTGCTGCCCGTCATGGATTATTGAAATAGAAAAATAACAAGTGAGAAAAGGGCCCAGGAGCTGAATCAAAATGTCAGGTTTGTACTTACAGCCGTATGCGGTGAGACAGGGTCAAGGGTTTCAATTATTTGTATACGGTGCGGCCGGGCTTTACACGAAAGGTTATGTCACCCCTTAGCTATTTACCCCCCGATTTGAATGGGGTTGATATTCAACTGCAGGACCAGCGCCACTGATATGGAACAGATCTAACATTTGAGTGGAATGGAGATTGTGGTCGAGATTGACAGGGAGGCTTGGGGGGAAAGGGGGAAGTATTGCCAGACTCCATGTCATTGTACTCGTATGTGAACAAGATGATTGCCTAGTAATGTGTGGCTGATCCGTGCAAGATTGCTCTATGTTTCAGATCCTCAGGGATGCTGGCGTGACAGTGTAGCCTGAGAGGCCTGTCATTTAAGAAACAATGGAATAATGTGCCGTTAGATATTACGATCAAGCTCGCTGATTGCTTTTGTAGCATAGCATATTTTACAAACTTTACAGTCAAGGAAAGGCAAGAACAACCTTGTGTGCCAGTTGTAGGTAAATGGTCTTGTTTTGGGATTACTTTGATGGATAGCTCACCCAAAAATGGAAATTATGCCATTATCTACTCACCCTCATGTTTCTCCAAACCTGACTTAATTTATTCTATGGAACTCAAAGGAAGATATTTTGAAGAATGTTTCAGTTATTTTTATCCATACTATGTCAGTGGGACACAAACATTTTAAGCTCCAAAAGATATGGTAGGTCAGTCAAAACATCAACTCATGCACACACAAACTACATCCAAACATCAAATAACGTCAAACTTCATTGGTTCTTCGTCACATGAACAGACGTCTTGTTTCAGGTTTGTGATGCTATATTTGATGTGATGCTAAATGTGATCATGTTTTGATCTGAATAAAGGCATACATTTTAATCTTTTCATCATTGTTTCAGAAGACTTGAAATTAAGGCTGCCCCCTAATAGTCGACTAAACGTTAGTTCTGTCAGGACCACTATCGTCAAAAATGATTGATTGACTATTAGCATATAGTTTGGATTGCCGGTATAGTTCTGTTCTGGGCAAGAACTCCCTGCACATCCATGCAGCCTAGCATGGATAAGAGCAGGGGGAGCAGTGATAAACCCCCTTAGGGTAAACAGAACAGAACCAACATAATGTATTGCAGATATCATTAATGTTGATATTAAATGTACAAAATAATTCAAGAATTTAGACTGATTTTAGAATACCAAATCCTGACTGGACAAGAGGAGCTGGGGTTGGAGGAGGGTAAATGAGCTCTGGAGAAATGCGATAGCTGCTGATAGTACTGAGGAGCTATATACACTCACCTAAAAGATTATTAGGAACACCATACTAATACTGTGTTTGAGCCCCTTTCGCCTTCAGAACTGCCTTAATTCTACGTGGCATTGATTCAACAAGGTGCTGAAAGCATTCTTTAGAAATGTTGGCCCATATTGCTAGGATAGTATCTTGCAGTTGATGGAGATTTGTGGGATGCACATCCAGGGCACGAAGCTCCCGTTCCATCATATCCCAAAGATGCTCTATTGGGTTGAGATCTGGTGACTGTGGGGGCCATTTTAGTACAGTGAACTCATTGTCATGTTCAAGAAACCAATTTGAAATGATTCGAGCTTTGTGACATGGTGCATTATCCTGCTGGAAGTAGCCATCAGAGAATGGGTACATGGTGGTCATAAAGGGATGGACATGGTCAGAAACAATGCTCAGGTAGGCCGTGGCATTTAAACGATGCCCAGTTGGCACTAAGGGCCCTAAAGTGTGCCAAGAAAACATCCCCCACACCATTACACCATTACCATCTGAATGTCTCAACAGAAATCGAGACTTATCAGACCAGGCAACATTTTTCCAGTCTTCAACTGTCCAATTTTAGTGAGCTCGTGCAAATTGTAGCCTCTTTTGCCTATTTGTAGTGGAGATGAGTGGTACCCGGTGGGGTCTTCTGCTGTTGTAGCCCATCCGCCTCAAGGTTGTGTGTGTTGTGGCTTCACAAATGCTTTGCTGCATACTTCGGTTGTAACAAGTGGTTATTTCAGTTAAAGTTGCTCTTCTATCAGCTTGAATCAGTCGGCCCATTCTCCTCTGACCTCTAGCATCAACAAGGCATTTTCTCCCACAGGACTGCCGCATACTGGATGTTTTTCCCTTTTCACACCATTCTTTGTAAACCCTAGAAATGGTTGTGCATAAAAATCCCAGTAACTGAGCAGATCGTGAAATACTCAGACCGGCCCGTCTGGCACCAACAACCATGCCACGCTCAAAATTGCTTAAATCACCTTTCTTTCCCATTCTGACATTCAGTTTGGAGTTCAGGAGATTGTCTTGACCAGGACCACACCCCTAAATGCATTAAAGCAACTGCCATGAGATTGGTTGATTAGATAATTGCATTAATGAGAAATTGAACAGGTGTTCCTAATAATCCTTTAGGTGAGTGTATATGTATGCTGTGATAGATGCCATATTCCTATAGGTAGACATGATCAGCTGACAGTCATCTGATGTGATCTTGATTAACATGACCTGCCAGAACTGACGCTACGCTGGATTCAATGAGAAGAGGCCTTTCATCCATCGACCTCAAATATGGCTTATCATTTGAAACATGTAAGTAGTAGCAACTTTACTTGGCCGCTCGCTCTAACATAAACCTAGATAAATGTGCACTATTATAGGTGCATATCCAAGTGTTCGTGCTGAATGTGGAAGGCAGCTAAAGTATAGTGTGCTTTACTGCACGACATGGCGCGGCATGATCACTTGCATTTATTTCAACTTAAAATACTTTAAAATTCTTTTTGGTCATAGAGATAAGATTAATAATAGGGATTAGTAGACTTTTGTCTTAAATTAACAATTACTAGTTGACTAGAAAAATCTTTAGTCGGGGCAGCCATACTTGAAATATACCAGTCGCGTCAATAATTTTGAAAAGTTTTCGTAGCTTAAAAGTTTGGAACCCTTCATTATATGGACAAAATAGCTGAAACTTTTTATTTCATTTTATTTTATTTTGCATTCCACAAAAGAATATAAGTGAAACAGGTTTGGAGCAACATGAGGGTAAGTAAATGCTGACAGAAGTTTCATTTTTCGTTGGAGCTATTCCTTTAAGCTAAATCATGAAGAAGTTTGTCCCACTGCAAGCTTTGCAGGGTGGCATCATCATATGCATCAACCTCTCTCAACATCAGTGACAAGACCTGCCTCATTAGGGAGTAAGAACCTAATAAAAACATAACTAAGGAGCCATTTTGGGAGCCGATACTCTCAAACCAGACCTTTTTATACAGATTTTGTCAAACTTTATCACCTTTCAAAGACATTTTTCTTGCCTACAGCCCCTTGAACAGAAAGGGCTGGGCATTGATGTGATGAGGGCTATATCATCCCAAAAGACAATCATGGTGATCAATTAGATTTAATGCTGACCCAGGTCTGAAATGATTGCAGGTGGAGCGAGTGACATTAATGGCTTGCCACGGATCCTATCTTACCTCATGAAAGTTGCTCTGTGTAAGCGCCCATCCCTACAGCGGCCCCCCACCCGCTGGTCCCTGTAAAAATCTCAGGGTTATTGAGAGTGATATGAAATTTCTAAATGTCATTAATTGACACCTTTTCCCCCCTGAGCTGTCAGCTGGGAGACAGAAAGGTCACAGCTCAGGGGTGAAATATTTATATATATATATATATATATATATATATATATATATATATATATATATATTTCCCAGCTGTGAATTATAGCTGTCATTAACGAGAGGGAATGGATGGCGGGGCCCACTGAAAGCCTCCATCGATCGAAGCTACGAACAGGGACAGCAGTCGCCCGAGATGGGACGGGGTCACCAAAGAATGCAGACAAAGGTGAAGGGTCCCAATTGTGAAGACTGAAGAGTGTTGGGCTTTCTCTGAGGTAAGCTTTCATTTTGTTGAATAGCTCCATTAAACACAAAGTAACAGAAGGATTATGTTAATCGAATCATCATTCAACAAAAGTGCAATATGCTGTCAGAATAAATGTACATAAATTGTACCTTTAGGGGTACAACAGCTTGTCACTGGGGCAGTACCCTTAAATAGTTGTACCTTAAGGGTATATTTTAAGGTATTAACAGGCACCTTTTAATGGTGGATAAGGTACAAATTTGTCCCTTATTAAAGTTGTTGTTCTGCCCCAGTGTCAGTTTTATTCCCCTAAATGTACAGCATTTAACAGAACAGGAGAGAGAGAGATAGAGAGAGAGAGAGAGAGAGAGAGAGAGAGAGAGAGAGAGAGAGAGAGAGAGAGAGAGAGAGAGAGAGAGAGAGAGAGAGAGAGAGAGAGAGAGAGAGAGAGAGAGAGAGAGAGAGAGAGAGAGAGAGAGAGAGAGAGAGAGAGAGAGAGAGAGAGAGAGAGAGAGAGAGAGATTACTGTTTTACCAGTTTTGATTCCTTTATTGTCATTGCACAAAGTACAATCATTACAATCACATTTTAATCATTGTTGTGCATTCACACAACTTTAACAACACTAATATAACAAAAAATACGATACAAGGACCTTTTAGTAGTTGAGGTGAAGTATTTCACATCAGGATATTGCACATCACTGAACTGCAGTGGCCCTGGCCCCTACTGTATGTACAAGTTGTCCAATTAAGAATGCATTCATTCAAAGTGCAGTTAAAATATGAGCATCTATGCAGTGTTTGATAAAAGTACAAGATGGCCAATTGATCTGAATTTATTAATTCATATTTAATTAAAAACATGTTTTTAAAGGTGTAGTGTGTAATTTTTATGAGGATCTATTGACAGAAATGCAATATAATATACATAACTATGTTTTCAGTGGTGTATAAAGACCTTACATAATGAATCGTTTTGTTTTTATTACCTTAGAATGAGCCATTACTATCTACATTCACCGCGGGTCCCCTTACAGTGAACCGTTAACTAGCTACTCTGTCTCAGATTATGACATCATTGTCCTGTGTTGGCCACAGTAGCTTCTCTGTGTGCTCCGAAAGGGAGGGGTGAGTGGTGGGCGGTTGCAATTCAGAACCTTACCGCTAGATGCCACTAAAATTGACACAGTGCACCTTTAAAGTTTGTTAGGGTTTGTTTGGACTGCTTATCGATATAGATAATCAGATAGGCAGATTGCCCTATTAGATTATCTTCTAAATCATAGTTCACGTCTGAATTTTCAATTGGATTCTGTTTGATTTAAGAATATTTAATTTTGTTTACAAATGGAACAAAATCTCAGCAAATGGTAAAAAAAATTATAATACCCAGTAATAAATATAGGCTGTTAATAGATTAAAAGTTTTAATTGTATCCTTATTGTAACAATTAAGCATTTATCTTGTTTAATACATTCATTTTGTCATAATTTGCTATATCCAGCAAACCTTCAGATTGAAGAGTGATTCTTACAAAAATGTATTTTCTGCAAGTTTTTTCAAAGTAAAGTTATGTCTTTCAAAAACAAAAAAACATTCAAAAGGACACCACATACCCAAATGATATGAGTCTATATCATTCATAAATGTATGCACATCAAAGCACATACAATTTTTTTAAAAACTTTTCAGAATTCACAGTGTATAGTAGGCACAGCAAAGAGCTTGTTTACATTGGACAAGTCAATTTAGAACACAGAACAGGAACACAGAGATGCCAAAAAAAGAAAAGAAAAAACAAACAAACAAAAAAACAAGCACCTTGCATTACTGCATTACTACAGTACACATATCCATTCAGGATTACTAAACGCAGCATGCAGCCATGACAAATCAAAACATTATCCTGAATGTGCTTGTAAACAATGTGAATGTAGTGGAATGTCTGTACATAAATACAATACACAGGGGATTGGATCATTGGACTGAAAACTACAAACCCGATTCCAAAAAAGTTGGGACACTGCATAAACTGTGAATAAAAAAAGGAATGCAATAATTTACAAATCTCATAAACTTATATTTTATTCACAATAGAATATAGATAACAAATCAAATGTTGAAAGTGAGACATTTTGAAATGTCATGCCAAATATTGGCTCATTTTGGATTTCATGAGAGCTACACATTCCAAAAAAGTTGGGACAGGTAGCAATAAGAGGCCGGAAAAGTTAAATGTACATATAAGGAACAGCTGGAGGACCAATTTGCAACTTATTAGGTCAATTGACAACATGATTGGGCATAAAAAGAGCCTCTCAGAGTGGCAGTGTCTCTCAGAAGTCAAGATGGACAGAGGATCACCAATTCCCCCAATGCTGCGGCCAAAAATAGTGGAGCAATATCAGAAAGGAGTTTCTCAGAGAAAAATTGCAAAGAGTTTAAAGTTATCATCATCTACAGTGCATAATATCATCCAAAGATTCAGAGAATCTGGAACAATCTCTGTGCGTAAGGGTCAAGGCCGGAAAACCATACTGGATGCCCGTGATCTTCGGGTCCTTAGACGGCACTGCATCACATACAGGAATGCTACTGTAATGGAAATCACAACATTGGCTCAGGAATACTTCCAGAAAACATTGTCGGTGAACACAATCCACCGTGCCATTCGCCGTTGCCGGCTAAAACTCTATAGGTCAAAAAAGAAGCCATATCTAAACATGATCCAGAAGCGCAGGCGTTTTCTCTGGGCCAAGGCTCATTTAAAATGGACTATTGCAAAGTGGAAAACTGTTCTGTGGTCAGACGAATCAAAATTTGAAGTTCTTTTTGGAAAACTGGGACGCCATGTCATCCGGACTAAAGAGGACAAGGACAACCCAAGTTGTTATCAGCGCTCAGTTCAGAAGCCTGCATCTCTGATGGTATGGGGTTGCATGAGTGCGTGTGGCATGGGCAGCTTACACATCTGGAAAGGCACCATCAATGGTGAAAGGTATATCCAAGTTCTAGAACAACATATGCTCCCATCCAGACATCGTCTCTTTCAGGGAAGACCTTGCATTTTCAACATGACAATGCCAGAACACATACTGCATCAATTACAATCATGGCTGCGTAGTAGAAGGATCCGGGTACTGAAATGGCCAGCCTGCAGTCCAATCTTTCACCCATAGAAAACATTTGGCGCATCATAAAAAGGAAGATGCGACAAAGAAGACCTAAGACAGTTGAGCAACTAGAAGCCTGTATTAGACAAGAATGGGACAACATTCCTATTCCTAAACTTGAGCAACTTGTCTCCTCAGTCCCCAGACGTTTGCAGACTGTTATAAAAAGAAGAGGGGATGCCACACAGTGGGAAACATGGCCTTGTCCCAACTTTTTTGAGATGTGTTGATGCCATGAAATTTAAAATCAACTTATTTTTCCCTTAAAATGATACATTTTCTCAGTTTAAACTTTGATATGTCATGTATGTTGTATTCTGAATAAAATATTGAAATTTGAAACTTCCACATCATTGCATTCTGTTTTTATTCACAATCTGTACAGTGTCCCAACTTTTTTGGAATCGGGTTTGTAAACCAGAGTTTAGCTGCTGATTGTAAACAGAGAAGCGAAATCGGGTTAAATGGTTAGAAGAATAGAAATTTCTGCCTACCAGGGTCACTGGTGCTTGCGCTATTGTAGATGATTCTACAGTGTGACTATGTGAAGTAAATCCCATTAACGCAATTTCACATGCTTCAGTAATTTGTGTTATTTGTGTTAAATTATTTGAACACATTAAGGATTTTAAATGAATCGCATGCGTAGCTACGAATGCTCTGCATACCGAAGCCATTCATTTTAATATGATAATTAATATTAAAGGTGACGTGAACTGGCTTTTTAAAAAAAAATTATACTGTTGTCTGAGGTCAACTTATGACATTTGCGTCTTTTTTACATTCAAAAACATCATAATGAATAAGTAATAGGCTATTTTGTACCCTGGTTTTTAGCCTCTCTCCTGGAACGTTCAGTTTTTATGGGCATGCCGCACTGAAAACTTGGAAGTAAACGCCCACTGCTATGGTTGGATAAGCTTTGCATATTATAATGAGCTACACTGGACTGTTTCAGGACACTTTCACCAATCCTCTGTGGCCATCTGAGATTCATCGGAATGCCGAGTTGAACAATGGCCAGAGTCGACGGCGAAGAATCAAGAAACACCGCGGGAAACGTGCTGGGATTTGCAACAGACTGAGAAAAAGGGCATTCAGCCCACCTCTCCCAAGCATTCTGCTCGCAAATGTCCAATCCTTGGAGAATAAGATGGACTTCTTAGAGCCAGGTTAAGTTTTCAACGGGACATGAGAGACTGTAACATCTATTGTTTGTCCGAAACATGGCTCACGCCCGAGGTCCCGGACACAGCTGTGACGCCGTCGGAGAACTTCTCTGTTTTTCGGATGGACAGAACACCCGAGGCTGGTAAATCTAAAGGCGGTGGAGTGTGTTTCATGATCAAAAAGAAATGGTGCAACCCCAGGAACATCACCATTCTTTCGCGATCCTGCTCGCCTCATCTGGAACATTTAACAATCATTTGCCGCCCATTCTATCTGCCGAGGGAGTTTTCCTCGGTCATCGCCACTGCCGTTTACATTCCACCACAGGCAGACACAGGGCTGGCTTTATCTGGCCTTCATGATGTTACCAGCGGCTTCATAAACAAACACCCCGATGCTGCTTTCATCGTCGCGGGTGATTTTAACAAAGCAAACCTAAAGAAAGTCTTGCCAAACTTTCACCAGCACGTCTCCTGTCCTACACGAGGAGCAAACACACTGGATCATTGCTACTCTCTGTATCAATACCAGCTCACTCTCGCTCACTACCAGCTTTTGGCAAATCGGATCATGCCGCCATTTTCCTCACACCTGAATACAGACAAAGGCTCGTTCAGGAACCCCTGGTGAGGCGGGAAGTTAAACGCTGGTCACCCCATTCAGAGACCGCGCTACAGGCAGCTCTTGATGATGTCAACTGGGACATGTTCCGGGCGAGTTCATCTGACGTCAGCGAGTTCACGGATGTGGCGCTTTGCTTCATCAACACGCTTACAGAGCAAGCCACACAAACAATAACAATAACGTCCTTCTCAAATCAGAAACCGTGGGTGGACAATTCAATCCGCGCTGCAGTGAACACACGCACTACCGCTTACAACGCCGGTCTCCTGTCGGGGAATATGAATGACTACAAATCATCCTGCTATGCTCTCCGACGAGCAGTTAAAGCCACAAAGCTCCGTTATAAGGATCGAGCGGAGTCTCATTTCCAACTCAACGACTCCCGGCGCATGTGGCAGGGACTGAGGACCATCAGTGCTTTTGGACCTAAATCCTTTGCAGAGGTGAGAGCTGATCCGTTGCTTGTGAACGAGTTAAACTCTTTCTACGCTCGCTTTGATTGTAATCGTGGCAGCGAGACTCCGCCAAGTGACACGTCAGAGGGAATTACTCAGAGCAGCAACAACCACGTGATCTCTTTCTCGGAGGATGAAGTTCGGAGGGCACTCAAGCGTGTGTATTTCAGGTCATGTTCTGCGGTCCTGTGCTGATCAGCTTGCCAGGTTGTTTACATCTATCTTTAATGAGTCCCTCGCTACATCTGTGGTCCCCACCTCCTTCAAAAAATCCACCATCATCCCTGTCCCTAAGAACAGTAAACCCTCTTGCCTAAATGACTATTGTCCAGTGGCTCTCACGTCTATAGTCATGAAGGTCTTTGAGAGACTCATTAAAAACACCATTTGCGCCTTCATTCCTGACACTTTGGACCCTCTTCAGTTTGCCTATCGTCCCAATAGATCGACTGAAGATGCCATCTCTCATGTCCTCCACTCCTCCCTCACTCACATCGACAGCAAAAGTGGGAACTACGTAAGGCTGCTATTTATTGACTATAGCTCAGCCTTTAACACCATATTTCCCATTAAGCTAACCGCCAAACTCCTGGATCTCGGCCTGAATTCTTCTCTCTGCCACTGGATTGAAGACTTCCTCACTGGCAGGCCTCAGGTGGTGAGAGTAGGCCAGTTCACCTCCACCTCCATCACCCTGAGTGTGGGAGCTCCACAGGGCTGTGTCCTGTCCTGAGTCCCCTGCTCTACTCTCTCTATTCAAGATTCAAGATTCAAGAGTTTTTATTTGTCACATACACAGTTATATACAGAATATACAACCGGCAGTGAAATGTAAACAGGTCCGCTCCATGGACAGTGCAAATTCACAGTTAAAAACACAAGGAGGAAATTATAATAGAAATAGAATAAAAAAGTACTAATATATATATATATATATATATATATATATATATATATATATATATATATATATATATATATATACACTCACATAAAGGATTATTAGGAACACCATACTAATACTGTGTTTGACCCCCTTTCGCCTTCAGAACTGCCTTAATTCTACGTGGCATTGATTCAACAAGGTGCTGAAAGCATTCTTTAGAAATGTTGGCCCATATTGATAGGATAGCATCTTGCAGTTGATGGAGATTTGTGGGATGCACATCCAGGGCATGAAGCTCCCGTTCCACCACATCCCAAAGATGCTCTATTGGGTTGAGATCTGGTGACTGTGGGGGCCATTTTAGTACAGTGAACTCATTGTCATGTTCAAGAAACCAATTTGAAATGATTCGAGCTTTGTGACATGGTGCATTATCCTGCTGGAAGTAGCCATCAGAGAATGGGTACATGGTGGCCATAAAGGGATGGACATGGTCAGAAACAATGCTCAGGTAGGCTGTGGCATTTAAACAATGCCCAATTGGCACTAAGGGGCCTAAAGTATGCCAAGAAAACATCCCCCACACCATTACACCACCACCACCAGCATGCACAGTGGTAACAAGGCATGATGGATCCATGTTCTCATTCTGTTTATGCCAAATTCTGACTCTACCATCTGAATGTCTCAACAGAAATCGAGACTCACCAGACCAGGCAACATTTTTCCAGTCTTCAACTGTCCAATTTTGGTGAGCTTGTGCAAATTGTAGCCTCTTTTTCCTATTTGTAGTGGAGATGAGTGGTACCCGGTGGGGTCTTCTGCTGTTGTAGCCCATCCGCCTCAAGGTTGTGCGTGTTGTGGCTTCACAAATGCTTTGCTGCATACCTCGGTTGTAACGAGTGGTTATTTCAGTCAAAGTTGCTCTTCTATCAGCTTGAATCAGTCGGCCCATTCTCCTCTGACCTCTAGCATCAACAAGGCATTTTCGCCCACAGGACTGCCGCATACTGGATGTTTTTCCCTTTTCACACCATTTTCTGTAAACCCTAGAAATGGTTGTGCATGAAAATCCCAGTAACTGAGCAGATTGTGAAATACTCAGACCGGCCCGTCTGGCACCAACAACCATGCCACGCTCAAAATTGCTTAAATCACCTTTCTTTCCCATTCTGACATTCAGTTTGGAGTTCAGGAGATTGTCTTGACCAGGACCACACCCCTGAATGCATTGAAGCAACTGCCATGAGATTGCTTGATTAGATAATTGCATTCATGAGAAATTGAACAGGTGTTCCTAATAATCCTTTAGGTGAGTGTGTGTGTATATATATATATATATATATATATATATATATATATATATATATATATATATATATATATATATATATATATATATATATATATATATATATATATATATATATCTGTAGAATTATAAATAATCAAGTCAAGTAGAAAAAAAAAAGTAAAAAAGTACAAATAAAGTGGAATAAAATAAGTGGAGTAAACTGTGCAGTGAGTAAACTGTAGACTTATAAATATGTAAATATGACTTATAAAGAGTATAATGTGCAAACAGGTTTATAACAGGTTGTTACACAGTAACAACGAGAACAGAAAGTGCAGTGCAATGTCAGTATGTCGGTATGTCGATGGTCACGTGATGTTAAGTGACTGAGTTCAGGAGTCTGATGGCCTGGGGGAAGAAGCTCCTCCTGAGTCTCTCAGTTTTGGCCATCAGGCTTGAAGCGCTTACCAGATGGTAGCAGCGTGAAATGAGGGTTTGCAGGGTGATTAGAGTCCTTGATGATCTTGGTAGCTCTACCTTTGCAGCGTTTGGTGTAGACGTCCTGCAGAGACGGGAGAGCTGACCCTGAGATACGCTCGGATAAGCGCACTACTCTTTGCAGGGCTTTGCGGTCATGACTGGTGCTGTTCCCATACCACGCTGTGATGCACTGAGTTAAAACACTTTCTATCGCCCCTAAATAGAAAGTTTTCAGGATAGCTGGTGAAACCCTGAATTTCCTCAGCTGGCACAGGTGGTACAGTCTTTACCTGGCTTTTTTCACCTGTGTCTGAATGTGAGCAGTCCAGGTCAGGTCCTTGGAGATGTTTACACCCAGGTACTTGAAGCTGCTCACTCTCTCTACTGGTGACCCGCTGATCATGAGAGGGGAGTATGTCCATTGCTGTCTCTTCCTGAAGTCCACAATCATTTATTTGGTCTTGTCAACATTCAGAGAGAGACAGTTGTCCTGGCACCATGATGTTAGATGCTCCACCCCGTCCAAGTATGCCGTCTCATTGTTGTTGGAAATGAGGCCCAGGACAACAGTATCATCAGCAAATTTGATGATAGAGGTGGAGCTGTGTGTGGACAAACAGTCATGTGTGTAGATTCAGGGTTTCACCAGCTATCCTGAAAACTTTCAATTTAGGGGCGATAGAAAGTGTATTAACTCAGGTGTATAAACAGCGTGGTATGGGAACAGCACCAGTCATGACCGCAAAGCCCTGCAAAGAGTTGTGCGCTTATCCGAGCGTATCTCAGGGTCAGCTCTCCCGTCTCTGCAGGACGTCTACACTAAACGCTGCAAAGGTAGAGCTACTAAGATCATCAAGGACTCTAATCACCCTGCAAACCCTCATTTCACGCTGCTGCCATCTGGTAAGCGCTTCCGAAGCCTGATGGCCAAAACTGACCGGTGAGGCGGGAAGTTAAGCGTTGGTCACCCCACTCAGAGACCGCGCTACAGGCAGCTCTGGACGATGTGGATTGGGACATGTTCCGAGCGAGTTCAGCCGACGTAAACGAGTTCACAGACGTGGCGCTTTGCTTCATCAACACGCGCTTACAGAGCAAGCCACGCAAACAATAACAATAACGTCCTTCTCAAATCAGAAACCGTGGGTGGACAATTCAATCCGCGCGGCAGTGAACGCACGCACTGCTGCTTACAACGCCGGTCTCCATTCAGGGAATATGAATGAATACAGATCGTCCTGCTATGCTCTCAGACGAGCAGTTAAAGCCGCAAAACTCCGTTATAAAGACCGAGTGGAGTCTCATTTCCAACTCAACGACTCGCGGCGCATGTGGCAAGGTCTGAGGTCCATCTGCTCCTTTGGATCTAAATCCTCTGCAGAGGCAAGCGTTGATCCGTTGCTCGTGAACGAGTTAAACTCTTTCTATGCTCGCTTTGACTGTAACCGCGTAACGCGACTCCGCCAAGTGGCGCGTTAGAGAAATTACTCAGAGCAGCAACAATCACGTGATCTCTGTCTCGGAGGATGAAGTTCGGAGAGCACTCAAGCGTGTGGGCGTTAGGAAAGCTGCCGGGCCGGATGGTATTTCAGGTCGTGTTCTGCGGTCCTGTGCTGATCAGCTCACCGGGTTGTTTACATCTATCTTTAATGAGTCCTCGCTACATCTGTGGTCCCCACCTCCTTCAAAAAATCCACCATCATCCCTGTCCCTAAGAACAGTAAACCCTCTTGCCTAAATGACTATCGTCCAGTGGCTCTCACGTCTATAGTCATGAAGGTCTTTGAGAGACTCATTAAAAACACCATTTGCGCCTTCATTCCTGACACTTTGGACCCTCTTCAGTTTGCCTATCGTCCCAATAGATCGACTGAAGATGCCATCTCTCATGTCCTCCACTCCTCCCTCACTCACATCGACAGCAAAAGTGGGAACTACGTAAGACTGCTATTTATTGACTATAGCTCAGCCTTTAACACCATAGTTCCCACCAAAACTCCAAAACTCCTGGATCTCGGCCTGAATCCTTCTCTCTGCCACTGGATTGAGGACTTCCTCACTGGCAGGCCTCAGGTGGTGAGAATAGGCCAGTCCACCTCCACCTCCATCACCCTGAGTGTGGGAGCTCCACAGGGCTGTGTCCTGAGCCCCCTGCTCTACTCTCTCTACACGCATGACTGTTTGTCCACACACAGCTCCACCTCTATCATCAAATTTGCTGATGATACTGTTGTCCTGGGCCTCATTTCCAACAACAATGAGACGGCATACTTGGACGAGGTGGAGCATCTAACATCATGGTGCCAGGACAACTGTCTCTCTCTGAATGTTGGCAAGACCAAAGAAATGATTGTGGACTTCAGGAAGAGACAGCAACGGACATACTCCCCCTCATGATCAGCGGGTCACCAGTAGAGAGAGTGAGCAGCTTCAAGTACCTGGGAGTAAACATCTCCGAGGACCTGACCTGGACTGCTCACATTCAGACACAGGTGAAAAAAGCCAGGCAAAGACTGTACCACCTGCGCCAGCTGAGGAAATTCAGGGTTTCACCAGCTATCCTGAAAACTTTCTATTTAGGGGCGATAGAAAGTGTTTTAACTCAGTCCATCACAGCGTGGTATGGGAACAGCACCAGTCATGACCGCAAAGCCCTGCAAAGAGTAGTGCGCTTATCCGAGCGTATCTCAGGGTCAGCTCTCCCGTCTCTGCAGGGCGTCTACACCAAAGCGCTGCAAAGGTAGAGCTACCAAGATCATCAAGGACTCTAATCACCCTGCAAACCCTCATTTCATGCTGCTACCATCTGGTAAGCGCTTCTGAAGCCTGATGGCCAAAACTGAGAGACTCAGGAGGAGCTTCTTCCCCCAGGCCATCAGACTCCTGAACTTAACATCACGTGACTTCACGTCAGGATAAACATCGATACACTGACATTGCACTGCACTTTCTGTTCTCGTTGTTACTGTGTAACAACCTGTCATAAACCTGTTTGCACATTATACTCTTATACATTTGTTAACCACATATTTATAAGTCTACAGTTTACTCACTGCAAAGTCTACTTCAATTATTTTATTCCACTTTATCCTTATTTGTTACCTTTTTTTTTCTCTTGACTTGATTATTTATAATTCTACAGATATAGACATATATATATATATATATAGATAGTACTTTTTTTTATATCCTATTTCTATTATAATTTCTTCCTTGTGTTTTTAACTGTGAATTTGCACTGTCCATGGAGCGGACCTGTTTACATTTCACTGCCGGTTGTATATTCTGTATATAACTGTGTATGTGACAAATAAAACTCTTGAATCTTGAATCTTGAACTGAGAGACTCAGGAGAAGCTTCTTCCCCAGGCCATCAGACTCCTGAACTCAGTCACTTAACATCACATGACTTCACTTCAGGATAAACATCGATACACTGACATTGCACTGCACTTTTCGTTGTTGCACTGTGTAACAACAATTTTATATTATATATATGTTCTCTGTTGTTACTGTGTAACAACCTGTTATAAACCTGTTTGCACATTATACTTCTTTGTACATTTCTGTTAACCACATATTTATAAGTCTACAGTTTACTCACTGCACAGTTTATTTCACTTATTTTATTCCACTTATTTATTTATTTTCTACTTGATTTATTTATAATTCTATTTATATTATATATATATATATATATATATATATATATATATATATATATATATATATGTATATATATATATATATATATATATATATATATATGTATATATATATGTATATATATATGTATATATATATGTATGTGTATGTGTGTGTGTGTGTGTGTGTGTGTGTGTGTGTGTGTGTGTGTGTGTGTGTGTGTGTGTGTGTGTGTGTGTGTGTGTGTGTGTGTGTGTGTGTGTGTGTGTGTGTGTGTGTGTATATGTGTGTATATATGTGTATAGTACTTTTTTTATTCTATTTCTATTATAATTTCCTCCTTGTGTTTTTAACTGTGAATTTGCATTGTCCATGGAGCGGACCTGTTTACATTTCACTGCCGGTTGTATATTCTGTATATAACTGTGTATGTGACAAATAAAACTCTTGAATCTTGAAATCTTGAATCTAGCTCCAGGACATTGGGCTTTGTGAGCCCTGGTCCATACATGTCCGAGTCTGATCACACAATGACAGCACCTCAAATAAAGGTTTCTGCAGCTTGTGACAGCGTGGAAGTTATGTTCAGTTAGACATGTACACATAATCAATATAGATATCAAACGATTTGTATCAATGCAATACTATCACAAAAAAACATGTTTTACTCACATTAGTGTGTTGCTTCATTCATTCATGTAATATCATCCTGTCTGCAAATCAAGTCTCTTGTTTACAAATTAATCCATGGTGAAATGAAGGAACAAACGCGCAATGTCTTCCCCACGTGAGCTGGATCTTCATTAAACAAAGTTCAACCACACATTCCTAATATTAGAATCCGAAGGAAGCTTATGCAGCGAGTGTTCTTCCACAACCAGGCACAGCGCAACATCTTGCTATCTCTGGCATGTTTATTGCTTGGAAGTTTAGTTTAGCTCCACGAGTCGGTAGGCGGGGCTACATCAGGCATACTTATTCTTATGTTGAGGTGGCGTTTCACCACACTCAGACGTCACAGCCTGGCACATTCTGAGATTGAACGTTTGTTTGGTGTCAATAAAAGCTTTTCTTTGATTAACAAGGAAGTTTTCAGCTCCGAAACTTACAGGATATTCTTATATCACGATGAACTTTTATATATCAAAGGTTCAATGAAAAGTCTGACCCCTTTAACACTATAAATGACTAGATCCCTTGTTTGAGGTGTACCATAAAACTTGTATGATAAAATGATGGTACATATTTAACTGTCTGTCATTTATTTATTTATTAGCCAAACGACTGTTTCTTCAAATTTGCCGGATCTACAACAGCTTTGGCTCCTATGCTCTGTTGTTATTTATCGTCATCATTATGTATCATCTGTTATGTATGTTATGCATCGTCATCACCGTGTTTTCATTGGTTTGCTGGCATATGGCGGATTTTTCGCAGACAGCTTTCCCTGCCCAAGCGAAAAAAAAGGGGTTTCGCTACAATATCTCCCCAAAACCTCATTGTATTTGATACAAAACTAACTACACTATAAATCAAATGAAAAAAAAAAAAAAAAAAAATATATATATATATATATATATATACATAACTGAAACTGTTTTCATAGTATTTAATTTTCTCTATAGAGAAATTATTTTTCTGGCGAAACGTATAAACTGTTGAAGACAGACCTATTGTAACTATCCGAGGTTGGTAATCGATAGTCTATGCGTTTTTTAAAGGAACACTTATTTTCTAAGTCCCTTAGAGTTAAACAGTTGAGTTTTACCGTTTTTGAATCCATTCAGCCGATCTCTGTATCTGGCGGTAGCACTTTTAGCATAGCTTAGCATACATCATTGAATCGGATTAGACCATTAGCATCACGCTCAAAAATGACCGAAGACTTTCAATATTTTTCCTATTTAAAACTTGACTCTTCTATAGTTACATTGTGTACTAAGACCAACGGAAAAATTAAAAGTTGCAATTTTTTTAGAACAATATGGCTAGGAACTATTCTCTCATTCCTGCATAATAATCAAGGAACTTTGCTGCTGTACCATGGGTGCAGCGGTGCAATGATATTACGCAGAGCCTGAAAATAGTCCTCAGATCGGTAACTTCCAATGTGACCGGCACTAAGTTTGTGTAGTTGCAGACAATGCAGAGTTGCAGCAGGCAAATTAGGTAGTGGATTTACCTGTGCGATTAGCTATGGTTCTCTGTGTTGTAAAGGGTATTCTACCATCATGTTTCACAGAATACCAACGATAAACAAGGAACGAAAGAATCAATAGTTGGCTGCTCTGAACATAAATATCAAAACACCGGTAGATTAAATCAAGAAATTGCGTGTTTGCGCAAAGCATTTTGGACCAGATGACTATATGGAAAACATGGACAGTGTTACCCGTACCATGGTACGGGGTCTAAAGGATATGGCCAGACAGGACGAAGTGTATCATCATCCATGGCTGTAAGTATAACATTATTATTTTTAGTTAGCTTGAACTACCAGATTGAAAAAGAACTGCTGTTGTCTTTAGCTAACGTTACCTCTGAAGTGCAATCACTGAGTGTGGGGGATTGCGCGACCATTTGGTTTATACAGTATATAACGTTAGTAGTTTTGTTGTAGAGTTCTGGTGAGGTAGTGTATAGTTTGATTAAAATAAACTTGTGTAATTGTCGGTATTGTTTATCTACAGCTTCTACGGTACAAAATACTAATGATGTTACATTCTGTGCCGAGGCTTCGGAGTGTGTTTTTCCTGCATTGAAAATTATTTGGCGGCCGCCAAAACAAATTTTTGTCCAGCCAAAGCCTTATTTGATCAGTTATTGTGATTTATGAGTGATGTAGATGACTGCTGCACTTGTGACAGGGCGCATGTTAACTAAGTGACAGAGAGAACGAGCAGAGCACGTCTTCAAAATAAGCACTGTCTTAGCATATTTCACATATTACGTTAATCAAAATCAAAAGGTCGAAAGACCGAATCCATGTTGCACGTGGCGCATTCAGGCAATTTTTTCCTTGAATTACTGCTGGGTGTGAATTGCGCTCCAAAAACGTTAACTCTTCTATGACTCACCAGTTTGAATCTGCCCTAGTCTGTTCAGCCACATTTTCTTGCATTTCACATTTCAAAAGCTTATCTTGAGTGTATCTGTTATTCCAGTTCAAATAGATACGGTTCAGGATCTGCTCCAAAGTAAATATCTCCTGAATCATCTCTCACAAATGTCTCCGTGGTTACAAGGCACGCTCTCTGTGCAAGCAGGTTGTCACGTTGATTATGTTGACGGAAGTTAGCCTACTTTCAGGCACTGCATAATATCATTGCGCCACTGCACCCATGGTACGGCAGCAAAGTTCCCTGATTATTACGCAGGAATGAGAGAATAGTTCCTAGACATATCGGTCTAGAAAATCACAACTTTTAATTTTCTGTTGGTCTTAGTACACAATGTAACTATAGAAGAGTCAAGTTTTAAATAGGAAAAATGTTGAAAGTCTTTGGTCATTTTTGAGCACGATGCTAATGGTCTAATCTGATTCAATGATGTATGCTAAGCTATGCTAAAAGTGCTACCTCCAGATACAGAAATCGGCTGAATGGATTCAAAAGCGGTAAAACTCAACTGTTTAACTCTAAGGGACTAGGAAAATTGTTCCTTTAAAGTCATCAATTTGCATTATTTCAACTTATTTTTTTAAAGAATACTTTTTATTTATTATACTTTATTTGTTATAATTATATTTAACATATTTTAGTATATTTGGCTACTAATATTTATAATATTATACTAATTTTTAATTCTTAATAAAAGACAACAAAAAAAAAAAAAAAACAACTTCTGGCGTACATTTAAATTGACACCTGCCATATGTGTTTCTTATTTGTTATCACTGTGTTTCCTAAGCCGATGTGCTGTACCATTTAGAGATGAGGTTACTTTCAATAAAAGGTCCAACATTACATATTAGCATACATTTAGCTGTGTTGCTATGTGTCAAACACTCTGTTTACAACGAACGTGAGCATCTCTCTTATTATAAACCCATCCAACGTATACATGCACTGGGCACATTTTTTGACATCACCACTGATATACCCAGTCTTCGCTTTTACGTCGTTAATGTTGTCTCCTTAACAATGCAAAGTCATCACAAAATAATAAAGATTTATGCTGATATTATCTAGAACCCCACTTTCCCTTGCCTAGGGCTGCATGATGCCTAGGGTGCTTTCAAACTTTTGGAGGGCACTGAATTACAAAGTCTGCTACTCAAAAGAAAGTCAGGATATAAATTAAATAACTGAGACTTCTTAAAAAGCCAAAGAATATTAAATTAGACATGAAACCAGCTGAACATGGTGATCCTGCAGCAATTGTAACGCCACAGGCATGCACCCAACTAAACACTATGCGGGATGGAATGAGTCATAAAATGAACGTCCAGCATCTAAGTGACGTTGTGGCTGTGCTGGGTGAACCCCAGCCTCTTATGGTCCCTTTGTTGTGTGACAGCTTTCAGGGCGAGAGGCGTTTAATTTCAGAGTGAATACCACACTACATAACCACATGGCATTTAACTTGAAAAATGGCTTTCTGCTTCAGCTGTCTGTGTTTTCATCATCAGGGCGGGCTGGTGGGGTGGAGGACGGGAGGGAGAGGAAATGGTTTTTTTTTTCAGCTTCCTGATGCCATTAGACATCGGTGCACAGCGGGCGCATGCGTCTTCTTGGTATGCGTGTAGTGTAGAGTGTTGCAAAGCATGTTACAACTGCAGAAACACAGTGGGGGAGGGGGAGGTAGTAGTTGAGATAGCTGAGATCTTTATCTGTGGAGAAGAAAAATGTATAAATAGGCAGTGGGGAGATGGGGAGGGGGGATTGCTAAAGGTCTGTTTTAAGACAAACCCAGCCCTGATTCAAATTCAGTTCAAATCGAGCCCGAGAGAGGACAGTCCCACTGAGGATGCACTCCATTATCAGCCTGAGCCACGATCTGAGAGGCCATGTTATACATCAATGCTGAACCGCAAATACATGAGCCTGCTGTAATTTATCTGTCATAAACTGTTTAGAAACTGTATGACAACTAATGTTCTAAGGCAGGAATGCCAATTCATGTCAAGTCAAGTCAACTTTATTTATATAGCACTTTATACAATACAGATTGTTTCAAAGCAGATAACAGGAAAATTAGGCATTTTGGCTGTTGTTCAAAAAATAATGTCATCGTCTAGCTCATTTCAGTTCTCCTCTGGTCAACGAACGAACACTGTATGATTGTGATTCAGGCTCCATCACAAGTCAGAATTCAGATCAGGATCGGTAGCATTCAAATATTTATCTAGTTCCTTTTGCTTGAAGATCGGATTCATCATGCCGGTACGGAGCCAAAGCTGGCCATAGGCTCTGTGCGGAGGACCTGTCTGATTTTTGTGGTCTGCTAAGGATCTGTGCCGGTGACTGTCATGTCGACGAGGCCTTCACAGGGGATTGTCTAGTAGACACAGTCTCTGCTGACATTCAGGCCTGCGTTTTGGTCGTCTAGGTGCAGGTACACCATCTGATCTGCATATGGACCGGATCCGGCTGACTACGGTAACCTCGGGATAAAGGAAGAGACAGATAGACCAATATTAGTGTAGATGACATTCTTCTTATAATTTAAAGGGATAGTTCACCCAAAAATGAAAATTAGCCCATGATTTACTCACTCTCAAGCCGTCCTAGGTGTATATGACATTGTTCTTTCAGACAAATATAATCAGTGTTATATTAAACAATGTCCTGGCTCTTCCTAGCTTTATAATGGCAGTAACTGCCAGCCCAAAATTTGAAGCCCAAAAAAGTGCATCCATCCATTATAAAAGTAATCCATACGGATCCAGGGAGTTTAATAAAGACTCTCTGAAGTGAATTGATTGGTTTTTGTAAGGAAAATATCCATATTTAAAACTTTATAAAGTAAAATATCTAGCTTGGATTACTTTAATAATGAATATATGCACTTTAAGTAAGAACTCTAGCTGCTGCGTTTTGGACCAGCTGGAGTTCACATGATAAAGAAACATATTCTAGGAATCAGTCTCGAGTAATGACTCGTAAGTCTGTATGCAGTTTGAAAAACAATGATTTTTGTTAGTAATGTATGTTATTTCATAAATGTGACAATTATGATTTAAGGGCCTTTCTTGGTCTGAAACAACAGTAAAGTAAAGCAGCGACGCAGAGCTCTGCTGATGTCCCGTAGGCAGATATCTAATGAGTTCATGATGTGGAGCAATAACTAATTACAGGCTTAGATTAGACGTACAGAGGGGAGGTTGCCGACAGAGTCAGTCATTTTATTTTAGTTTTTTTTTTCTTTCAAAGGCCTTGCCAAATGGAGAGAAACCAATCTAAACAACATTTTATGTAAAACCCTAAATCTCATTAGAGACATGCAGAAGGAGGGGGGATGTTTGACAGGGGAAAATGTTGAATCACTTCCTGTACCAGTAACACAGTAACTTTCATGTGGTGCGCAGCCTAATTAAGGGGAACATTTTGGAGAGGCTCTAACTGGCATTACACTACTGAGACAAATCGTAAGTCATGAGACTGAACCTGAAGCAATCCCAACAGTCCACCTAATGTTGGGTCACAGGCAGAAAGCAGCTGACATCATTCTACCTTCTACATGACAGAAATATGAGCAAAGAATATGTACCCCATCAAGGAGATTTAGGGCACTTGCTCGGTGGTGGCAGCCTTTGAGCCTCCTCCAATCAAGTCTCATGTCGAGTGAGTTTTCAAATATCTGTTCTGTCACAGTCAAACAACTCACTCTGTCATTTGATGTTAAATAAAATGATGCAGGGGCACGATAATAATGCATTGTGATACAGCTGCATGCACTGCTCCTTAGAGCTCCACCGATTCATTTTTGTTTAGATAAAGGGGGCATTGATATTGCACAATATCTTGTCTAAATACTAGCAAGGCATGACCTCATCAAGGGAAATCAAGGCCAGACTGAAAGCAGATCTTCCAGCCGTCATGTAATGTTGAGGCATTCCACCGTAGAGACTTGTCTCTAACTAACCTTGTGCATATGGGAGTACATTTATATTTATGCATTTGGCAGATGCTTTATCCAAAGCGTCTTCCATTGCATTCAAGATCAAATCAAAATCATGACCTTGCAGTTGTTAACACCATCCTCTACTATTTGAGAACACTGGAGTAATGTGACCTGCCACTTAGAGGTACACTACAGAAAATGTGTAATGTTTTTGTTTGAAATTAATGAAATACCAGTGCATAAAAAAATTAAAATAAATAAGC